>CAXAKS010000185.1:0-27167 GCA_963969495.1 Ceratothoa steindachneri | reverse complement strand
GGGTATATCTGAGATATTTGTATAAAGCCGAGCATCACATTTCTCTTCTCGCCCTATGGAATAAGGTATAACTGCGATATTATATTTAAAAAGCCGACGCTCGCTGCATCTTAGGCGAGGGGTGTCGAGGGTGGAACGGGATATAAAGAGTAGTAAGACGGTCGAGGCTAAGGTCGGCCGTACTTGCCCTTTAGTCTTATAAGGACGAGGGTCGCCTCGATGGCCTCGGTCTCCCTAAAACACCCGAGTGGTATATGCGAGTTATTTGTAAAAAGCCGAGGGTAACATTTTTCCCCTGCCGCTCCCAAGGGGTATATCTGAGATATTTGTATAAAGCCGAGCATCACATTTCTCTTCTCGCCCTATGAAATAAGGTATAACTGCGATATTATATTTAAAAAGCCGACGCTCGCTGCATCTTAGGCGAGGGGCGTCGAGGGGGGAACGGGATATAAAGAGTAGTAAGACGGTCGAGGCTAAGGTCGGCGGTACTTGCCCTTTAGTCTTATAAGGCCGAGGGTCGCCTCGATGGCCTCGGTCTTCCTAAAACACCCGAGTGGTATATGCGAGTTATTTGTAAAAAGCCGAGGGTAACATTTTTCCCCTGCCGCTCCCAAGGGGTATATCTGAGATATTTGTATAAAGCCGAGCATCACATTTCTCTTCTCGCCCTATGGAATAAGGTATAACTGCGATATTATATTTAAAAAGCCGACGCTCGCTGCATCTTAGGCGAGGGGTGTCGAGGGGGGAACGGGATATAAAGAGTAGTAAGACGGTCGAGGCTAAGGTCGGCCGTACTTGCCCTTTAGTCTTATAAGGCCGAGGGTCGCCTCGATGGCCTCGGTCTTCCTAAAACACCCGAGTGGTATATGCGAGTTATTTGTAAAAAGCCGAGGGTAACATTTTTCCCCTCCCGCTCCCAAGGGGTATATCTGAGATATTTGTATAAAGCCGAGCATCACATTTCTCTTCTCGCCCTATGGAATAAGGTATAACTGCGATATATTATTTAAAAAGCCGACGCTCGCCGCATCTTAGGCGAGGGGCGTCGAGGGGGGAACGGGATATAAAGAGTAGTAAGACGGTCGAGGCTAAGGTCGGCGGTACTTGCCCTTTTGTCCTATAAGGCCGAGGGTCGCCTCGATGGCCTCGGTCTTCCTAAAACACCCGAGTGGTATATGCGAGTTATTTGTAAAAAGCCGAGGGTAACATTTTTCCCCTCCCGCTCCCAAGGGGTATATCTGAGATATTTGTATAAAGCCGAGCATCACATTTCTCTTCTCGCCCTATGGAATAAGGTATAACTGCGATATATTATTTAAAAAGCCGACGCTCGCCGCATCTTAGGCGAGGGGCGTCGAGGGGGGAACGGGATATAAAGAGTAGTAAGACGATCGAGGCTAAGGTCGGCGGTACTTGCCCTTTTGTCTTATAAGGCCGAGGGTCGCCTCGATGGCCTCGGTCTTCCTAAAACACCCGAGTGGTATATGCGAGTTATTTGTAAAAAGCCGAGGGTAACATTTTTTCCCTCCCGCTCCCAAGGGGTATATCTGAGATATTTGTATAAAGCCGAGCATCACATTTCTCTTCTCGCCCTATGGAATAAGGTATAACTGCGATATTATATTTAAAAAGCCGACGCTCGCTGAAACTAAGGCGAGGGGCGTCGAGGGGGGAACGGGATATAAAGAGTAGTAAGACGGTCGAGGCTAAGGTCGGCGGTACTTGCCCTTTAGTCTTATAAGGCCGAGGGTCGCCTCGATGGCCTCGGTCTTCCTAAAACGCCCGAGTGGTATATGCGAGTTATTTGGAAAAAGCCGAGGGTAACATTTTTCCCCTCCCGCTCCCAAGGGGTATATCTGAGATATTTGTATAAAGCCGAGCATCACATTTCTCTTCTCGCCCTATGGAATAAGGTATAACTGCGATATTTTATTTAAAAAGCCGACGCTCGCCGCATCTTAGGCGAGGGGCGTCGAGGGGGGAACGGGATATAAAGAGTAGTAAGACGGTCGAGGCTAAGGTCGGCGGTACTTGCCCTTTAGTCTTATAAGGCCGAGGGTCGTCTCGATGGCCTCGGTCTTCCTAAAACACCCGGGTGGTATATGCGAGTTATTTGTAAAAAGCCGAGGGTAACATTTTTCCCCTGCCGCTCCCAAGGGGTATATCTGAGATATTTGTATAAAGCCGAGCATCACATTTCTCTTCTCGCCCTATGGAATAAGGTATAACTGCGATATTATATTTAAAAAGCCGACGCTCGCTGAAACTAAGGCGAGGGGCGTCGAGGGGGGAACGGGATATAAAGAGTAGTAAGACGGTCGAGGCTAAGGTCGGCGGTACTTGCCCTTTAGTCTTATAAGGCCGAGGGTCGCCTCGATGGCCTCGGTCTTCCTAAAACGCCCGAGTGGTATATGCGAGTTATTTGTAAAAAGCCGAGGGTAACATTTTTCCCCTCCCGCTCCCAAGGGGTATATCTGAGATATTTGTATAAAGCCGAGCATCACATTTCTCTTCTCGCCCTATGGAATAAGGTATAACTGCGATATTTTATTTAAAAAGCCGACGCTCGCCGCATCTTAGGCGAGGGGCGTCGAGGGGGGAACGGGATATAAAGAGTAGTAAGACGGTCGGGGCTAATTTGGGATATTCTGGCCCTTCTTAAAGCACCCAAGGGGTATATCCGAGATATTTGTAAAAAGTCGATGGTCACTTTTTTAAGTCCAATTTTTCTTGGTTAAAAAAATTAGTTTGATTCTTTACTTCTCTATGTTTCAATTGACATAGACGATTCTTTCCAAAGCCAACCAATTTTTATTATATGAATGCGTTTGGTTCTTTACTACCTTTCCGGGTGTCGGGAAGCCGGACGAACCGACTCCCTTGGCCACCACAGAAGGTAGAGAACTTTCAGAGATCGACATTTTACAATCGTCTCTCGTACCTCATTTAACATGGGCTATATTTTTCTTTAAAGACACCTTTTTCTTTTAGTAAATAATGTTTGATTCTTCAACTTCTCCTCTCTCTCTCTCTCTACATGGCTTGGATGATCTTTCCTTAAAGGAAAAACTTTTTGGGAAAACAAATATTTTTGATTCTCTCGGCCACCTTTCTGCGTGTCGGGAGGCCGGACGCACCGACCCCCCTGGCCACCACAGAAGGTAGAGAACTTTAAGAGATCGACATTTTACAATCGTCTCTCATACCTTACGGCTTCTCTACCGATTGATATCAGTCGTGTACATGCGGACCAGGAATTGTAATTACGAAAGCCCCGGGCGCTACGGGCGAAGGGCTAATGAACCGAGATCGGCTACAAGAAACGTTTTTGTCACTGACCTCGTAAGTCATTCGGTATTAGCTTCGCCCTTTGTCAATATTATTTCAGCATTAAGTAAAACTTATGCTAGAGCAATTTGCTATACGTATATACCGTCTCGCCTTTAAATTTAAGCCGTGCACCAAGATCGGCTAGCATATCATATTAACCTCGCCAACTAAGGTTGTTTGATTTTTGTGACAATTTAGTTTACGTTTAAGTAGTCGCCGGAACATGCCACGACGCTTTTCACTTACCCGGGTAACAGGATACCCAACAATTCTTCGTTTTAAGATAAAAAAAAATTGGAAGAATTGCTAGGAGAATTCCCCGGCTGATTACGAGGCCCAAAAATCAAAGTATTTCTACGATGATTGTTGTAGCCTTTAGACCTTATGACCAAAACTTTCCTGCGCCGCCCTTTATCAATATAGATTATATAAGGAGCATTTTAGCGCGTGTAAAAGACATATATATATATAAGGAAAGAGTTGAAGTTGGGTCTCTTATCGCAATTTCCATTCGGAAATAGGTTCCCAGTGTCTGGTAAGGAATCAGCTTTGAGAGGCATTCAAGCTTTTTTCCTAAGGACTTAGCTTCGCAGCATACGATTTGTCAATCGACTACTAGACCATTGGTCCTAACCCTCGGTTCCTCTCGTACTCAGTGGGGTTACCATTCACTAGTTAATTGAATAGACAATGTAGGATAAAACTAACCTGTCTCGCGACGGTCTAAACCCAGCTCACGTTCCCTTTTTATGGGTGAACAATCCAACACTTGACGCCTGCTGCGACGCAATGATAGGAAGAGCCGACATCGAAGGATCAAACGGCAACGTCGCTGCGGACGCTTGGCTGCCACAAGCCAGTTACCCCTGTGGTAACTTTTCTGACACCTCTACTCTTACATTCGAAGAATCAAAGGATCTCGAGGCCGCGCTTGCGCGAACCTTACATGTACTGAACGTAAGATTTAAGCGGGCATTTGCCCTTCTGCTCTACACCAGATTTCCGTTCTGGTCGAGACCACCTTAGGACACCAACGTTATTGTTTGATAGGCGTACCGCCCCAGCCAAACTCCCGCGCAGAAGATGTTTTCGGGATGCTGGTTAAAAATTGATAATAAATAGTCGCTCACCGTTATTACGATGGAACGACGAGTCGCATGGCTACCGTTTTAGTAAGGAATTTTACAATAGTGGTGGTATTTCATTTTTGGGAAGCTACAAAACGACATTGTCGTAGATAAAAAAGCACCCTACCACCTATTAGCTACACCTACTGTGTATCCTTACGACTTCTGCATAGAGTCAAGCTCAACAGGGTCTTCTTTCCCCGCATTGCCTCGCAGGCCCGTTCCCCTGCCTGTGGGTTCGCTAGGGAGTAAATAGGGACAGCAGGAATCTCGTTAATCCATTCGTGCGCGTCACTAATTAGATGACAAGGCATTTGGCTATTTATACAGTTTATTGGTACATAAATGCATATTACAGCCATGCCAAAGGTGCTCCTAAAGCCACGCTGACCGGAGTCAGTAGAGTTATCGGGAAACATGTACATAATTGAAAACTCTATATAAGGCAGTCAGGGATATTGTAAAGGGAGCTACAATTGCCTAGGGTGCCCAATAAAAAGGCCTGACATCTGAAAAAGAGACAGCACGATGGATATGACCCGGTACAATGTTTATCGTAAAAAAAAGATGCAGACGACCTAGTCCATCTGCCGCTGCTATCGATTTGGGGACGCGAGCGAGCTCCTCGTTATGCCGTCACGGGCCGGGTATAGTCCTTGAGTGCGTTGTTCAACGGACGCCCGGGGCTACTCCTCGCGTCCCTAGCTCCCTCCTCCTGCGAGACTGGTCCTGCCAAGGAAAAAAACGGTTTTGATTAGTTTGGCATCTTAATTTATATATATTACATAGGCCAGCTCCTGCCTCAGATGCACACCAAGTCGGGTGGGCGCCAAATGAAGAAGAGCCGAAGCATATTGGCGCCCACTCCGGATGGGGAAGAATAGCCGATAGCAGTGCAATCTGTTTTTATAACTCCGAACTGCGCGGGGAGATTATAGTGGTTCACCAAAGGCAAAATAAAAACCACCAATAACTTTTTGCGCCTTATATATAACAAAATTTATAAATATATGATACTTATTGTGCTCATACTACCTGGATGGTGTCCGGTAGGCGTCTCCGGGGCAAGGCTGAATCCCCACTTCTCTCTGACCACTCACTCAAGGTTGTTCAGGCCTTGGTGGGCGTCCTCTCCTCCGCCCTCTGTCTCTTTTTATTCTGGCTCGGCCTCGGCCGGCTAAGAATTTTAGGGTATTCGCTGACCCTTCGAGCGAGCGGATTACCAGCATGGAGAGCTCACCGTTGGTGAGTCCGACCTCTCTTAATGCCGTAGCAGATGGCAGCGCTAGAAAACCGCGCCAGGTGAAAGTGACCGCCTCCACCTTAGCGGTTCTCGCCCCGCTCCACTCGAGGGCCGCCCGGATGGTCTCGGGCTTATTATAGTATTCAATTTTACGACGGTTACCTACTGTTGGTAATACATAGTGCGAGTCACTTATGACTTGAACGTCAAAGATTACGCACTTATCTCCATAAGAGAACAAGAGGTCAGGGCGACGGATGCCAGGTCCAACGTTGAGAGGGATTTCAACGCCAACCTCACCCCGCCTAGCCAACTGTTCAGCCAGTAAGGTAACGATGCGGTCATGTCTGCGACAACGCAGCTCATGGGTGAGCGAGCAACCCTGAAGTCGGTGCCCAAGGCTGTCCGCTACACCGCATCCTCCGTGACATATGGGGGGGGCCTCGCGGCCCCTAACGGCTCGTTCCGGAGTATGAACGAGTCCTCCCCGCAGCTTAATGAGATTACAGAAGGTGGCCCCTTTGATAGTATGGAATAGGTGGAGAAGCCAGGCAGAGCTGGACGGGCCATCACATTGCGCAGGGCAACCAAATAGACCTCGTCCATCAACAGAGTCCCAGAGTCTCCTGGACCACTTCATTTTCTCATTGTCTTTGGTCCGGACACCGCGTTTATCTAGAATTGAATTTTGGTGATCCAGGACCTGTCGTATAAAGGGGTGTAGCGAAAGCTGCACTACAGTGTCAAAGGATGACATCTGTAGTTTTTCCACTCGGTCACGGCGAAGAATAGGAATCTTCGAGTGAAAACTAGTCACGCCGAGACCCCCAGCTTTGACCGCCGCATGAAAAAAGGACGTGGGTGTATCCTTCGGTAGGTGGAGTGCCTGCCGAAGGAAGTGCCTGACCCGGAGATCCATGGCTCGTAGGGTTCCTAAACCGATATTGCTCAATACGAGTCCATGGGCCACCGAGGCAAACAGCTTGTTTTTAACCGCCCAAAGTTTCTGCTGCGGCCGTAGCGGGGCCTTTAGCAAGTTGTTTAATTTCCTCGTTATATTTTGCAAGGGGGTTCGCTTGTCCGGGCGATACCCCACTTGCACTCCTAGGTATTTCGTTTGCTCGCCAACTTTGAGAGCTTTAAGGTTCATGCCGTCAACGGACAAAAACGCGGCGCTTTGCCACGTCCATCGTTTGGCCTTCCCATCCTTAACCATGGCGCCAGAGCAACATTTGCCAGGGTTAAGTCGGAGGCCGATTTGACGGAGACCAGATGTTAGGGTGTTGAGTTGGCTTTGTAGAGCGTTCCGACTGGTAGACAACAGGACGATATCATCCGCGAAGGCGAGATGAGATATCCTGGCCCCCCCTACCTCAACACCAAGGTCGGGGTTCAGCCGGCTGAGCGCCATATCAAGAGCACAGTTGAAGACAAAGGGAGAGAGTGGATCTCCCTGCCTTACGCCGCGCTTGATATGTATAGATGTTGCATTTGGGTCGTCCTTGAGCTTTGTGTTTGCCGAGTTGTACTGCTCCCGGATGAACCGGACAAGCGGAGCAGGTACACCCACTCTCGACAGAACTGGGGCAAAACAATGGTGAGACACACTATCAAAGGCCTTAGCAACGTCAAGAAAGACGAAGAACAAGCTGTGCTTAAGCTGCCTCGCTTGGTAGGCAGCCGCGTTAAAAGTGTAAATGGCTTCAGCACAGCCGTCCGCTGGAATAAAGGCTCTTTGAAGTGGCCCCAGTAAACGCGCAGCGGTAATCCGCTTTGCTAACACAGAGCTCAGGAGACGCGAGACGTGGGAGAGGCACGAGATCGGCCGGTAATCAGCCGGCCCCTCCGGGATAAGTTTCTTTGGGATAAGGGTGGTAGCTGAAGACTTCAGTCGCTCAGGAATATAAGTATAGGTGAGCAGGATGTTGAATAGGAGGGGGAGGACCTGCGTGTCGAGTGCCCGTAGGTCCTCGATGGTAGTACCATCGGGGCCCGGGGCCGAGTCCTTGGCAGCCTTGAGGGAGCTCTGTATCTCCACAGATGTTACAGGTCGGACCAACTCCAACCTCGGGGGCTGCCTGGGGCCATGGCCCTCGCAACCGAACCAAGGGGAGGAGGGGAGCGAATATAGCTCCGACCAGAACTCCACTTTGTCTTCTGTAGAGACTGGGTCTGCCTGCTCGAGAGTGTCGTTCATAGCGACATCGCAAGCTCTCCCTTTATTCCTACTCCACATCCTCTGAAGCTTCCCCCAAAGGAAACGTTTACCCCTGCGTGGCCAAATTTCTTCAATTAGACATTGTGAGCACTGGGCAGAAATCACATCGTGTCGATCCCGAATTAAGGAGAACACGATGCTTTGTTTTAATTAGACAGTCGGATTCCTCTGGTCTGTGCCAGTTCTGAATAAGACGTTTATGGTCAAATGTAAAGGCCGTTTCGAGAAAAAGTTTAAATAAGTAAAACGGACCTTAACACCGATAGCGCCCGCGAACTCGTTTTTATATTTTGGTTTTAAAAGATAAGTTCGCATCGTCCTCTCGGGCCAAATGACCCGTCCTTCAGAGCCAAGCTTTGTACCGAAGGTACAGATCCGAGTTGTCGACTTCCCTTATTTACATTTTTCTATCGATCTGAGACTCAGCAACCCAAGGACCGGATGCGGTTTTAGGTACGGCAATGCGCGAGGCTTAAATTGCTCTTTTTTAAAAAATGCACAATCAAGTATAATTATTGAAGGGTATGTGTATTCAATAAGCCAAGCTGTCCTCTTAACAGCCTTTATACCCTCTCATTATTTTTGTACGAGGCGCCATTTTTATATACATCGAAAAAATTCCTAGACCTGCGTTTCAGGGCCAGACCTCAACGCCATAGACGAAACATTGCTATAATCACGTTCTTTGGAAAGGAATGCTAAACTTGTTCCCTTGCTCCTCGGAAATTGCTTAGAGGGACTAGCCAGTACCTTATAAAGAAAAGAGCGAGCTCTGCCTTAAGTTGCAGCCCGAATGGTAGGGTTCATGACTTGTTACCAAGTACGCCCTAAACGTGATGCCGGATTGGAAAATAAAAAAAATGGTCTAATGGCCGTCGTAAACGACGAGGTTAGGAAATTTTCTTTTTATCAATTGGCGACCGTCATACCGAGAGTAACCCACGCATTATGCATGTAAAGTTAGACTGCTTCCCTTTCGTCCCTTCGAGCGAAAATTAATATGATGCATCGAATAGGGAAACTAAAACCCTACCCTCCTTCGCCGTAGTCAGCTAGCGAAGCGAAGCGAAACGCTCGCAGCGACCGAACAAAAAATATTTTATTGGCGGCAGACTTCGGGTTTTAGACCGAGGGTTCGGTCCACATCGCGTGTATATACATATCATCAAAATCAGGCGATTGGCCGGGGACTTAGGTCCGATTAACTCTCGTACAACTGCAGTTGACGAGAAACCCTTCCCATAGTAAATCCTAGGCCAAGGGTGCTTATATCTCAGCCGAGTGAATACTACTACCACCAAGATCTGTACCGCCGGCGGCTCCAGTCAGACTCGCGGCAAAACCTTCTTTGCACACCGGCGCACCCTTCTACTCGTCGGAGCCTCGAGACGACACATTCGCCATTACTGCTACCGACGGCAGAGTATAGGGATTTATTGGCTGAGCGCCATCCATTTTCAGGGCTTCTCGCTTCTGCAGGTGAGTTGTTACACACTCCTTAGCGGATGTCAACTTCCATGACCACCGACCTGATGTCCTAAGCGACAAACACCTTTTGTGGTCTCTTATAGGCCACATTGATAGGGCCCCGTAACTCTGCGTTTGGTTCATCCCACAGCACCAGTTCTGCTTACCAAAAATGGTCCACTAAAAACTTTGAATCGTAGCCGAAATTTCCGTATGGAAAATTCTGGCATCTCACCCCTTTAGAGTTTGAAAATGGGTTGAGGACTAGAAGTACCCCAAGACCCCTAATCATTCTCTTTACAGGATGAATCTCGTGTAAATCAGCTCTAGCTATCCTGAGGGAAACTTCGAAGGGAACCAGCTACTAGACGGTTCGATTGGTCTTTCGCCCCTATACCCAGCTCTGAAGATCGATTTGCACGTCAGAAGCTGGGAGGACTTCCACCTGACTTTCGTCCGGCTTTGTCCTTTCCAGGCATAGATCACCATCTTTCGGGTCTTATCATATACGCTAAGGGTGCACGTCAACCGAACTTAAGTTAAGTTTGCAACACTGTTGTAAAAAAAATTAACGCCGAAGCGTCTTTTTAAAAATAAGGTCGCAATTGTAACAATAATAAACTCGATCATACGACGTACCCCGGACCTGCGCCGAAGAGTGTATAATCAACGGATCGGTCCAACGAATCATTTTCGCTATCGCCGTGGGATTTCAAAATCCTTTGACTCGCGTATATGTTAAACTCCTTGGTCCGTGTTTCAAGACGGGACGAATGGTCACGTTCGGTAAAATTGCGCCGCGTTCGAACCAAAAAAAATATAGGAGGAACTACATAAGATAAATAAATTGATCCTCCGTATAAAGCTCGAGCGTAAAATGAGGCAACAAATCCCGGCGTTCGAAAGCTTAGGGCCTTATTCTCGTCTTTTTCGGTGTTAAGAGCCATTAATAAAAAAAAATCAAAAAGTAGCTCGGAACATCTACTACAGACGTATCCTAAGGTTTGAGGCTAACAACGCTCGGGAAGAGCCGCGGCGTCCGTACTTCGTTACGAAACTACATTTGTCAATAAGAAAGAAATAGGCTAGACGTCCGTCGTGTTGACAACGAACGAAAAGTCGGGTTATGTAAATGTATTGACATTTATAGATTTCGCGACGGACACGGATACCAATGACCATTCGCTTGTTACATATGGTAGTTTCACAGTCTTTTTAACTCTCTCTGCAGAGTTCTTTTCAACTTTCCCTCGCGGTACTTGTTCGCTATCGGTCTCGTAAGGATATTTAGCCTTAGATGGAATGTACCACCTGCTTCGGGTTGCAATTTCAAACAACCTTACTCTTTAGGAGAACAGATACGTACCAAATCAAAAAAAGTCTTTACAGGGCTACCACCTTCAGCGGTTAGACAAAGTTAAAAAAAATAAAAAGGTCTATACACCCCTCAAGATATATTTAAAACACTGACATGGTGCGTATCATTAATCTCCCATTACGCGGCATCGCTAATAGTCGCGAACTTTAAAAAAAGTTGAGACTATAGCCTACGCGTTGGGCTAATCCCGGTTCAGTCGCACTTACTTAGGGAATCCCTTTTGGTTTCTTTTCCTCCGCTTAGTAATATGCTTAAGTTTAGCGGGTACTCGCTCTAGAGACAAGGTCGAAATCTCGAAAGATTCGAATGTTCATTAAGCCAACGATTGCTAAGCCCACCTCCTTTGGGGGAAAACTAGCTTTTGGTATTGTATGTACCGAGTAAAATAAATATAGAAAAAAATTACGGTACGTACACCAATGCTTTTTTTAAAAAGGAGTTTTACTTGGGCGAAGCTCAACAATAGGCACAACTTTATAGGATAACGCCGAGCGGCTACTTTAATTTGAATTTTTGCGCAGAAAAGGATTTAAAAGAAAGACAAAAAGTTCAAATATTAATAATAATTATAGCCTTCGTACAAGCGACGAATATCCTGGATCCAATGAATGCTGCTGCTGCTGCTGCTGCTGCCTCGTATAGAAAAAATATAAATCGGCCTCTGGGCGAGCCATATTAAAAGCCCGATAAACGGGATGGCCCATAAATATCTTGAATTTATCTATTGGCTCTTTATAAATAACCGCGATAAGATAGGGTTTTGGATAGGAACATTTGGAATTTCCACCCACCGTGGTTTAACGTTATTGGAGCCGTAAGGTAAATTCGCCGATTTTATTTATTAGAATTGCGGCGGCTGCTGCTGCTGCTGCATACAATGGATCTTTGAGAGAAGGTTAGAAACCGACCCTTGTCCTAGAGTGCCAGGCCCATCAACGTACACAGACACTGATGACTTTACAGTTATGCGTGACAAATGATCGGAATCAATGTCTCACGACCTGGCGCAATGTGCGTTCAGCGTGTCAACTTTTATACCACCTTGCGTTAAAAGTTAAATGCGCAATTAGCGGCGGCTTTCGTCGACTTACGAGCCAAGTGATCCTCTACCATATGTTGTGTCTCTATTGGTTTTTATTTGAGGGGTTTAAATTAGATGCCAAAGCGACCGTCGAGCCAAAGAGAATGATAGTGGGATAAAAAAAATATATATATATCAAACTCGGAAGCAGAAACGATCGCTTTTTTTTTTTTTCTTAGAACCCAAAGATAATTGGATTTTAAAGGCAAAAGGCAGACCTAGGGTTCCAAGCGATGCTTGCAGGCACTCTCCCCTTGACCTGGTTATACACCCAATTTTTTGGAGGCTAGATTTAGGGACGCCATATTTTACATTCGACCTCGAATTGTGTAAACAATTTTTAAAAAATACAAAATTCGGATCTTTTAAAGGACAGGCATCCCGTGTAAGGCCAAACTATATATATATAGGTGGAAAATGACGCCATATTTATATTCGACCGCGAATTCACAACTTAAGAGCAGCCTCACGAGATAATTGTATAAAGCTGGAAGCTAAACTCTTTTATAATAAGAATTCGGATCTTTTAAATGACTGGCATCCCGTGTAAGGCCAAACTATATATATAGGTGTATAATGACGCCATATTTATATTCGACCGCGAATTCACAACTTAAGAGCAGCCTCACGAGATAATTGTATAAAGCTGGAAGCTAAACTCTTTTATAATAAGAATTCGGATCTTTGGCAAGGATGGCATCGGACGAAAAAAAAATATATATATATATAAGTCGAATTTATGTTGTAAATAAAGAGAAGCTTCGGCTTAAAATGTTGGCAACATACGAAAACTTTACTCTTTTTATTAAAATAATTCGAATATCATAGAACGAGACATTATCGGACAAATAAATAAAGGGTCACTTCGTGTAAATTGAAAAAAGGAAGTTTACCTCTTAATAATAAATTGACGTCCGGGCGGCATCCGTTTTTGGAATAAAAATATATATATATATAGCTTTTTCGAGTTTTAATCAATACTAATCAATAATGATCCTTCCACAGGTTCACCTACGGAAACCTTGTTACGACTTTTACTTCCTCTAAATGACTAGGCTGGGGAATCTTCCTGTTTAAATTTGGCACAATGTAATAAAATTTTTAAAAAAAGGTACCTTAAAAACAGTTCAATTACCTCACTTAGCCACTCAATCGGAAGTAGCGACGGGCGGTGTGTACAAAGGGCAGGGACGTATTCAGCTCAAGCTTTACGACCTGCGTGTACAAGGAATTCCTCGTTTATGAGGAAAACTTACAATCCGCAATCCCAAGCGGGAAGGGGTTTGAAATGATTGCCACTTCATTTCGGAATTGGAAAGCACGCTGCACACTTCAATGTGGCGCGCGTGCAGCCCAGAACATCTAAGGGCATCACAGACCTGTTATTGCTCTTTTTATTACGGCTGGACACCGCCAATACCGCCACTTGAATATGGTGTATTTCGTCAGACAGCCTCAGACTGGTTTTCCAGCAATATACGAGGCAAGTAAATGCACGAGGCAAGTTACTATACCCCTTTTTAAAACGGAAAATTTATACCATGCCTTAGGACTCGATCTGACCACAAATAAGGAGGCAAGAATCTCGTTCGTTATCGGAATCAACCAGACAAATCACTCCACCAACTAAGAACGGCCATGCACCACCTTACACCAAATCAAGAAAGAGCTTTTAATCTGTCAATCCTTACGGGGTCCGGACCTGGTGAGTTTTCCCGTGTTGAGTCAAATTAAGCCGCAGGCTCCACTCCTGGTGGTGCCCTTCCGTCAATTCCTTTAAGTTTCAGCTTTGCAACTATACTCCCCCCGGGACTTAGAAACTTTGGTTTCCCGGGGGATCCCGCTTTGCTCTTTTAATGGTACAAAAACGGATTGCTAGTTGGCATAGTTTATGGTTAAAACTAGGGCGGTATCTGATCGCCTTCGATCCTCTAACTTTAGATCATGATTAACAAAAACATTCTTGATAAATGCTTTCGCGATTGGTAGTCTTGCAACGGTCACAGAATTTCACCTCTCGCGCTGCAATACTAATGCCCCCGGCAGTTCTCTTTAATCATTACTTTGGTTCGATTAGGGAAAACCGACAAATATTCGTCCCAAAGTCTTATTTTATCGTGCTAGACGTTATTAGTAAAGCACTCGAATTTTT
Source organism: Ceratothoa steindachneri (assembly GCA_963969495.1). Classification (NCBI taxonomy): domain Eukaryota; kingdom Metazoa; phylum Arthropoda; class Malacostraca; order Isopoda; family Cymothoidae; genus Ceratothoa; species Ceratothoa steindachneri. The sequence goes on along the minus strand of CAXAKS010000185.1, from coordinate 13,165 downwards.
AGACCTGTTATAAACACTCCACTTTTATTAAAGTGAATAATGTAGGTTCCAAGGTGCACTCACTTAAGAGCATACCATGTACCAATCATTTAGAATACAGCTTATGTAAGCTAGTACTCGATTCTGTTTCTCACCACGTATCGTGGCGTATTGCCTTTCGATATAGCACTTTATGCTTAGAATGTAAGCCATTGCTTATCTAAAGCTTACGGAGTTAACGTAGTTGAAACTTTAAAGCCAACTACGAGCACTTTAACCGCAGCAATATTAGATTACGCTAATGGAGCTGGAATTACCGCGGCTGCTGGCACCAGGCTTGCCCTCCGGTAGTTTGTTGTAATAAGTTTTTACAATAAACTCATTTCAATTGTAAGGCTCCGTTAAGAACCTCACATCAAGATTTTTCGTCACTAACTCACAGAGCTAGTATTAGGTTAAATTCCGCGCCTGCTGCCTTCCTTGGATGTGGTAGCCGTTTATCAGGCTCCCTCTCCGGAATCGAACCCAGATTCCCCGTCACCCGTTAAAGCCATTGTTAGCACATAGCTTACCATCTGGCTGATAGGGCAGACACTCGCATAAATTAGCGTTGGTACTTTGACCATTGCGCTTAGCAACTTATATCCAGAGTCACCATTAAAGGAATTACGGTTTATGGTTCTAATAATTGCTGTTCGCTACTCATCCGTTAGGACTAGCGGCGAAACTTGAAAGCGTATTAGCTCTAGATTTGCTATAGGTATCCATTAAAGATACAAATCTTCTGGATTACAACTGATATATTGAGCTGTCCGCGGTCTCGGCTATTAATCGCCTGTACTGAGACATGCATGGCTTAACCTTTAAAACAAGCATATGACTACTGGCAGGATCAACCAGTGAGTATGCAAGGACAAAATACCAAAAACTACGCAGCAACAAAATAATTAGAAACGATGCAAACGTTAGTCAAAAGTATCCTGCATGCATACCCTTTTTTTAAAATTAACTTCTCATTCGAGAAAGTTGTTATGGGATATATCCATAGACTTGAAAATAATAATATTCTTTTGCCCTCACGAGCAAAAATTATGGTTTTATCACAGCCGCAAATAATAATAGGAAACACTGCGGAGTGATTTTTGCGAGGCTACATTTAAAAATAATGTGCAACTTTAGCCCACGTTAAACGAGAGAGCAATAAACCCTTTCAGATAACAAAGCTGCACTTAAAATAGTGAAAGTTTTCTTCAGACTGAAAGCGAATCTAAAACCTTACCATCCACCGCTCCAGCCACCGAAGATTTTATTCGCCGTTAGTTTTTCCGTAAGCATAGGAAAATGCGGAAAAATGGTAACGACTTCCTTCAAGGCAACCATCAAAAAATATTATTAACGGGCAGTAGTTTCCGAATTTTAGAAAACAAAGATTCACTATAAATAGTGAAAAAAACGCTTGTTCAGACTGAAGGCGTATCTAAAACCTTACCGCCGTAGTCACCGAAGATTTTGTTCGTGGTTACGAAACGCGTCCCTTCGAGGTGACCATCAAAAACATTATTAAAGAGCGGTCGCATAAGGTTTTAGACCTTTGGGGGGTGGGCTTAAATTGAATAAAATCGCTACTTCAAGCCGGAGTGTGCCCGATGAGATAACATAGAATTGTGTAACAAAGTTCTCATTAGCAAACCAAAGTAGCGTCAAATTGGGCTTCCGAAAAAACTTTTTAGGAAGGAAAATGCAGCGTAACCAGTTTATAGGAATAATGAAATTTGGTCATAACTGAGTCTTTCCAACCACTTTTAATATGGAAACTTACTAGACCCCTGTTTACTGTACCTAACATCTGCAATATGGCATAATAAAATGGAAAATAAATCGTCGTTTCGTATTAGAAAAAACGCTGCCGTTAGGTAGTCAATTGCGTTAGGTTCTGCTGCCCGGTCCTAGGCGCCGCCCTGCCTAGGTCGTGTGCCTATAGCCTTTAGAGCTATCAAAGTATTATAAAAGCTCGAGGAGATCTAGGCGCGGCCCTGCCTAGGTTGGGTGCCTATAGCCTTTAGAGCTATCAAAGTAATATAAAAGCTCGAGGAAATCTAGGCGCGGCCCTGCCTAGGTCGGGTGCCTATAGCCTTTAGAGCTATCAAAGTATTATAAAATCCCCAGGAAATCTAGGCGCGGCCCTGCCTAGGTCGGGTGCCTAGCCTTTAGAGCTATCAAAGTATTATAAAAGCTCGAGGAAATCTAGGCGCGGCCCTGCCTAGGTCGGGTGCCTATAGCCTTTAGAGCTATCAAAGTATTATAAAAGCTCGAGGAAATCTAGGCGCGGCCCTGCCTAGGTCGGGTGCCTAGCCTTTAGAGATATAAAAGTATTGTAAAATCTCGAGGAAATCTAGGCGCGGCCCTGCCTAGGTCGGGTGCCTAGCCTTTAGAGATATAAAAGTATTGTAAAATCTCGAGGAAATCTAGGCGCGGCCCTGCCTAGGTCGGGTGCCTAGCCTTTAGAGATATAAAAGTATTGTAAAATCTCGAGGGAACCATCGCCGATGAGATAAAATTGATTTGTCAAAAAGAATTCTCAAAGGAAGACAGACAGATATTTTAGGAGCTTCGTTCGGAATCAGTATTAACGGTCAAATTGTTGTTAGCTAACAAAATGTTCTTAAAAGGTGATAAAATATGTTTAGTAACCACAAAAAAACTAAGTTATAACTGGTCTTTCCGAACTTTTTATATATATATCTTACCAAAGCGGAGCGCGTGTAAGCGAGTTCCGTCAATATTGCATTTGCAAGGAAGATTGGCCTGAGCCATTGCAGCGCAAAGGCAAACTGGCCTTAAGTATTGCAGAGCCGCAGTCTGAACTTGTTCTGGACTTGTAGTTTATAGGTATAATTTTACTTAGAGAATTGTTAAAAGCCGAGATACAAAACTTTTTCCGAGGGGGTGCTAGCGATATAAGATGGGGCCTGGCACGGTCCTCGGAGTAGGTGGGGTTGTGGAGGGTAGGTGGGCCGGCGGAACGCCCCTCTTTTTTTCTTTTTTTCGCGCGCTTCCAATTGATAAGGCCATTTTACTCGGATAATTGTAAAAAGTCCAGAGTTAGTCGAAACTTTTTCTCGGCAAGGTAAATGTATTATTAGCAAGTTCATTTTCAAGGAATAAAATATAGAGTGCTTGGAATCGTCTTTTCATTTTTATGTACTTGTTTATTTTTGTTTTTACCCACGAAAACTGCGCGATAATAAAATAAGGCTATTTTACTCGGATAATTGTAAAAAGTCGAGAGTCAGTCGAAACTTTTTCTCGGCAAGGTAAATGTAGTATTAGCAAGTTCATTTTCAAGGAACAAAATATAAAGTGCTTGGAATCGTCTTTTCATTTTCCTTCCCTGTTTATTTTTGTTTTTACCCACGAAAACTGCGCGATAATATAATAAGGCTATTTTACTCGGATAATTGTAAAAAGTCGAGAGTCAGTCGAAACTTTTTCTCGGCAAGGTAAATGTAGTATTAGCAAGTTCATTTTCAAGGAATAAAATATAAAGTGCTTGGAATCGTCTTTTCATTTTCCTGTACTTGTTTATTTTTGTTTTTACCCACGAAAACTGCGCGATAATAAAATAAGGCTATTTTACTCGGATAATTTTAAAAAGTCGAGAGTCAGTCGAAACTTTTTCTCGGCAAGGTAAATGTAGTATTAGCAAGTTCATTTTCAAGGAATAAAATATAAAGTGCTTGGAATCGTCTTTTCATTTTCCTGTACTTGTTTATTTTTGTTTTTACCCACGAAAACTGCGCGATAATAAAATCAAATATACATTTTCTAGAAAACTTTTGATCGCCTCTCGAAGCCGTAATAAGACCTGTAGAGTCTGAATTAGTAATAACAAAATGTCCTCAAAATGCCTAAAACCGTTTTTTTTAGCTCATGACCTCGTTTGTTGTCGTTATAAATAAGGCCAGGATAAGGAAAATTTTATACCGTACGTATACTAGGGCGCCCTTTACTCGGTCCAAGTTTAGGAAAAAAATATTAATATTTTCTATAGTCAAATTAATTATTACCGAGGTAAAAGAGGAGGATCGGTGAAGTTGGGGTAGTGAAAAAAGCCAAGAACCGGGCGGGACTTTTCCCCCTCGCCCTTTCAATGGAGAAATCTAACTTAACTTTAGGGCTCTCTAGGATATGTGGAGCGACCGTCTAAACCTAAAAATATTTAGTTGGGAGCATCGGCGCCCACTAATGAGGGCACAAATGTTTATCCTAGTCTTTTTCGAATATCTCTGGAACCCCTGATCGTACGTACGACAACCAAATATATATAGAAATAGGATAGAAAGGGCTATAAGAATATACTAAATTTAACTTTCTCAGACGATTTCTTAAAATTTTATCAACCAATAAATTGGATTTGGGTGCCAAAAATGTCCAAACCTGTCATTTTAGAATGGAATGCCCTCGTTGGTTGGCATTAAAAATAATCGTAGGATCTTTATTTTTGGATGGCTTACGGGGCTGGGGGAGCCTCTTAACTGGTTCATTTTTTATATTAATCTAATAATTTCTTCATACTTAAAATACATTAAAATGAATAGCAACGAGGAAAAAAAGGTTAGGAATCTCATTTTCATTTTATCTTAGGTTTTTTGAGCTCCTCTATCGAGTAATTTTGGTCTGAATATCGTACGATACTTAGTTTTTACGAAATTTATTTTTTTCGAATAACTAAAAAAATATATAATTCTTTCGTTTTTAAGTTAAATTTTTATTAGAATATATACTATTTTAAATCTTTGCTTAAATTTTCATTCAAATATCTCTAATAACTTAGAATCTATGGGCGATTGAATTTCAAAAGCTTAGACTAAGGCCCTAGGCTTTAACCCTTCGGGGTCGATTTCCGCCCCTTTAAATTACCGTAAAAAAGGGGTCGAGACATGTTTCTAGGGTAGAATCTTCCGTTCTTTCGAATGGCGCTAGTCCTGTCTCTCTAAGTTCAATACCTATGGAGCTATAGGCCAAAGCTGGATCATTTGAAGTAAATGCCCTCGTTTGTTGCCAATAAAAAGCTGGCAGAATCTTGATTTTCCTGAAAGATTACGTGGCCGGAGGAGCCTCCGACCTGATTTATTTTTCTTGGAAATCCAAAAATATCTTCATACTTCAAAATAATTAAAATGAATAGCAACGTCGAAAAAAAGGTTAGGAATCTCATTTTCATTTTATTTTAAGTTTTTTGAGCCGTTCTATCGAATGCTTTTGGTCTGAATATCGTACGATACTTAGTTTTTACGAAATCTATTTTTTTCGAATAACTAAAAAAATATATAATTCTTTCGTTTTTAAGTTGGATTTTATTAAAATATATACTATTTTAAATCTTTGCTTAAATTTTCATTCAAATATCTCTAATAATTTAGAATCTATGGGCGATTGAATTTCAAAAGCTTAGACTAAGGCCCTAGGCTTTAACCCTTCGGGGTCGATTTCCGCCCCTTTAAATTACCGTAAAAAAGGCGTCGAGACATGTTTCTAAGGTAAAATCTTCCGTTCTTTCGAATGGTGCTAGTCCTGTCTCTCTAAGTTCAATATCTACGGAGCTATAAGCCAAAGCTGGATCATTTGAAGTAAATGCCCTCGTTTGTTGCCAATAAAAAGCTGGCAGAATCTTGATTTTCTTAAAAGATTACGGGGCCGGAGGAGCCTCCGACCTGATTTATTTTTCCTAAAAATCCCAAAATATCTTCATACTTAAAATAATTAAAATGAATAGCAACGTCGAAAAAAAAGTTAGGAATCTCATTTTCATTTTATCTTAGGTTTTTTGAGCCGCTCTATCGAATACTTTTGGTCTGAATATCGTACGACACTTAGCTTTTACGAAATCGATTTTTTTTTAATAACTAAAAAAATATATATATATTTTTTTTAAATCTTTAATTTTATTAAAATATATTCTATTTAACATCTTTGATCCAAATATCATTAACCTAGCTCCCGTAGTAACGTGACAATTACCGATGTAATATAGAAAGTGTCAATTCCGTCTTTCCATAGGTATCTAGTGAACCTGCCATCAGATCAACTACGTACACGCTCTTTAAAAGTGTGACAACTAGGTAAGGCAAACTCCGATTTTAATCGGGTTTGGATTAAAAAATACCTACATATTTGAGGCCTAGGCCATCTATATATGCGATAGAATCCAGTTCGGACCGAGTCCGGACCCCCAGTAACCCCCCCATCCCCAGCCCCGTTCGAGGGTCGTTTTGGGGGCTCAGTATTGGCCCCCAAAACGGCTCTATAGACGGATCTAGAAGAAATAGTATTAATCTCAGCTTAACCTGATAAACAGATTCTGATCCAGCATAAAATGAGCTATAGGAGGAAAGATAATGGGCCGGGGATGACCCCGTATCACATTTCACCTCTCGCCCTATGAAATAGGGTATAAATGCGATATTTTATTTAAAAAGCCAACGCTCGCCGCATCTTAGGCGAGGGGCGTCGAGGGGGGAACGGGATATAAAGAGTAGTAAGACGGTCGAGGCTAAGGTCGACGGTACTTCCCCTTTAGTTTTATAAGGCCGAGGGTCGCCTCGATGGCCTCGGTCTTCCTAAAACACCCGAGTGGTATATGCGAGTTATTTGTAAAAAGCCGAGGGTAACATTTTTCCCCTCCCGCTCCCAAGGGGTATATCTGAGATATTTGTATAAAGCCGAGCATCACATTTCTCTTCTCGCCCTATGGAATAAGGTATAACTGCGATATTTTATTTAAAAAGCCGACGCTCGCCGCATCTTAGGCGAGGGGCGTCGAGGGGGGAACGGGATATAAAGAGTAGTAAGACGGTCGAGGCTAAGGTCGGCGGTACTTGCCCTTTAGTCTTATAAGGCCGAGGGTCGCCTCGATGGCCTCGGTCTTCCTAAAACACCCGAGTGGTATATGCGAGTTATTTGTAAAAAGCCGAGGGTAACATTTTTTCCCTCCCGCTCCTAAGGGGTATATCTGAGATATTTGTATAAAGCCGAGCATCACATTTCTCTTCTCGCCCTATGGAATAAGGTATAACTGCGATATTATATTTAAAAAGCCGACGCTCGCCGCATCTTAGGCGAGGGGTGTCGAGGGGGGAACGGGATATAAAGAGTAGTAAGACGGTCGAGGCTAAGGTCGGCGGTACTTGCCCTTTAGTCTTATAAGGCCGAGGGTCGCCTCGATGGCCTCGGTCTTCCTAAAACACCCGAGTGGTATATGCGAGTTATTTGTAAAAAGCCGAGGGTAACATTTTTCCCCTCCCGCTCACAAGGGGTATATCTGAGATATTTGTATAAAGCCGAGCATCACATTTCTCTTCTCGCCCTATGGAATAAGGTATAACTGCGATATTATATTTAAAAAGCCGACGCTCGCTGAAACTAAGGCGAGGGGCGTCGAGGGGGGAACGGGATATAAAGAGTAGTAAGACGGTCGAGGCTAAGGTCGGCGGTACTTGCCCTTTAGTCTTATAAGGCCGAGGGTCGCCTCGATGGCCTCGGTCTTCCTAAAACACCCGAGTGGTATATGCGAGTTATTTGTAAAAAGCCGAGGGTAACATTTTTCCCCTCCCGCTCCCAAGGGGTATATCTGAGATATTTGTATAAAGCCGAGCTTCACATTTCTCTTCTCGCCCTATGGAATAAGGTATAACTGCGATATTATATTTAAAAAGCCGACGCTCGCTGAAACTAAGGCGAGGGGCGTCGAGGGGGGAACGGGATATAAAGAGTAGTAAGACGGTCGAGGCTAAGGTCGGCGGTACTTGCCCTTTAGTCTTATAAGGCCGAGGGTCGCCTCGATGGCCTCGGTCTTCCTAAAACACCCGAGTGGTATATGCGAGTTATTTGTAAAAAGCCGAGGGTAACATTTTTCCCCTCCCGCTCCCAAGGGGTATATCTGAGATATTTGTATAAAGCCGAGCATCACATTTCTCTTCTCGCCCTATGGAATAAGGTATAACTGCGATATTTTATTTAAAAAGCCGACGCTCGCTGAAACTAAGGCGAGGGGCGTCGAGGGGGGAACGGGATATAAAGAGTAGTAAGACGGTCGAGGCTAAGGTCGGCGGTACTTGCCCTTTAGTCTTATAAGGCCGAGGGTCGCCTCGATGGCCTCGGTCTTCCTAAAACACCCGAGTGGTATATGCGAGTTATTTGTAAAAAGCCGAGGGTAACATTTTTTCCCTCCCGCTCCTAAGGGGTATATCTGAGATATTTGTATAAAGCCGAGCATCACATTTCTCTTCTCGCCCTATGGAATAAGGTATAACTGCGATATTATATTTAAAAAGCCGACGCTCGCCGCATCTTAGGCGAGGGGTGTCGAGGGGGGAACGGGATATAAAGAGTAGTAAGACGGTCGAGGCTAAGGTCGGCGGTACTTGCCCTTTAGTCTTATAAGGCCGAGGGTCGCCTCGATGGCCTCGGTCTTCCTAAAACACCCGAGTGGTATATGCGAGTTATTTGTAAAAAGCCGAGGGTAACATTTTTCCCCTCCCGCTCACAAGGGGTATATCTGAGATATTTGTATAAAGCCGAGCATCACATTTCTCTTCTCGCCCTATGGAATAAGGTATAACTGCGATATTATATTTAAAAAGCCGACGCTCGCTGAAACTAAGGCGAGGGGCGTCGAGGGGGGAACGGGATATAAAGAGTAGTAAGACGGTCGAGGCTAAGGTCGGCGGTACTTGCCCTTTAGTCTTATAAGGCCGAGGGTCGCCTCGATGGCCTCGGTCTTCCTAAAACACCCGAGTGGTATATGCGAGTTATTTGTAAAAAGCCGAGGGTAACATTTTTCCCCTCCCGCTCCCAAGGGGTATATCTGAGATATTTGTATAAAGCCGAGCTTCACATTTCTCTTCTCGCCCTATGGAATAAGGTATAACTGCGATATTATATTTAAAAAGCCGACGCTCGCTGAAACTAAGGCGAGGGGCGTCGAGGGGGGAACGGGATATAAAGAGTAGTAAGACGGTCGAGGCTAAGGTCGGCGGTACTTGCCCTTTAGTCTTATAAGGCCGAGGGTCGCCTCGATGGCCTCGGTCTTCCTAAAACACCCGAGTGGTATATGCGAGTTATTTGTAAAAAGCCGAGGGTAACATTTTTCCCCTCCCGCTCCCAAGGGGTATATCTGAGATATTTGTATAAAGCCGAGCATCACATTTCTCTTCTCGCCCTATGGAATAAGGTATAACTGCGATATTTTATTTAAAAAGCCGACGCTCGCTGAAACTAAGGCGAGGGGCGTCGAGGGGGGAACGGGATATAAAGAGTAGTAAGACGGTCGAGGCTAAGGTCGGCGGTACTTGCCCTTTAGTCTTATAAGGCCGAGGGTCGCCTCGATGGCCTCGGTCTTCCTAAAACACCCGAGTGGTATAGGCGAGTTATTTGTAAAAAGCCGAGGGTAACATTTTTCCCCTCCCGCTCCCAAGGGGTATATCTGAGATATTTGTATAAAGCCGAGCATCACATTTCTCTTCTCGCCCACTGGAATAAGGTATAACTGCGATATTATATTTAAAAAGCCGACGCTCGCTGAAACTAAGGCGAGGGGTGTCGAGGGGGGAACGGGATATAAAGAGTAGTAAGACGGTCGAGGCTAAGGTCGGCGGTACTTGCCCTTTAGTCTTATAAGGCCGAGGGTCGCCTCGATGGCCTCGGTCTTCCTAAAACACCCGAGTGGTATATGCGAGTTATTTGTAAAAAGCCGAGGGTAACATTTTTCCCCTCCCGCTCCCAAGGGGTATATCTGAGATATTTGTATAAAGCCGAGCATCACATTTCTCTTCTCGCCCTATGGAATAAGGTATAACTGCGAGATTATATTTAAAAAGCCGACGCTCGCCGCATCTTAGGCGAGGGGCGTCGAGGGGGGAACGGGATATAAAGAGTAGTAAGACGGTCGAGGCTAAGGTCGGCGGTACTTGCCCTTTAGTCTTATAAGGCCGAGGGTCGCCTCGATGGCCTCGGTCTTCCTCTAACACCCGAGTGGTATATGCGAGTTATTTGTAAAAAGCCGAGGGTAACATTTTTCCCCTCCCGCTCCCAAGGGGTATATCTGAGATATTTGTATAAAGCCGAGCATCACATTTCTCTTCTCGCCCTATGGAATAAGGTATAACTGCGATATTTTATTTAAAAAGCAGACGCTCGCTGAAACTAAGGCCGAGTGGCGTCGAGGGGGGAACGGGATATAAAGAGTAGTAAGACGGTCGAGGCTAAGGTCGGCGGTACTTGCCCTTTAGTCTTATAAGGCCGAGGGTCGCCTCGATGGCCTCGGGTCTTCCTAAAACACCCGAGTGGTATATGCGAGTTATTTGTAAAAAGCCGAGGGTAACATTTTTCCCCTCCCGCTCCCAAGGGGTATATCTGAGATATTTGTATAAAGCCGAGCTTCACATTTCTCTTCTCGCCCTATGGAAATAAGGTATAACTGCGATATTATATTTAAAAAGCCGACGCTCGCCGCATCTAAGGCGGTGGCGTCGAGGGGGGAACGGGATATAAAGAGTAGTAAGACGGTCGAGGCTAAGGTCGGCGGTACTTGCCCTTTAGTCTTATAAGGCCGAGGGTCGCCTCGATGGCCTCGGTCTTCCTAAAACACCCGAGTGGTATATGCGAGTTATTTGTAAAAAGCCGAGGGTAACATTTTTCCCCTCCCGCTCCCAAGGGGTATATCTGAGATATTTGTATAAAGCCGAGCTTCACATTTCTCTTCTCGCCCTATGAATAAGGTATAACTGCGAGATTATATTTAAAAAGCCGACGCTCGCTGAATCTAAGGCGAGGGGGTCGAGGGGGGAACGGGATATAAAGAGTAGTAAGACGGTCGAGGCTAAGGTCGGCGGTACTTGCCCTTTAGTCTTATAAGGCCGAGGGTCGCCTCGATGGCCTCGGTCTTCCTAAAACACCCGAGTGGTATATGCGAGTTATTTGTAAAAAGCCGAGGGTAACATTTTTCCCCTCCCGCTCCCAAGGGGTATATCTGAGATATTTGTATAAAGCCGAGCATCACATTTCTCTTCTCGCCCTACGGAATAAGGTATAACTGCGAGATTATATTTAAAAAGCCGACGCTCGCCGAAACTTAGGCGAGGGGCGTCGAGGGGGGAACGGGATATAAAGAGTAGTAAGACGGTCGAGGCTAAGGTCGGCGGTACTTGCCCTTTAGTCTTATAAGGCCGAGGGTCGCCTCGATGGCCTCGGTCTTCCTCTAACACCCGAGTGGTATATGCGAGTTATTTGTAAAAAGCCGAGGGTAACATTTTTCCCCTCCCGCTCCCAAGGGGTATATCTGAGATATTTGTATAAAGCCGAGCATCACATTTCTCTTCTCGCCCTATGGAATAAGGTATAACTGCGATATTTTATTTAAAAAGCCGACGCTCGCTGAAACTAAGGCGAGGGGCGTCGAGGGGGGAACGGGATATAAAGAGTAGTAAGACGGTCGAGGCTAAGGTCGGCGGTACTTGCCCTTTAGTCTTATAAGGCCGAGGGTCGCCTCGATGGCCTCGGTCTTCCTCTAACACCCGAGTGGTATATGCGAGTTATTTGTAAAAAGCCGAGGGTAACATTTTTCCCCTCCCGCTCCCAAGGGGTATATCTGAGATATTTGTATAAAGCCGAGCATCACATTTCTCTTCTCGCCCTATGGAATAAGGTATAACTGCGATATTATATTTAAAAAGCCGACGCTCGCTGAAACTAAGGCGAGGGGGCGTCGAGGGGGGAACGGGATATAAAGAGTAGTAAGACGGTCGAGGCTAAGGTCGGCGGTACTTGCCCTTTAGTCTTATAAGGCCGAGGGTCGCCTCGATGGCCTCGGTCTTCCTAAAACACCCGAGTGGTGTATGCGAGTTATTTGTAAAAAGCCGAGGGTAACATTTTTCCCCTCCCGCTCCCAAGGGGTATATCTGAGATATTTGTATAAAGCCGAGCATCACATTTCTCTTCTCGCCCTATGGAATAAGGTATAACTGCGATATTATATTTAAAAAGCCGACGCTCGCCGCATCTTAGGCGAGGGGCGTCGAGGGGGGGAACGGGATATAAAGAGTAGTAAGACGGTCGAGGCTAAAGTCGGCGGTACTTGCCCTTTTGTCTTATAAGGCCGAGGGTCGCCTCGATGGCCTCGGTCTTCCTAAAACACCCGAGTGGTATATGCGAGTTATTTGTAAAAAGCCGAGGGTAACATTTTTTCCCTCCCGCTCCCAAGGGGTATATCTGAGATATTTGTATAAAGCCGAGCATCACATTTCTCTTCTCGCCCTATGGAATAAGGTATAACTGCGATATTATATTTAAAAAGCCGACGCTCGCTGAAACTAAGGCGAGGGGCGTCGAGGGGGGAACGGGACATAAAGAGTAGTAAGACGGTCGAGGCTAAGGTCGGCGGTACTTGCCCTTTAGTCTTATAAGGCCGAGGGTCGCCTCGATGGCCTCGGTCTTCCTAAAACGCCCGAGTGGTATATGCGAGTTATTTGTAAAAAGCCGAGGGTAACATTTTTCCCCTCCCGCTCCCAAGGGGTATATCTGAGATATTTGTATAAAGCCGAGCATCACATTTCTCTTCTCGCCCTATGGAATAAGGTATAACTGCGATATTTTATTTAAAAAGCCGACGCTCGCCGCATCTTAGGCGAGGGGCGTCGAGGGGGGAAGGGGATATAAAGAGTAGTAAGACGGTCGAGGCTAAGGTCGGCGGTACTTGCCCTTTAGTCTTATAAGGCCGAGGGTCGTCTCGATGGCCTCGGTCTTCCTAAAACACCCGAGTGGTATATGCGAGTTATTTGTAAAAAGCCGAGGGTAACATTTTTCCCCTCCCGCTCCCAAGGGGTATATCTGAGATATTTGTATAAAGCCGAGCATCACATTTCTCTTCTCGCCCTATGGAATAAGATACTCGCTCAACTGGGGGGGGGCTCCCGCTCCCTAGGGGTATATCTGAGATATTTGTTATTAAGCCGAGCATCACATTTCTCTTCCTCGCCCTATGGAAATTAGTCGGCGGTACTTGCCCTTTAGTCTTATAAGGCCGAGGGTCGTCTCGATGGCCTCGGTCTTCCTAAAACACCCGAGTGGTATATGCGAGTTATTTGTAAAAAGCGAGGGTAACATTTTTCCCCTCCCGCTCCCAAGGGGT
>CAXAKS010000184.1:0-31181 GCA_963969495.1 Ceratothoa steindachneri | reverse complement strand
CACCTGGAGTACGCAGTCCAGTTTTGGAGTCCATCCCTTCGGAAGGACATCGCCCGACTGGAGCGAGTACAAGCCAGGGCGACCAAACTGATCCCCTCGATCAGGCACAAAAGTTACGAAGCCCGCCTAGAAGAACTAAACCTCTTCTCACTGGAAACCCGAAGACGGCGCGGTCAATTAATCGAGGTCTTCAAAATCCTCCGAGGTATTGACCACGTAGGCAACGGGGACATGTTCCAACTAAGCGAGGGCGTAACGAGAAACCACGGCTACAAAATTGAGCTGCCGCGTTATCACCGGGACAGATGCGGGAACTTCTTCAGTTACAGTATCTGCAACGAGTGGAACGCGCTTCCGCCAGAAGTCATGAACAGCGACTCTGTGGAGCAGTTCAAAAGGCGCCTGGATAAAGTCCTGGTTCGCTGACAGGCTCACGAGTCCCTGACTCGTAACAAGTACCCTCTCGTATGGACCGTAAGGTCTTCTAGGGTACTTCTTTTCCTTGTGACTCCTTGTGACTCTCTCTCTCTCTCTCTCTCTCTCTCTCTCTCTCTCTCTCTCTCTCTCTATATATATATATATATATATATATATATATATATATATATATATATATATATATATATATATCCCCTTTAAGGGCAAGGCGTTCCTAGCCAACCTCATCCAGGATGTCGTGGAGCGCACCCAAAGGAGTGTCCCGCCCATTGGGAAGGCGGACGTACGCCAGTACGCCCGAGTCACTCCCCAAACAACCTTCTCGGAAGTTGTCAAAAATGGTGCCACCACGACAAACAAGAAGCCGGGAAACGGAAGAGTATAGGGAGTCCTACATTAGGGGACTTCCTGAAAGTTCTTCTGTTCAATGCGAGGTCAATCAGGAACAAGTTTCCTGAGCTCCGTGGCCTCGTAGCGACGGAAGAACCCGAAATGGTAGCCATAACAGAATCGTGGATAAAAACGTCAAACCGAGACTTTGAAGGCGAATTCACGGTTCCTCGCTACCAACTCTTCCACAAAGATAGGCCAGACAGAGAGGGTGGCGGTGTAATGTTGTATGTCAAGGATACAATCAAATCTACGAACTCCAACGTTATATCCGACCACGAGCTCCTAAGCGTTGACCTAGAGATCGGTCCTGCCAAATACAGGACCCTGCTGCTTTACAGACCCCCTTCCCAACCTGTTGAGAAGGACAGGGAACTGTACCAGCTGCTGGGTGAGCTGGTTCAAGGCAGAGTGTGCATCGTTATGGGCGATTTCAACAGCCAAGTTGACTGGGAAAAAAGAGCAGCCTGTGGCGAGAGCGCACTACTCCTGGAGTTCGCCAACAACGAGTTCCTCACTCAATGGGTCAGAGAACCGACGAGAGGAGACAATATCCTCGACTTAGTCTTCACCTCTGAGGATGATATCGTTGAGGATATCTCTGTAGGCGAAGAGCTCGGTGGCAGTGATCACCAGCTAGTTAGATTTAGCGTCAAGATCCCGAAGGTTAGGTCTGTTGCCAGTCAATCAAAGAAACTTGACTTGAGAAGAGCAGACTTTGCAAGCCTTCGAGCTGGACTGACTGACGTCAGGCTAGAAGTGTGCGATGCCGTTGAAGTCTCGTGGAATAGTTTCAAAACCACATTCATGAGTCTTCAATCGCGTTTCATCCCTCTGAAATGCCCCCGTCTGTCTTCTGTTCAACCTAAGTGGTTTAATCGAGAAATCGGCCAACTGCTTAGGGAGAAGAGAAATGTGTACCGCCAATCGAAGATCTCGGGTGACTTTGACGAATACCGGAGGCTAGCCAGGAGAGTGAAGTCCAGCATAATGGCGGCTAAGCGGTCTGAGGAACTCCAAGTGGCGAGACTCTGTAAAGAAAATCACAAGGAGTTTTTTGAATATGTGAACAGCCGTAAACCAATCCGTCGAACGATTGGCCCTTTGAGGAATGAGGAGGGGACATTAAACATTCAGATGCAGAAAATGCTAACCTCCTCAACGACTACTTCTCTTCAGTGTTTACTGAAGAGTGTGGTCCCATTCCCCAGCCCACGGATTCCTACTCGGGGGAAAAGCTGGAGGCAATGGACTTCACCGAAGGAGAAATAAAGAAAAAGATCGCTGACCTAAAGACGAATAAGTCCCCTGGACCGGACGGGTTTCTACCTAAAGTGTTGAAGGAAGTGTGTGATGAAGTATCACGACATCTGTGCGCTATCTTTAACATGTCAATCCGGACCGGATGCGTTCCTAGAGACTGGCGTGAGGCGGAGGTGACTCCTATCTTCAAGAAAGGAGACCGAGACCAACCGTCGAACTACCGACCTATCAGTCTGACTTTGATAGTCGGTAAACTCATGGAAAGCATCATGGTGGACAAAGTGACGTCGTATTTAGAGTCAAACCTGCTACTGAGGAGTTCCCAGCACGGCTTCCGAAGGCAACGGTCATGCCTGACGAACCTTGTGGAATTCTTCCACTTCGTGTTCAGTGAGCACGATCGGGACAAGGCGGTGGATGTGGTGTACCTAGACTTTCAGAAAGCCTTTGATAAGGTACCACACCGCCGCCTTCTCCGGAAAGTGCGAGCGCTTGGCATAGACGGAAAGGTAGCCGGCTGGATCGAGAACTGGCTAAGTGGCAGACGGCAACGGGTGGTGGTAAATGGACAGTCTTCTGAGTGGGTGCCCGTTACTAGCGGGGTACCTCAAGGTTCTGTCCTGGGACCACTACTATTCATCATCTACGTCAACGACATGGACGGTGACATGGTTGCGAAGATTTCCAAATTTGCCGATGATACCAAGCTTGGTATGAACGTTGCAAAGGATGGAAATACTGCCCGCCTGCAGGAAGATCTTGGGAAGATTGGGGAGTGGTCGGACACGTGGCAAATGCCTTTTAACGTGGGCAAATGCAAAGTGATGCATATTGGCCAAAGAAACCCCCAATCTCAGTATATCCTTAAGGGCACTGGTATGGAATCCACCGACACTGAGGAGGACTTTGGGGTAACAATCACTAGTGACCTCAAGTTCTCGAAACAGTGCATTGAGGCGGAGAAAAAGGCCCAAAAGGATGCTAGGCTATATTAAGCACTAGTTTGGTTATCGGAACCAGGAGATTGTACTGTGCCTGTACAACTCACTTGTCCGACCGCACCTGGAGTATGCCGTACAATTTTGGAGTCCTTCATTGCGAAAGGACATCGCGAGATTGGAACGCGTACAAGCCAGGGCAACCAAGCTGATTCCCTCTATCCGACATAAAAGTTATGAGGATAGACTAAGGGAATTAGATCTGTTCTCGCTGGAAACCCGTAGACTGCGTGGTCAGCTCATCGAAGTTTTCAAAATACTTCGAGGGTTCGACAATGTTGACTACCGGGATATTTTCACACTGAGTGAGAACAGAACGCGCAATCACGGCTTCAAACTTGAACTGAAGCGTTACAACCGCAATCTGTGTGGAAATTTTTTCACCTACAGTATCTGCGGTAAGTGGAACGCACTTCCAGTGGAAGTTGTCAACAGTGAATCTGTTGACTAGTTCAAGTAAAGACTAGACAAGGTCTTGAAAAGTGGCCGTTTAGGGACGCAAAACAATTGAGCAGCCTTGTGCCCGCTCGATTGCAAGTCCAATGGTACCCTCTTTGAATGGACCGTAAGGTCTCCTAGGGTAGCTTTTTTCCTTGTTGTTACTCCTTGTTGTTGTTGTTACTCTCTTTCTCTCTCTCTCTCTCTCTCTCTCTCTCTCTCTCTCTCTCTCTCTCTCTCTCTCTCTCTCTCTCTCTCTCTCTCTCTCTCTCTCTCTCTCTCTCTCTTCTCTTCAGTGTTTACTGAAGAGTGTGGTCCCATTCCCCAGCCCACGGATTCCTACTCGGGGGAAAAGCTGGAGGCAATGGACTTCACCGAAGGAGAAATAAAGAAAAAGATCGCTGACCTAAAGACGAATAAGTCCCCTGGACCGGACGGGTTTCTACCTAAAGTGTTGAAGGAAGTGTGCGATGAAGTATCACGACATCTGTGCGCTTTCTTTAACATGTCAATCCGGACCGGATGCGTTCCTAGAGACTGGCGTGAGGCGGAGGTGACTCCTATCTTCAAGAAAGGAGACCGTTCTTAACCGTCGAACTACCGACCTATCAGTCTGACTTCGATAGTCGGTAAACTCATGGAAAGCATCATGGTGGACATAGTGACGTCGTATTTAGAGTCAAACCTGCTACTGAGGAGTTTCCAGCACGGCTTCCGAAGGGAACGGTCATGCCTGACGAACCTTGTGGAATTCTTCCACTTCGTTTTCAGTGAGCACGATCGGGACAAGGCAGTGGATGTGGTGTACCTAGACTTTCAGAAAGCCTTTGATAAGGTACCACACCGCCGCCTTCTCCGGAAAGTGCGAGCGCTTGGCATAGACGGAAAGGTAGCCGGCTGGATCGAGAACTGGCTAAGTGGCAGACGGCAACGGGTGGTGGTAAATGGACAGTCTTCTGAGTGGGTGCCCGTTACTAGCGGGGTGCCTCAAGGTTCTGTCCTGGGACCACTACTATTCATCATCTACGTCAACGACATGGACGGTGACATGGTTGCCAAGATTTCCAAATTTGCCGATGATACCAAGCTTGGTATGAACGTTGCAAAAGATGGAAATACTGCCCTCCTGCAGGAAGATCTTGGGAAGATTGGGGAGTGGTCGGACACGTGGCAAATGCCTTTAAACGTGGGCAAATGCAAAGTGATGCATATCGGCCACAGAAACCCCCAATCTCAGTATATCCTTAAGGGCACTGCTTTTGAATCGAGTGACACTGAGAAGGACTTGGGTGTTACTATCACTAGTGACCTCAAGTTCTCGAAACAGTGCATCGAGGCGGAGAAAAAGGCCCAAAGGATGCTAGGCTATATTAAGCGTTAGTTTGGTTATCGGAACCAGGAGATTGTACTGTGCCTGTACAACTCACTTGTCCGACCGCACCTGGAGTATGCCGTACAATTTTGTAGTCCTTCATTGCGAAAAGACATCGCGAGATTGGAACGCGTACAAGCCAGGGCAACCAAGCTGATTCCCTCTATCCGACATAAAAGTTATGAGGATAGACTAAGGGAATTAGATCTGTTCTCACTGGAAACCCGTAGACTGCGTGGTCAGCTCATCGAAGTTTTCAAAATACTTCGAGGGTTCGACAATGTTGACTACCGGGATATTTTCACACTGAGTGAGAACAGAACGCGCAATCACGGCTTCAAACTTTAACTGAAGCGTTACAACCGCAATCTGTGTGGAAATTTTTTCACCTACAGTATCTGCGGTAAGTGGAACGCACTTCCAGTGGAAGTTGTCAACAGTGAATCTGTTGACCAGTTCAATTCAAGACTAGACAAGGTCTTGAAAAGTGGCCGTTTAGGGACGCAAAACAATTGAGTAGCCTTGTGCTTGCTCGATTGCAAGTCCAATGGTACCCTCTTTGAATGGACCGTAAGGTCTCCTAGGGTAGCTTTTTTCCTTGTTGTTACCTCTCTCTCTCTCTCTCTCTCTCTCTCTCTCTCTCTCTCTCTCTCGACGGATTGCAACATCGTATCCGACCATGAACTACTAGGTGTTGACCTAGAGATAGGTCCTGCCAAATACAGGACCCTGGTGCTTTATAGACCTCCTGCCCAACTCGGTGAAAAGGACAGAAATCTGTACCAGCTACTAGGAGAACTTGTCGAAGACAGAGTGTGTATCGTCATGGGTAATTTCAACACACAAGTTGACTGGGAAACCAGAGAACCCTGTGGCGAGAACGCACTACTCCTAGAGTTAACGAACAACGAGTTCCTCCCTCAATGGGTGAGAGAGCCAACGAGAGGAGACAATATCCTCGACTTGGTTTTCACCTCTGAGGATGACATCGTTGAGGACCTCTCTGTTGGTGAAGAGCTCGGTCGCAGTGACCACCGACTAATTAGATTTGTAGCCAAAGTCCCCAAGGCAGAGCCTGCAATTAGTAAATCAAGGGAACTCGATTGACGAAGAGCAGACTTTGCAGGTCTACGCGCGGGACTGACTGACGCGAGGCTAGAAGAGTGCGATGCTGTTGAAGACTCTTGGAACAGTTTCAAAACCACATTCATGAGTCTTCAATCGCGTTTTATCCATCTGAAATGCCCCCGTCGGTCTTCTGTTCAACCAAAGTGGTTTAATCGAGAAATCGGGCAACTGCTTAGGGAGAAGAGAAATGTGTACCGGCAATGGAAGATCTCGGGTGACTTTGACGAATACCGGAGGCTAGCCACGAGAGTGAAGTCCAGCATACTGGCGGCTAAGCGGTCTGAGGAACTCCGAGTGGCGAGACTCTGTAAAGAGAATCTTAAGGAGTTTTTTGGATATGTGAACAGCCGTAAACCAATCCGTCGAACGATTGGCCCTTTGAGGAATGAGGAGGGGACATTAAAGCATTCAGATGCAGAAAATGCTAACCTCCTCAACGACTACTTCTCTTCAGTGTTTACTTAAGAGTGTGGTCCCATTCCCCAGCCCACGGATTCCTACTCGGGGGAAAAGCTGGAGGCAATGGACTTTACCGAAGGAGAAATATAGAAAAAGATCGCTGACCTAAAGACGAATAAGTCCCCTGGACCGGACGGGTTTCTACCTAAAGTGTTGAAGGAAGTGTGCGATGAAGTATCACGACATCTGTGCGCTATCTTTAACATGTCAATCCGGACCAAATGCGTTCCTAGAGACTGGCGTGAGGCGGAGGTGACTCCTATCTTCAAGAAAGGAGACCGTAACCAACCGTCGAACTACCGACCTATCAGTCTGACTTCGATAGTCGGTAAACTCATGGAAAGCATCATGGTGGACAAAGTGACGTCGTATTTAGAGTCAAACCTGCTACTGAGGAGTTCCCAGCACGGCTTCCGAAGGCAACGGTCATGCCTGACGAACCTTGTAGAATTCTTCCACCTTGTTTTCAGTGAGCACGCTCGGGACAAGGCAGTGGATGCGGTCTACCTAGACTTTCAGAAAGCCTTTGATAAGGTACCACACCGCCGCCTTCTCCGGAAAGTGCGAGCGCTTAGCATAGACGGAAAGGTAGCCGGCTGGATCGAGAACTGGCTAAGTGGCAGACGGACACGGTTGGTGGTAAATGGACAATCTTCTGAGTGGGTGCCCGTTACTAGCGGGGTGCCTCAAGGTTCTGTCATGAGACCACTACTATTCATCATCTACGTCAACGACATGGACGGTGACATGGTTGCCAAGATTTCCAAATTTGCCGACGATACCAAGCTTGGTATGAACGTTGCAAAAGATGGAAATACTGCCCGCCTGCAGGAAGATCTTGGGAAGATTGGGGAGTGGTCGGACACGTGGCAAATGCCTTTTAACGTGGGAAAATGCAAAGTGATGCATATCGGCCACAGAAACCCCCAATCTCAGTATATCCTTAAGGGCACTGCTATGGAATCCACCGACACTGAGAAGGACTTAGGGGGAACAATCACTAGTGCCCTCAAGTTCTCGAAACAGTGCATTGAGGCGGAGAAAAAGGCCCAAAGGATGCTAGGCTATATTAAGCGCCAGTTTGGTTATCGGAACCAGGAGATTGTACTGTGCCTGTACAACTCACTTGTCCGACCGCACCTGGAGTATGCCGTACAATTTTGGAGTCCTTCATTGCGAAAGGACATCGCGAGATTGGAACGCGTACAAGCCAGGGCAACCAAGCTGATTCCCTCTATCCGACATAAAAGTTATAAGGATAGACTAAGGGAATTAGATCTGTTCTCGCTGGAAACCCGTAGACTGCGTGGTCAGCTCATCGAAGTTTTCAAAATACTTCGAGGGTTCGACAATGTTGACTACCGAGATATTTTCACACTGAGTGAGAACAGAACGCGCAATCACGGCTTCAAACCTGAACTGAAGCGTTACAACCGCAATCTGTGTGGAAATTTTTTCACCTACAGTATCTGCGGTATGTGGAACGCACTTCCAGTGGAAGTCGTCAACAGTGAATCTGTTGACCAGTTCAAGTCAAGACTAGACAAAGTCTTGAAAAGTGGCCGTTTAGGGACGCAAAACAATTGAGCAGCCAGTTGCCCGCTCAATTGCTAGTCCAAAGGTACCCTGTTTGAATGGACCGTAAGGTCTCCTAGGGTACCTTCTTTCCTTGTTGTTACTCCTTGTTATTACTCCTTGTTGTTACTCTCTCTCTCTCTCTCTCTCTCTCTCTCTCTCTCTCTCTCTCTCTATCTCTCTTTCTCTCTCTCTCTCTCTCTCTCTCTCTCTCTCTCTCTCTCTCTCTCTCTCTCTCTCTCTCTCTCTCTCTCTCTCTCTCTCTCTCTCTCTCTCTCTCTCTCTCTCTCTTTACTATACTATTTCTATGACGAGTAGATTGAATATCAATATTAAATGAGTACCTCCTCGGATGGACTAACTTAGTCTTCTGAGGGACTATCTTTTCTTGTAACTCTCTCTCTTTCTATCTCTCTCTTTCTCTCTTTTCTTTTTTTTGATAACGAAAATAGAGGGAGAGGTGACGCCCCCTTGTCGCGGGAAGAGAGCTTGTGTGGACCTTGGACTTTTCGAGCTATTTCGGCGGGGGTACCTCTTCTGGGTACCTCTGGTAGGGCTTTACTTTCCGATTTGGTCGGAAACGAGGTTTTAGACTAAGTGCGTCATTCCTTCCTTTTTCTACTCTATCACTCTCTTTTTTTTTACTTTTATCCTATCTCCCACTCATACAAAAAGAAAAAAAAAAGCCTACTCCTATCGTATCACTCTTTCCCTTTCTTCCTCTATCTACCTATACGGACCTTGCAGCTACCTTATGCGTCAGAAGAGAGGCTTTGGAACCTCTATAAACAACGCCAATCGACGCTCACTGGTTGCGAGAGACTAGGACTAGAGGTGTCCTAGGCGTTGGGGCACGATGAATGGGATGAGGGTAGTGCCTCGTTAACCCCTTCCCTGGCGCGTAATTATTGACCGTTCCCAGTGACCGTTGACGGGTGCTTATGGTAGCATTGGTCCGAGGTGACGGCCCTTTGTTCCCATGTTGGTTGCCAGGCCAATAAAAAGCCTTGGGTCGAGTTCCTAGGTGTGGCGGGATATCCATTGAACGCTACTCCGAGATCCTGGCCGTTGTGAAGGGAACTAGTAGGAGTTTAGTACGGGGCGTGCTTCGTTGATGTTCACCTGGTGAGAAATCGATGGCCCCTTCGGGGACCGTCAGTGCTGCTTGGTTGGGAGCCACGGCACGCCGAGGTTTGACGACTCGGTCGGACGAACAGCAGCACATGGAGCGTGCTTTCTGAAAGATCCGAAACCTCTCCGATCGATCGGCGGGAGCGACTCACGCTGGTAGAACTCACCAACCCCCCTTTTTTATCATTGATTGGTCACGAGTTTTCAGAGAGAGGGAAAGCGCTCAAAATGACAGGCAAAAAAGGACCCGTTCGTCTCAAACACAACTGTGCAATATGCCAGTTAGAAAAGTGGTGCGTTGACTTTCAGAGGGCTGCTACTCAAAATGCAACCCTGAAAGTATCTGCACTACTTGCATATTGACGCGAGAGGTGGAAAAATTAAAAGACCTCTATAGAGCCTCAGAGGAGAGAGCTAAGGTCCTTGAGGGAAAGTTGGAAAAGCTAGAAGCCCTTAACGTAGCTCAGGTTCGATGCCTAGAAGAGGCGCCGCCCACTGACGTTTCGGAATCCCCTGGTAATGAGGCGGACATTCCGGCATCATCTGAGGCTAAGCCAGCTGAGGCGAGAGAGGAGGAGAAAAAAAAGAAAGGAGAAACGAAGAAAAAAAAGAAAAAGAAGATAGTTGAAACAAGAGTAAAACCCAAAATAGAAGAAAAACAGATAAAGAAGAAGAAAAAGAAAGATAAGAATGTAGAGAGTAAAGAGGAAAAGGGAAGGACTCTTCCACAAGGGAAGACCCCGTCTTCAAAGACCAAGTGTCCGAAGGTCACCCTCATTGTTGACTCGCAAACACGGGATCTGCAGCCGCTGCTAGCGGCCCGCCTTCGCACTAGCGTGAAGGTAAGCTGCCTGTCAGGACGGGGTAACCACACCATCAGAGTAGAGGCAGAGAAAGCTCAGATTTCTGAGAATTCTGTTGTTGCTCTGATGGTGAGCGGCAACGACATCTACCTCAGAGGGGGTAAAGTGGGCCTCAGTGGTAAGACCATCCAAACAGTGATGGGAGCCGTGGACGACATAGAGCTTAAAACCCGCAAACGTGTGGTGGTTGGGATGCTTTCGAGAAGAGGTCCATCCCGAACCGCTTACGAAAGAAACGTCGCAGTGAACAGAAGGTTGGCGGATCTCTGCACGGCAGAAGGAGTCTTCTTCGTGGACCCCTATCGTACCTTTATCGGTAGAGACGACCTCTACCAAAGGGACGAGGTACATCCCTCCTTTAAAGGGAAGGCCTTTCTCGGCAATCTAATCTAGGATGTCGTGGAACGCACCCAAAGGAGCGTTCGAAACAGAGCGAAAGCGGACGTGCGCCAGCATGCCCGTGTCACTCCTGAAACGACCTTCTCGGAGGTCGTCAAAAAGGGTGTGACCACGAAAACAGAGAAGCCGGGAAACGGAAGAGTGTAGGGAGTCCTACACTAGGGGACTCCCTCAAAGTTCTTCTGTTCAATGCGAGGTCAATCAGGAATAAGTTTCTTGAGCTCCGTGGCCTCGTAGTAACAGAGGAACCTGAGATGGTGGCCATAACGGAGTCGTAGATAAAAACCTCAAGCCGAGATTTTGAAGGTGAATTCACGATTCCCGGTTACCAGCTCTTCCTGAAAGATAGGCTAGACAAAGAGGGTGGCGGTGTGATGTTGTATGTCAAGGATACTCTCAACTCGACGGATTGCAACATCATATCCGACCATGAACTACTAGGTGTTGACCTAGAGTTAGGTCCTGCCAAATACAGGACCCTGGTGCTTTATAGACCTCCTGCCCAACTCGTAGAAAAGGACAGAGATCTGTACCAGCTACTAGGAGAACTTGTCGAAGACAGAGTGTGTATCGTCATGGGTGATTTCAACACACAAGTTGACTGGGAAACCAGAGAACCCTGTGGCGAGAACGCATTACTCCTAGAGTTCACGAACAACGAGTTCCTCACTCAATGGGTGAGAGAGCCAACGAGAGGCGACAATATCCTCGACTTGGTTTTCACCTCTGAAGATGACATCGTTGAGGACCTCTCTGTTGGCGAAGAGCTCGGTGGCAGTGACCACCGACTAATTAGATTTGTAGTCAAAGTCCCCAAGGCAGAGCCTGCAACTAGTAAATCAAGGAAACTGGATTTGAGAAGAGCAAACTTTGCAGGTCTACGCGCGGGACTGACTGACGCGAGGCTAGAAGAGTGCGATGCTGTTGAAGACTCTTGGAACAGTTTCAAAACCACATTTATGAGTCTTCACCGCGATTTATTCCTCTGAAATGCCCCCGTCGGTCTTCTGTTCAACCAAAGTGGTTTAATCGAGAAATCGGGCAACTGCTTAGGGAGAAGATAAATGTGTACCGGCAATGGAAGATCTCGGGTGACTTTGACGAATACCGGAGGCTAGCCACGAGAGTGAAGTCCAGTATAAGGGCGGCTAAGCGGTCTGAGGAACTCCGAGTGGCGAGACTCTGTAAAGAGAATCACAAGGAGTTTTTTGGATATGTGAACAGCCGTAAACCAATCCGTCGAACGATTGGCCCTTTGAAGAATGAGGAGGGGACATTAAAGCATTCAGATGCAGAAAATGCCAACCTCCTCAACGACTACTTCTCTTCAGTGTTTACTGAAGAGTGTGGTCCCATTCCCCAGCCGACGGATTCCTACTCGAGGGAAAAGCTGGAGGCAATGGACTTCACCGAAGGAGAAATAAAGAAAAAGATCGCTGACCTAAGGACGAATAAGTCCCCTGGACCGGACGGGTTTCTACCTAAAGTGTTGAAGGAAGTGTGCGATGAAGTATCGCGACATCTGTGCGCTATCTTTAACATGTCAATCGGACCGGATGCGTTCCTAGAGACTGGCGTGAGGCGGAGGGGACTCCGATCTTCAAGAAAGGAGACCGTAGCCAACCTTTGAACTACCGACCTATCAGTCTGACTTCGATAGTCGTTAAACTCATGGAAAGCATTATGGTGAACAAAGTGACGTCGTATTTAGAGTCAAACCTGCTACTGAGGAGTTCCCAGCACGGCTTCCGAAGGCAACGGTCATGCCTGACGAACCTTGTAGAATTCTTCCACTTCGTTTTCAGTGAGCACGATCGGGACAAGGCGGTGGATGTGGTCTACCTAGACTTTCAGAAAGCCTTTGATAAGGTACCACACCGCCGCCTTCTCCGGAAAGTGCGAGCGCTTAGCATAGACAGAAAGGTAGCCGGCTGGATCGAGAACTGGCTAAGTGGCAGACGGCAACGGGTGGTGGTAAATGGACAGTTTTCTGAGTGGGTGCCTGTTACTAGCGAAGTGCCTCAAGGTTCTGTCCTGGGACCACTACTATTCATCATCTACGTCAACGACATGGATGGTGACATGGTTGCGAAGATTTATAAATTTGCCGACGATACCAAGCTTGGTATGAACGTTGCAAAGGATGGAAATACTGCCCGCCTGCAGGAAGATCTTGTAAAGATTGGAGAGTGGTCGGACACGTGGCAAATGCCTTTTAACGTGGGCAAATGCAAAGTGATGCATATCGGCCACAGAAACCCCCAATCTCAGTATATCCTTAAGGGCACTGCTCTTGAATCGAGTGACACTGAGAAGGACATGGGTGCTACTATTACTAGTGACCTCAAGTTCTCGAAACAGTGCATTGAGGCGGAGAAAAAGACCCAAAGGATGCTAGGCTATATTAAGCGCCAGTTTGGTTATCGGAACCAGGAGATTGTACTATGCCTGTACAACTCACTTGTCCGACCGCACCTGGAGTATGCCGTACAATTTTGGAGTCCTTCATTGCGAAAGGACATCGCGAGATTGAAACGCGTACAAGCCAGGGCAACCAAGCTGATTCCCTCTATCCGACATAAAAGTTATGAGGATATACTAAGGAAATTAGATCTGTTCTCGCTGGAAACCCGTAGACAGCGTGGTCAGCTCATCGAAGTTTTCAAAATACTTCGAGGGTTCGACAATGTTGACTATCGGGATATTTTCACACTGAGTGAGAACAGAACGCGCAATCATGGCTTCAAACTTGAACTGAAGCGTTACAACCGCAATCTGTGTGGAAATTTTTTCACTTACAGTATCTGCGGTATGTGGAACGCACTTCCAGTGGAAGTTGTCAACAGTGAATCTGTTGACCAGTTCAAGTCAAGACTAGACAAAGTCTTGAAAAGTGGCCGTTTAGGGACGCAAAACAATTGAGCAGCCTTGTGCCCGCTCAATTGCTAGTCGAAAGGGACCCTCTTTAAATGGACCGTAAGGTCTCCCAGGGTACCTTCTTTCCTTTTTGTTACTCCTTGTTGTTACTCTCTCTCTCTCTCTCTCTCTCTCTCTCTCTCTCTCTCTCTCTCTTTCTCTCTCTCTCTCTCTCTCATGGTGGACAAAGTGACGTCGTATTTAGAGTCAAACCTGCTACTAAAGAGTTCCCAGCACGGCTTCCGAAGGCAACGGTCATGCCTGACGAACCTTGTAGAATTCTTCCACTTCGTTTTCAGTGAGTACGATCGGGACAAGGCGGTGGATGTGGTCTACCTAGACTTTCAGAAAGCCTTTGATAAGGTACCACACCGCCGCCTTCTCCGGAAAGTGCGAGCGCTTGGCATAGACGGAAAGGTAGCCGGCTGGATCGAGAACTGGCTAAGTGGCAGACGGCAACGGGTGGTGGTAAATGGACAGTCTTCTGAGTGGGTGCCCGTTACTAGCGGGGTGCCTCAAGGTTCTGTCCTGGGACCACTACTATTCATCATTTACGTCAACCACATGGACGGTGACATGGTTGCCAAGATTTCCAAATTTGCCGACCATACCAAGCTTGGTATGAACGTTGCAAAGGAGGGAAATACTTTCGCCTGCAGGAAGATCTTGGGAAGATTGGGGAGTGGTCGGACACGTGGCAAATGCCTTTTAACGTGGGCAAATGCAAAGTGATGCATATCGGCCACAGAAACTCCCAATCTCAGTATATCCTTAAGGGCACTGCTATGGAATCCACCAACACTGAGGAGGACTTGGGGGTAACAATCACTAGTGACCTCAAGTTCTCGAAACAGTGCATTGAGGCGGAGAAAAAGGCCCAAAGGATGCTAGGCTATATTAAGCGCTAATTTGGTTATCGGAACCAGGAGATTGTACTGTGCCTGTACAACTCACTTGTCCGACCGCACCTGGAGTATGCCGTACAATTTTGGAGTCCTTCATTGCGAAAGGACATCGCAAGATTGGAACGCGTACAAGCCAGGGCAACCAAGCTGATTCCCTCTATCCGACATAAAAGTTATGAGGATAGACTAAGGGAATTAGATCTGTTCTCGCTGGAAACCAGTAGACAGCCTGGTCAGCTCATCGAAGTTTTCAAAATACTTCGAGGGTTCGACATTGTTGACTATCGGGATATTTTCACACTGAGTGAGAACAGAACGCGCAATCACGGCTTCAAACTTGAACTGAAGCGTTACAACCGCAATCTGTGTGAAAATTTTTTCACTTACAGTATCTGCGGTATGTGGAACGCACTTCCAGTGGAAGTTGTCAACAGTGAATCTGTTGACCAGTTCAAGTCAAGACTAGACAAAGTCTTGAAAAGTGGCCGTTTAGGGACGCAAAACAATTGAGCAGCCTTGTGCCCGCTCAATTGCTAGTCGAAAGGGACCCTCTTTAAATGGACCGTAAGGTCTCCTAGGGTACCTTCTTTCCTTGTTTTTACTCCTTGTTGTTACTCTCTCTCTCTCTCTCTCTCTCTCTCTCTCGCTCTCTCTCTCTCTCTCTCTCTCTCTCTCTCTCTCTCTCTCATGGTGGACAAAGTGACGTCGTATTTAGAGTCAAACCTGCTAGTGAAGAGTTCCCAGCACGGCTTCCGAAGGCAACGGTCATGCCTGACGAACCTTGTAGAATTCTTCCACTTCGTTTTCAGTGAGCACGATCGGGACAAGGCGGTGGATGTGGTCTACCTAGACTTTCAGAAAGCCTTTGATAAGGTACCACACCGCCGCCTTCTCCGGAAAGTGCGAGCGCTTGGCATAGACAGAAAGGTAGCCGGCTGGATCGAGAACTGGCTAAGTGGCAGACGGCAACGGGTGGTGGTAAATGGACAGTCTTCTGAGTGGGTGCCCGTTACTAGCGGGGTGCCTCAAGGTTCTGTCCTGGGACCACTACTATTCATCATCTACGTCAATGACATGGACTGTGACATGGTTGCCAAGATTTCCAAATTTGCCGACCATACCAAGCTTGGTATGAACGTTGCAAAGGAGGGAAATACTGCCCGCCTGCAGGAAGATCTTGGGAAGATTGCGGAGTGGTCGGACACGTGGCAAATGCCTTTTAACGTGGGCAAATGCAAAGTGATGCATATCGGCCACAGAAACTCCCAATCTCAGTATATCCTTAAGGGCACTGCTATGGAATCCACCGACACTGAGGAGGACTTGGGGGTAACAATCACTAGTGACCTTAAGTTCTCGAAACAGTGCATTGAGGCGGAGAAAAGGCCCAAAGGATGCTAGGCTATATTAAGCGCTACTTTGGTTATCGGAACCAGGAGATTGTACTGTGCCTGTACAACTTACTTGTCCGACCGCACCTGGAGTATGCCGTACAATTTTGGAGTCCTTCATTGCGAAAGGACATCGCGAGATTGGAACGCGTACAAGCCAGGGCAACCAAGCTGATTCCCTCTATCCGACATAAAAGTTATGAGGATAGACTAAGGGAATTAGATCTGTTCTCGCTGGAAACCAGTAGACAGCCTGGTCAGCTCATCGAAGTTTTCAAAATACTTCGAGGGTTCGACAATGTTGACTATCGGGATATTTTCACACTGAGTGAGAACAGAACGCGCAATCACGGCTTTAAACTTGAACTGAAGCATTACAACAGCAATCTGTGTGGAAATTTTTTCACTTACAGTATCTGCGGTATGTGGAACGCACTTCCAGTGGAAGTTGTCAACAGTAAATCTGTTGACCAGTTCAAGTCAAGACTAGACAAAGTCTTGAAAAGTGGCCGTTTAGGGACGCAAAACAATTGAGCAGCCTTGTGCCCGCTCAATTGCTAGTCGAAAGGGACCCTCTTTAAATTGACCGTAAGGTCTCCTAGGGTACCTTCTTTCCTTGTTGTTACTCCTTGTTGTTACTCTCTCTCTCTCTCTCTCTCTCTCTCTCTCTCTCTCTCTCTCTCTCTCATGGTGGACAAAGTGACGTCGTATTTAGAGTCAAACCTGCTAGTGAAGAGTTCCCAGCACGGCTTCCGAAGGCAACGGTCATGCCTGACGAACCTTGTAGAATTCTTCCACTTCGTTTTCAGTGAGCACGATCAGAACAAGGCGGTGGATGTGGTCTACCTACACTTTCAGAAAGCCTTTGATAAGGTACCACACCGCCGCCTTCTCCGGAAAGTGCGAGCGCTTGGCATAGACAGAAAGGTAGCGGGCTGGATCGAGAACTGGCTAAGTGGCAGACGGCAACGGGTGGTGGTAAATGGACAGTCTTCTGAGTGGGTGCCCGTTACTAGCGGGGTGCCTCAAGGTTCTGTCCTGGGACCACTACTATTCATCATCTACGTCAATGACATGGACTGTGACATGGTTGCCAAGATTTCCAAATTTGCCGACCATACCAAGCTTGGTATGAACGTTGCAAAGGAGGGAAATACTGCCCGCCTGCAGGAAGATCTTGGGAAGATTGGGGAGTGGTCGGACACGTGGCAAATGCCTTTTAACGTGGGCAAATGCAAAGTGATGCATATCGGCCACAGAAACTCCCAATCTCAGTATATCCTTAAGGGCACTGCTATGGAATCCACCGACAATGAGGAGGACTTGGGGGTAACAATCACTAGTGACCTCAAGTTCTCGAAACAGTGCATTGAGGCGAAGAAAAGGCCCAAAGGATGCTAGGCTATATTAAGCGCTAGTTTGGTTATCGGAACCAGGAGATTGTACTGTGCCTGTACAACTTACTTGTCCGACCGCACCTGGAGTATGCCGTACAATTTTGGAGTCCTTCATTGCGAAAGGACAACGCGAGATTGGAACGCGTACAAGCCAGGGCAACCAAGCTGATTCCCTCTATCCGGCATAAAAGTTATGAGGATAGACTAAGGGAATTAGATCTGTTCTCGCTGGAAACCAGTAGACAGCCTGGTCAGCTCATCGAAGTTTTCAAAATACTTCGAGGGTTCGACAATGTTGACTATCGGGATATTTTCACACTGAGTGAGAACAGAACGCGCAATCACGGCTTCAAACTTGAACTGAAGCGTTACAACCGCAATCTGTGTGGAAATTTTTTCACTTACAGTATCTGCGGTATGTGGAACGCACTTCCAGTGGAAGTTGTCAACAGTAAATCTGTTGACCAGTTCAAGTCAAGACTAGACAAAGTCTTGAAAAGTGGCCGTTTAGGGACGCAAAACAATTGAGCAGCCTTGTGCCCGCTCAATTGCTAGTCGAAAGGGACCCTCTTTAAATGCACCGTAAGGTCTCCTAGGGTACCTTCTTTCCTTGTTGTTGTTGTTACTCTCTCTCTCTCTCTCTTTCTCATGGTGGACAAAGTGACGTCGTATTTAGAGTCAAACCTGCTAGTGAAGAGTTCCCAGCACGGCTTCCGAAGGCAACGGTGATGCCTGACGAACCTTGTAGAATTCTTCCACTTCGTTTTCAGTGAGTACGATCGGGACAAGGCGGTGGATTTGGTCTACCTAGACTTTCAGAAAGCCTTTGATAAGGTACCACACCGCCGCCTTCCCCGGAAAGAGCGAGCGCTTGGCATAGACGGAAAGGTAGCCGGCTGGATCGAGAACTGGCTAAGTGGCAGACGGCAACGGGTGGTGGTAAATGGACAGTCTTCTGAGTGGGTGCCCGTTACTAGCGGGGTGCCTCAAGGTTCTGTCCTAGGACCACTACTATTCATCATTTACGTCAACGACATGGACGGTGACATGGTTGCCAAGATTTCCAAATTTGCCGACGATACCAAGCTTGGTATGAACGTTGCAAAGGAGGGAAATACTGCCCGCCTGCAGGAAGATCTTGGGAAGATTGGGGAGTGGTCGGACACGTGGCAAATGCCTTTTAACGTGGGCAAATGCAAAGTGATGCATATCGGCCACAGAAACTCCCAATCTCAGTATATCCTTAAGGGCACTGCTATGGAATCCACCGACACTGAGGAGGACTTGGGGGTAACAATCACTAGTGAACTCAAGTTCTCGAAACAGTGCATTGAGGCGGAGAAAAGGCCCAAAGGATGCTAGGCTATATTAAGCGCTACTTTGGTTATCGGAACCAGGAGATTATACTGTGCCTGTACAACTTACTTGTCCGACCGCACCTGGAGTATGCCGTACAATTTTGGAGTCCTTCATTGCGAAAGGACATCGCGAGATTGGAACGCGTACAAGCCAGGGCAACCAAGCTGATTCCCTCTATCCGACATAAAAGTTATGAGGATAGACTAAGGGAATTAGATCTGTTCTCGCTGGAAACCAGTAGACAGCCTGGTCAGCTCATCGAAGTTTTCAAAATACTTCGAGGGTTCGACAATGTTGACTATCGGGATATTTTCACACTGAGTGAGAACAGAACGCGCAATCACGGCTTTAAACTTGAACTGAAGCGTTACAACAGCAATCTGTGTGGAAATTTTTTCACTTACAGTATCTGCGGTATGTGGAACGCACTTCCAGTGGAAGTTGTCAACAGTAAATCTGTTGACCAGTTCAAGTCAAGACTAGACAAAGTCTTGAAAAGTGGCCGTTTAGGGACGCAAAACAATTGAGCAGCCTTGTGCCCGCTCAATTGCTAGTCGAAAGGGACCCTCTTTAAATTGACCGTAAGGTCTCCTAGGGTACCTTCTTTCCTTGTTGTTACTCCTTGTTGTTACTCTCTCTCTCTCTCTCTCTCTCTCTCTCTCTCTCTCTCTCTCTCTCTCTCTCATGGTGGACAAAGTGACGTCGTATTTAGAGTCAAACCTGCTAGTGAAGAGTTCCCAGCACGGCTTCCGAAGGCAACGGTGATGCCTGACGAACCTTGTAGAATTCTTCCACTTCGTTTTCAGTGAGTACGATCGGGACAAGGCGGTGGATTTGGTCTACCTAGACTTTCAGAAAGCCTTTGATAAGGTACCACACCGCCGCCTTCCCCGGAAAGTGCGAGCGCTTGGCATAGACGGAAAGGTAGCCGGCTGGATCGAGAACTGGCTAAGTGGCAGACGGCAACGGGTGGTGGTAAATGGACAGTCTTCTGAGTGGGTGCCCGTTACTAGCGGGGTGCCTCAAGGTTCTGTCCTAGGACCACTACTATTCATCATCTACGTCAACGACATGGACGGTGACATGGTTGCCAAGATTTCCAAATTTGCCGACGATACCAAGCTTGGTATGAACGTTGCAAAGGAGGGAAATACTGCCCGCCTGCAGGAAGATCTTGGGAAGATTGGGGAGTGGTCGGACACGTGGCAAATGCCTTTTAACGTGGGCAAATGCAAAGTGATGCATATCGGCCACAGAAACTCCCAATCTCAGTATATCCTTAAGGGCACTGCTATGGAATCCACCAACACTGAGGAGGACTTGGGGGTAACAATCACTAGTGACCTCAAGTTCTCGAAACAGTGCATTGAGGCGGAGAAAAGGCCCAAAGGATGCTAGGCTATATTAAGCGCTAGTTTGGTTATCGGAACCAGGAGATTGTACTGTGCCTGTACAACTTACTTGTCCGACCGCACCTGGAGTATGCCGTACAATTTTAAAGTCCTTCATTGCGAAAGGACATCGCGAGATTGGAACGCGTACAAGCCAGGGCAACCAAGCTGATTCCCTCTATCCGACATAAAAGTTATGAGGATAGACTAAGGGAATTAGATCTGTTCTCGCTGGAAACCAGTAGACAGCCTGGTCAGCTCATCGAAGTTTTCAAAATACTTCGAGGGTTCGACAATGTTGACTATCGGGATATTTTCACACTGAGTGAGAACAGAACGCGCAATCACGGCTTCAAACCTGAACTGAAGCGTTACAACCGCAATCTGTGTGGAAATTTTTTCACTTACAGTATCTGCGGTATGTGGAACGCACTTCCAGTGGAAGTTGTCAACAGTGAATCCGTTGACCAGTTCAAGTCAAGACTAGACAAAGTCTTGAAAAGTGGCCGTTTATGGACGCAAAACAATTGAGCAGCCATGTGCCCGCTCGATTGCTAGCCTAAAGGTACCCTCTTTGAATGGACCGTAAGGTCTCCTAGGGTACTAACTTTCCTTGTTACTCCTTGTTACTCTCTCTCTCTCTCTCTCTCTCTCTCTCTCTCTCTCTCTCTCTCTCTCTCTCTATGCGTGGACTTGTAGCTGGGTACCACCAAGTACAGGACTGTTACAGTTTATAGACCCCCATCCTCGACGGAGGATCAAGACAGGGACCTCTATAATCAACTGAATCAGTTAACTGAAGGCACGGTGAGTATCGTCATGGGGGACTTCAACACTCACGTTGACTGGGCAACCAGAGAAACCCGCAACGACAACATACGGCTCCTTAACTTCGTAAATGAAGGATTCTTCACTCAATGGGTGAGAGAACCAACACGAGGTGCAAACATCCTCGACCTAGTTCTCACATCCGAGAATGACATCATTGAGGAAGTTAATGTAGATGAGGAGCTAGGTGGCAGCGACCACCGCCTCATCAGGTTCTGCATTCGAGTCCCAGCTCGCGAAGCAGTAGCTCGTTCTGCAGCCAAGCTGAACTTCAGAAAGGCAAATTTCGCGGGACTTCGTGCTGGCGTGGCAGCGATAGAGGTGGAAGATAGTGACAACGTCGAGCAACCATGGAAGAATTTCAAAAACTCATTCATGGCCCTGCAGTCACGATTCATTCCATCAGAACGCGGCCGAGTCGGAGCTACTCAACCCAAGTGGTTCAGCCCCGAAATCGGGAGAACCCTACGGAAGAGAAAAACCGCCTATCGCCAAGCGAAGAACACTGGAGAATTCGAGCACTACAGAAGTCTATGCCGAAGTGTCAAGTCCATGATAAGGGTGGCGAAACGCGCCGAAGAAGTCCGTGTGGCGAGACTCTGCAAAGAGAGCCCCAAGGAATTCTTCGGATACGTTAACAGCCGTAAGCCGACACGTAGACGGATCGGTCCCTTGGTGAAAGAGGATGGTGAGCTAGAGCTCAGTGACTAAGCGAATGCGACCATCCTCAACAAGTACTTCTCGTCAGTTTTCACTGAGGAGAAGAACACCACTCCTGAGCCTCGCGACAAGTACGAAGGCTCAGAGCAATTGAAGAGATTTCACTTCGAAGAGACGACAGTGCGTTTAAAGATCGACGCTTTGAACCGCTACAAGTCGCCAGGGCCCGATGGCTTCTTACCACGGGTGCTGAAGGAAGTGCGAGATGAGGTCTCCCCACATCTCTGCTCGATCTTCAGGAAATCGCTCGAGACTGGATGCGTGCCAAAGGACTGGCGAGACGCGGAAGTCACCCCCATATTCAAAAAGGGTAACGCGAGCGAGCCATCTAACTACCGGCCCATCAGCCTGACGTCGGTAGTAGGAAAATTGATGGAAAGTATCCTGGTTGACAAAATAACGCAGCACGTCGAGTCCAACCACCTATTGAGGAATTCCCAACACGGGTTCCGGCGGCACAGGTCATGCCTAACGAACCTTTTGGAATTCTTCCACTTCGTGTTCAGCGAGCACGACCGGGAGAAGGCGGTGGATGTCATCTACCTCGACTTGAAGAAGGCCTTCGACAAGGTGCCCCACCGCCGATTGCTGAAAAAGGTTCGAGCGCTAGGCATCGCAAGAGCTGTAGGTGACTGGATCGAAAACTGGCTGCATAGTCGAAGGCAGCGAGTAGTGGTGAACGGGCAAACGTCCGGTTGGCTACCGGTAACAAGCGGCGTTCCCCAAGGCTCCGTGCTGGGCCCCCTACTCTTCATCATCTATGTAAACGACATAGATGATGGCATAACTGCGAGGATTTCCAAATTTGCCGACGATACCAAACTAGGTATGAAGGTGGCAGACGCGGAAAAAGTCGAGAGACTCCAAGCCGACTTGAGGAAACTCGGGGAGTGGTCAGACAAATGGCAAATGCCGTTCAATGTCGAAAAGTGCAAGGTGATGCACATCGGCTACAGAAATCCCCAAGCCGTCTACAGCCTCAAAAACTCGGCGCTCGAGAGCACAGACATGGAAAAAGACTTGGGAGTCGTGATCACCAGCGACCTCAAGTTTTCCAAGCAGTGCATC
The DNA here is from genome assembly GCA_963969495.1 of Ceratothoa steindachneri. Classification (NCBI taxonomy): domain Eukaryota; kingdom Metazoa; phylum Arthropoda; class Malacostraca; order Isopoda; family Cymothoidae; genus Ceratothoa; species Ceratothoa steindachneri. The sequence continues at coordinate 8,752 of CAXAKS010000184.1, read as the reverse complement.
GAGGCGGAGAAGAAAGCCCAGAGAATCTTGGGGTATATCAAGCGACAGTTTGGGTATCGGAACAGGGAAATCGTTCTCACTCTCTTTAATTCCCTGGTCCGACCTCACCTGGAGTACGCAGTCCAGTTTTGGAGTCCATCCCTTCGGAAGGACATCGCCCGACTGGAGCGAGTACAAGCCAGGGCGACCAAACTGATCCCCTCGATCAGGCACAAAAGTTACGAAGCCCGCCTAGAAGAACTAAACCTCTTCTCACTGGAAACCCGAAGACGGCGCGGTCAATTAATCGAGGTCTTCAAAATCCTCCGAGGTATTGACCACGTAGGCAACGGGGACTTGTTCCAACTAAGCGAGGGCGTAACGAGAAACCACGGCTACAAAATTGAGCTGCCGCGTTATCACCGGGACAGATGCGGGAACTTCTTCAGTTACAGTATCTGCAACGAGTGGAACGCGCTTCCGCCAGAAGTCGTGAACAGCGACTCTGTGGAGCAGTTCAAAAGGCGCCTGGATAAAGTCCTGGTTCGCTGACGGCTCACGAGTCCCTGACTCGTAACAATACCCTCTCGTATGGACCGTAAGGTCTTCTAGGGTACTTCCTTTCCTTGTGACTCCTTGTGACTCTCTCTCTCTCTCTCTCTCTCTCTCTCTCTCTCTCTCTCTCTTTTTTTTATAACGAAAATAGTGGGAGAGGTGACGCCCCCTTGTCTCGGGAAGAGAGCTTGTGTGGACCTTGGACTTTTCGAGCTATGTCGGCGGGGGTACCTCTTCTGGGTACCTCTGGTAGGGCTTCACTTGTCGATTTGGCCGGAAACGAGGTTCTAGAGTAAGTGCGTCATTCCTTCCTTTTTCTACTCTATTACTCTCTTTTTTTTACTTTTATCCTATCTCCTACTCATACAAAAAAAAAAAAAAAAAAAAAAGTTTACTCCTATCGTGTCACTCTTTCCCTTTCTTCCTCTATCTACCTATAAGGACCTGGCAGCTACCTCATGCGTCAGAAGAGAGGCTTTGGAACCTCTATAAACAACGCCAATCGACGCTCACTGGTTGCGAGAGACTAGGACTAGAGGTGTCCTAGGCGTTGGGGCATGATGAATGGGATGAGGGTAGTGCCTCGTTAACCCCTTCCCTGGCGCGTAATTATTGACCGTTCCCAGTGCCCGTTGACGGGTGCTTATGGTAGCATTGGTCCGAGGTGACGGCCCTTTGTTCCCATGTTGGTTGCCAGGCCAATAGAAAGCCTTGGGTCGAGTTCCTAGGTGTGGCGGGATATCCATTGAATGCTACTCCGAGATCCTGGCCGTTGTGAAGGGAACTAGTAGGAGTTTAGTACGGGGCGTGCTTCGTTGTTGTTCACCTGGTGAGAAATCGATGGCCCCTTCGGGGACCGTCAGTGCTGCTTGGTTGGGAGCCACGGCACGCCGAGGCTTGACGACTCGGTCGGACGAACAGCAGCACATGGAGCGTGCCTTCTGAAAGATCCGAAACCTCTCCGATCGATAGGCGGGAGCGACTCACGCTGGTAGAACTCACCAACCCCCCTTTTTTATCATTGATTGGTCACGAGTTTTCAGAGAGAGAGAAAGCGCTCAAAATGACAGGCAAAAAAGGACCCATTCGTCTCAAACACAACTGTGCAATATGCCAGTTAGAAAAGTGGTGTGTTGACTTTCCGGATGGCTGCTATTCAAAATGCAGCCCTGAAAGTATCTGCACTACTTGCATATTGACGCGAGAGGTGTAAAAATTAAAAGAACTCTATAGAGCCTTAGAAGAGAGAGCTAAGGTCCTTAAGGGAAAGTTGGAGAAGCTCGAAGCACTTAACGTAGCTCAGGTTCGATGCCTAGAAGAGGCGCCGCCCACTGACGTGTCGGAATCCCCTAGTAATGAAGCGGACATTCCGGCATCATCTGAGGCTAAGCCAGCTGAGGCGAGAGAAAAGGAGAAAAAGAAGAAAGGAGAAACGAAGAAAAAAAAGAAAAAGAAGATAGTTTAAACAAAAGTAGAACCCAAAATAGAAGAAAAACAGATAAAGAAGAAGAAAAAGAAAGATAAGAATGTGGAGAGTAAAGAGGAAAAAGGGAGGCCTCTTCCACAAGGGAAGACCCCGTCTTCAGAGACCAAGTGTCCGAAGGTCACCCTCATTGGTGACTCGCAAACACGGGATCTGCAGCCGCTGCTAGCGGCCCGCCTTCGCACTAGCGTGAAGGTAAGCTGCCTGTCAGGATGGGGTAACCACACCATCAGAGTAGAGGCAGAGAAAGCTCAGGTTTCTGAGAATTCAGTCGTTGCTCTGATGGTGAGCGGCAACGACCTCTACCTCAGCGGGGGTAAGGTTGGCCTCAGTGGCAAGACCATCCAAACAGTGATGGGAGCCGTGGACAAAATAGGGCTTAAAACCCGCAAACGTGTGGTGGTTTGGATGCTTCCGAGAAGAGGTCCATCCCGAACCGCTCACGAAAGAAACGTCGCAGTGAACAGAAGGTTGGCGGATCTCTGCACGGCAGAAGGAGTCTTCTTCGTGGACCCCTATCGTACCTTTATCGGTAGAGACGACCTCTACCAAAGGGACGAGGTACATCCCTCCTTTAAAGGGAAGGCTTTTCTCGGCAATCTAATCTAGGATGTCGTGGAACGCACCCAAAGGAGCGTTCGAAACAGAGCGAAAGCGGACGTGCGCCAGCATGCCCGTGTCACTCCTTAAAACGACCTTCTCGGAGGTCGTCAAAAAGGGTGTGACCACGAAAACAGAGAAGCCGGGAAACGGAAGAGTGTAGGGAGTCCTACACTAGGGGACTCCCTAAAAGTTCTTCTGTTCAATGCGAGGTCAATCAGAAATAAGTTTCTTGAGCTCCGTGGCCTCGTAGTAACAGAGGAACCTGAGATGGTGGCCATAACGGAGTCGTGGATAAAAACCTCAAGCCGGGATTTTGAAGGTGAATTCACGATTCCCGGTTACCAGCTGTTCCTGAAAGATAGGCCAGACAGAGAGGGTGGCGGTGTGATGTTGTATGTCAAGGATACTCTCAACTCGACGGATTGCAACATCATATCCGACCATGAACTACTAGGTGTTGACCTAGAGATAGGTCCTGCCAAATACAGGACCCTGGTGCTTTATAGACCTCCTAAACAACTCGTTGAAAAGGACAGAGATCTCTCCCAGCTGCTAGAAGAACTTGTCAAAGACAGAGTGTGTATCGTCATGGGTGATTTCAACACACAAGTTGACTGGGAAACCAGAGAACCCTGTGGCGAGAACGCACTACTCCTGGAGTTCACGAACAACGAGTTCCTCACTCAATGGGTGAGAGAGCCAACGAGAGGAGACAATATCCTCGACTTGGTTTTCACCTCTGAGGATGACATCGTTGAGGACCTCTCTGTTGGCGAAGAGCTCGGTGGCAGTGACCACCGACTAATTAGATTTGTAGTCAAAGTCCCCAAGGCAGAGCCTGCAACTAGTAAATCAAGGAAACTGGATTTGAGAAGAGCAGACTTTGCAGGTCTACGCGCGGGACTGACTGACGCAAGGCTAGAGGAGTGCGATGCTGTTGAAGACTCTTGGAACAGTTTCAAAACCACATTCATGAGTCTTCAATCGCGCTTTATCCCTCTGAAATGCCCCCGTCGGTCTTCTGTTCAACCAAAGTGGTTTAATCGAGAAATCTGGCAACTGCTTAGGGAGAAGAGAAATATGTACCGGCAATCGAAGATCTCGGGTGACTTTGACGAATACCGAAGGCTAGCCACGAGAGTGAAGTCCAGCATAAGGGCGGCTAAGCGGTCTGAGGAACTCCGAGTAGCGAGACTCTGTAAAGAGAATCCCAAGGAGTTTTTTGGATATGTGAAGAGCCGTAAACCAATCCGTCGAACGATTAGCCCTTTGATGAATGAGGAGGGGACATTAAAGCATTCAGATGCAGAAAATACCAACCTCCTCAACGACTACTTCTCTTCAGTGTTTACTGAAGAGTGTGGTCCCATTCCCCAGCCGACGGATTCCTACTCGAGGGAAAAGCTGGAGGCAATGGACTTCACCGAAGGAGAAATAAAGAAAAAGATCGCTGACCTAAGGACGAATAAGTCCCCTGGACCGGACGGGTTTCTACCTAAAGTGTTGAAGGAAGTGTGCGATGAAGTATCGCGACATCTGTGCGCTATCTTTAACATGTCAATCGGACCGGATGCGTTCCTAGAGACTTGCGTGAGGCGGAGGTGACTCCGATCTTCAAGAAAGGAGACCGTAGCCAACCTTTGAACTACCGACCTATCAGTCTGACTTCGATAGTCGTTAAACTCATGGAAAGCATTATGGTGAACAAAGTGACGTCGTAGTTAGAGTCAAACCTGCTACTGAGGAGTTCCCAGCACGGCTTCCGAAGGCAACGGTCATGCCTGACGAACCTTGTAGAATTCTTCCACTTCGTTTTCAGTGAGCACGATCGGGACAAGGCGGTGGATGTGGTCTACCTAGACTTTCAGAAAGCGTTTGAAAAGGTACCACACCGCCGCCTTCTCCGGAAAGTGCGAGCGCTTAGCATAGACAGAAAGGTAGCCGGCTGGATCGAGAACTGGCTAAGTGGCAGACGGCAACGGGTGGTGGTAAATGGACAGTTTTCTGAGTGGGTGCCCGTTACTAGCGGGGTGCCTCAAGGTTCTGTCCTGGGACCACTACTATTCATCATCTACGTCAACGACATGGACGGTGACATGGTTGCGAAGATTTCCAAATTTGCCGACGATACCAAGCTTGGTATGAACGTTGCAAAGGATGGAAATACTGCCCACCTGCAGGAAGATCTTGGAAAGATTGGAGAGTGGTCGGACACGTGGCAAATGCCTTTTAACGTGGGCAAATGCAAAGTGATGCATATCGGCCACAGAAACCCCCAATCTCAGTAAATCCTTAAGGGCACTGCTCTTGAATCGAGTGACACTGAGAAGGACATGGGTGCTACTATTACTAGTGACCTCAAGTTCTCGAAACAGTGCATTGAGGCGGAGAAAAAGGCCCAAAGGATGCTAGGCTATATTAAGCGCCAGTTTGGTTATCGGAACCAGGAGATTGTACTATGCCTGTACAACTCACTTGTCCGACCGCACCTGGAGTATGCCGTACAATTTTGGAGTCCTTCATTGCGAAAGGACATCGCGAGATTGAAACGCGTACAAGCCAGGGCAACCAAGCTGATTCCCTCTATCCGACATAAAAGTTATGAGGATATACTAAGGAAATTAGATCTGTTCTCGCTGGAAACCCGTAGACAGGGTGGTCAGCTCATCGAAGTTTTCAAAATACTTCGAGGGTTCGACAATGTTGACTATCGGGATATTTTCACACTGAGTGAGAACAGAACGCGCAATCACGGCTTCAAACTTGAACTGAAGCGTTACAACCGCAATCTGTGTGGAAATTTTTTCACTTACAGTATCTGCGGTATGTGGAACGCACTTCCAGTGGAAGTTGTCAACAGTGAATCTGTTGACCAGTTCAAGTCAAGACTAGACAAAGTCTTGAAAAGTGGCCGTTTAGGGACGCAAAACAATTGAGCAGCCTTGTGCCCGCTCAATTGCTAGTCGAAAGGGACCCTCTTTAAATGGACCGTAAGGTCGCCCAGGGTACCTTCTTTCCTTGTTGTTACTCCTTGTTGTTACTCTCTCTCTCTCTCTCTCTCTCTCTCTCTCTCTCTCTCTCTCTCTCTCTCTCTCTCTCTCTTTCTCTCTCTCTCTCTCTCTCATGGTGGACAAAGTGACGTCGTATTTAGAGTCAAACCTGCTACTGAAGAGTTCCCAGCACGGCTTCCGAAGGCAACGGTCATGCCTGACGAACCTTGTAGAATTCTTCCACTTCGTTTTCAGTGAGTACGATCGGGACAAGGCGGTGGATGTGGTCTACCTAGACTTTCAGAAAGCCTTTGATAAGGTACCACACCGCCGCCTTCTCCGGAAAGTGCGAGCGCTTGGCATAGACGGAAAGGTAGCCGGCTGGATCGAGAACTGGCTAAGTGGCAGACGGCAACGGGTGGTGGTAAATGGACAGTCTTCTGAGTGGGTGCCCGTTACTAGCGGGGTGCCTCAAGGTTCTGTCCTGGGACCACTACTATTCATCATCTACGTCAACCACATGGACGGTGACATGGTTGCCAAGATTTCCAAATTTGCCGACGATACCAAGTTTGGTATGAACGTTGCAAAGGAGGGAAATACTGCCCGCCTGCAGGAAGATCTTGGGAAGATTGGGGAGTGGTCGGACACGTGGCAAATGCCTTTTAACGTGGGCAAATGCAAAGTGATGCATATCGGCCACAGAAACTCCCAATCTCAGTATATCCTTAAGGGCACTGCTATGGAATCCACCGACACTGAGGAGGACTTGGGGGTAACAATCACTAGTGACCTCAAGTTCTCGAAACAGTGCATTGAGGCGGAGAAAAAGGCCCAAAGGATGCTAGGCTATATTAAGCGCTAGTTTAGTTATCGAAACCAGGAGATTGTACTGTGCCTGTACAACTCACTTGTCCGACCGCACCTGGAGTATGCCGTACAATTTTGGAGTCCTTCATTGCGAAAGGACATCGCAAGATTGGAACGCGTACAAGCCAGGGCAACCAAGCTGATTCCCTCTATCCGACATAAAAGTTATGAGGATAGACTAAGGGAATTAGATCTGTTCTCGCTGGAAACCAGTAGACAGCCTGGTCAGCTCATCGAAGTTTTCAAAATACTTCGAGGGTTCGACATTGTTGACTATCGGGATATTTTCACACTGAGTGAGAACAGAACGCGCAATCACGGCTTCAAACTTGAACTGAAGCGTTACAACCGCAATCTGTGTGGAAATTTTTCACTTACAGTATCTGCGGTATGTGGAACGCACTTCCAGTGGAAGTTGTCAACAGTGAATCTGTTGACCAGTTCAAGTCAAGACTAGACAAAGTCTTGAAAAGTGGCCGTTTATGGACGCAAAACAATTGAGCAGCCTTGTGCCCGCTCAATTGCTAGTCGAAAGGGACCCTCTTTAAATGGACCGAAAGGTCTCCTAGGGTACCTTCTTTCCTTGTTTTTACTCCTTGTTGTTACTCTCTCTCTCTCTCTCTCTCTCTCTCTCTCTCTCTCTCTCTCTCTCTCTCTCTCTCTCTCTCTCTCTCTCATGGTGGACAAAGTGACGTCGTATTTAGAGTCAAACCTGCTACTGAAGAGTTCCCAGCACGGCTTCCGAAGGCAACGGTCATGCCTGACGAACCTTGTAGAATTCTTCCACTTCGTTTTCAGTGAGCACGATCGGGACAAGGCGGTGGATGTGGTCTACCTAGACTTTCAGAAAGCCTTTGATAAGGTACCACACCGCCGCCTTCTCCGGAAAGTGCGAGCGCTTGGCATAGACAGAAAGGTAGCCGGCTGGATCGAGAACTGTCTAAGTGGCAGACGGCAACGGGTGGTGGTAAATGGACAGTCTTCTGAGTGGGTGCCCGTTACTAGCGGGGTGCCTCAAGGTTCTGTCCTGGGACCACTACTATTCATCATCTACGTCAATGACATGGACTGTGACATGGTTGCCAAGATTTCCAAATTTGCCGACCATACCAAGCTTGGTATGAACGTTGCAAAGGAGGGAAATACTGCCCGCCTGCAGGAAGATCTTGGGAAGATTGGGGAGTGGTCGGACACGTGGCAAATGCCTTTTAACGTGGGCAAATGCAAAGTGATGCATATCGGCCACAGAAACTCCCAATCTCAGTATATCCTTAAGGGCACTGCTATGGAATCCACCGACAATGAGGAGGACTTGGGGGTAACAATCACTAGTGACCTCAAGTTCTCGAAACAGTGCATTGAGGCGGAGAAAAGGCCCAAAGGATGCTAGGCTATATTAAGCGCTAGTTTGGTTATCGGAACCAGGAGATTGTACTGTGCCTGTACAACTTACTTGTCCGACCGCACCTGGAGTATGCCGTACAATTTTGGAGTCCTTCATTGCGAAAGGACATCGCGAGATTGGAACGCGTACAAGCCAGGGCAACCAAGCTGATTCCCTCTATCCGACATAAAAGTTATGAGGATAGACTAAGGGAATTAGATCTGTTCTCGCTGGAAACCAGTAGACAGCCTGGTCAGCTCATCGAAGTTTTCAAAATACTTCGAGGGTTCGACAATGTTGACTATCGGGATATTTTCACACTGAGTGAGAACAGAACGCGCAATCACGGCTTTAAACTTGAACTGAAGCGTTACAACAGCAATCTGTGTGGAAATTTTTTCACTTACAGTATCTGCGGTATGTGGAACGCACTTCCAGTGGAAGTTGTCAACAGTAAATCTGTTGACCAGTTCAAGTCAAGACTAGACAAAGTCTTGAAAAGTGGCCGTTTAGGGACGCAAAACAATTGAGCAGCCTTGTGCCCGCTCAATTGCTAGTCGAAAGGGACCCTCTTTAAATGCACCGTAAGGTCTCCTAGGGTACCTTCTTTCCTTGTTGTTGTTGTTACTCTCTCTCTCTCTCTCTCTCTCTCTCTCTCTCTCTCTCTCTCTCTCTCTCTCTCTCTCTCTCTCTCATGGTGGACAAAGTGACGTCGTATTTAGAGTCAAACCTGCTAGTGAAGAGTTTCCAGCACGGCTTCCGAAGGCAACGGTCATGCCTGACGAACCTTGTAGAATTCTTCCACTTCGTTTTCAGTGAGTACGATCGGGACAAGGCGGTGGATTTGGTCTACCTAGACTTTCAGAAAGCCTTTGATAAGGTACCACA
>CAXAKS010000183.1:0-39364 GCA_963969495.1 Ceratothoa steindachneri | reverse complement strand
ACGATATCCCTTGACCGCTCGCCAGAGATCCTGGCCGCTCCGACTTCAGTCATTAAGAGTTAGTAAGGTGCATGAAACTGTTGTCTCCCTGTGCATTCGCCTGGTTGGGAGCCACGGTGCCCAGGGCTCGACAGTCTAGTCGCTACTAGCTGGACGGCAACGCCAAAGCGGATTGCACTCCAAAAGTCCCAAAGCTGAAGGAAGGGTAGGCGGGAGCGACTCGCGCGAGGATAAATCACCACCCCCCAAAATTTTTTCAACAAGTGGTCTACAAGTGATAACAATAATGCCTGGCGCTCAAACACTAAAAAGCGAATGCCCAAAATGCGAAAGCACACGCTGGTGTATCGACTTCCCGGAAGGCAACTTCAGGGACATCGCTCCAACGAGCAGATGCCTCTTCTGCGTTCTGGAGGAGAAGCTCGAGCAGGCGGAGGAAAGGAGGAGGAAGGAGATCGCCCAGATGGAGGAGAGGTACAACGGGCAGATCGCCGACCTTAAGAGCCAAGTCGCCCTCCTAAAGAAGGCACTCGACCTCAAGCACTCGAGTGACGACTCGAGCGCTACGGCTGAGGAGAAGACCGCTGAGGGTAGTGGAGGAGACAATGATGGCAGCTACGCAGCCGCCGTCAAGAAACCCCCCAAAACTCCCATCACAGAAGATGAGAAAAAGGAGAGAAAGCGAAAGAAGCAAGAAAGGAAGAAGAATAGAAGGAAGCAGAAAAAGGAAGAAGAGAAGATTGAAAAGAAGAAAAAAGAAGAGAGCGAAGCTTTAAACACGAAAGAGAAGGAAAAGAGCACGAAGGCAGATGGCTGGAAGAAGGTGGAGAGGAAGAAGGAGAAAGCGTCCAAGAAACCGGAGGTCACTGTCTATGGTGACTCTCAGGCTCGAGGACTAGAACCGTTCCTGCGAGCACGGCTCCAAAAGAAAGTGGAGGTCAAGTGCCTGCCCGGCAAGGGTAATAAGGCACTGAGAAAGGAGGTGGAGAAGAGTCCCACTCCTGACTCTTCAGTAGTTGCCATTCTGGCTAGTGGCAACGACCTCTACTTCCGCAACGGGGGAGCAGGGGTGACAGAACCAATACTCCAGAACGTCATGGGGGCAGTCGACGACTGCGGACTAAAGACGAGGAGGAGGGTCGTTGTCGGGATCCTTCCACGGAGGAGCCCTAACCCCATTACATACCGTCGCAATGAGCTGGTAAACCAGAGGTTGAGAGACCTCTGTACAGCTGAAGGGGTCTTCTTCGCGGACCCTTTCCGGACGTTCTTTGGTAGGAACGACCTCTACCAAAGGGACGGAGCCCACCTGTCGATGAAGGGAAAAGCCATGCTGGCTAACCTCATCCAGGAGACGGTTAACCGCTGCGTCCGTCTGTTCGGGAAAGGAGGACCGTTCCTGTCGCCAAGCCAAAGGCGGCGGGAAACGGTCGAACTTAGGGAGACCACCAGCCGGGAACTCCCTTAAGGTTCTTCTGTTCAACGCGAGGTCCATCCGGAACAAGTTTCTGGAATTAGTGGCCCTCGTAGCAACGGAAGAACCAGATCTGGTGGCCATCACGGAGTCGTGGATTCGAACCTCTGTTCGTGACTTTGAGGGCGAATTCGCAATCCCGGGCTACCAGATCTTCCACAAAGACCGGCTGGCGAAGGAGGGGGGCGGAGTGGTGGTGTACGTGAGAAGTGTATTCACGGCAACGAGCAGCACCACCACCGCCCACCAAGAAGTCCTATGCGTGGACTTGGAGCTGGGTGCCACCAAGTACAGGACTGTTACAGTTTATAGACCCCCATCCTCGACGGAGGATCAAGACAGGGACCTCTATAATCAACTGAATCAGTTAACTGAAGGCAGGGTGAGTATCGTCATGGGGGACTTCAACACTCACGTTGACTGGGCAACCAGAGAAACCCGCATCGACAACATACGGCTCCTTAACTTCGTAAATGAAGGATTCTTCACTCAATGGGTGAGAGAACCAACACGAGGTGCAAACATCCTCGACCTAGTTCTCACATCCGAGGATGACATCATTGAGGAAGTTAGTGTAGATGAGGAGCTAGGTGGCAGCGACCACCGCCTCATCAGGTTCTGCATTCGAGTCCCAGCTCGCGAAGCAGTAGCTCGTGCTGCAGCCAAGCTGAACTTCAGAAAGGCAAATTTCGCGGGACTTCGTGCTGGCGTGGCAGCGATAGAGGTGGAAGATAGTGACAACGTCGAGCAACCATGGAAGAATTTCAAAAACTCATTCATGGCCCTGCAGTCACGATTCATTCCATCAGAACGCGGCCGAGTCGGAGCTACTCAACCCAAGTGGTTCACCCCCGAAATCGGGAGAACCCTACGGAAGAGAAAAACCGCCTATCGCCAAGCGAAGAACACTGGAGAATTCGAGCACTACAAAAGTCTATGCCGAAGTGTCAAGTCCATGATAAGGGTGGCGAAACGCGCCGAAGAAGTCCGTGTGGCGAGACTCTGCAAAGAGAGCCCCAAGGAATTCTTCGGATACGTAAACAGCCGTAAGCCGACACGTAGACGGATCGGTCCCTTGGTGAAAGAGGATGGTGAGCTAGAGCTCAGTGACGAAGCGAATGCGACCATCCTCAACAAGTACTTCTCGTCAGTTTTCACTGAGGAGAAGGACACCACCCCTGAGCCTCGTGACAAGTACGAAGGCTCAGAGCAATTGGAGAGATTTCACTTCGAAGAGACGACAGTGCGTTCAAAGATCGACGCTTTGAACCGCTACAAGTCGCCAGGGCCCGATGGCTTCTTACCACGGGTGCTGAAGGAAGTGCGAGATGAGGTCTCCCCACATCTCTGCTCGATCTTCAGGAAATCGCTCGAGACTGGATGCGTGCCAAAGGACTGGCGAGACGCGGAAGTCACCCCCATATTCAAAAAGGGTAACGCGAGCGAGCCATCTAACTACCGGCCGATCAGCCTGACGTCGGTAGTAGGAAAATTGATGGAAAGTATCCTGGTTGACAAAATAACGCAGCACGTCGAGTCCAACCACCTATTGAGGAATTCCCAACACGGGTTCCGGCGGCACAGGTCATGCCTAACGAACCTTTTGGAATTCTTCCACTTCGTGTTCAGCGAACACGACCGGGAGAAGGCGGTGGATGTCATCTACCTCGACTTGAAGAAAGCCTTCGACAAGGTACCCCACCGCCGATTGCTGAAAAAGGTTCGAGCGCTAGGCATCGCCGGAGCTGTAGGTGACTGGATCAAAAACTGGCTGCATAGTCGAAGGCAGCGAGTAGTGGTGAACGGGCAAAAGTCCGGTTGGCTACCGGTAACAAGCGGCGTTCCCCAAGGCTCCGTGCTGGGCCCCCTACTCTTCATCATCTATGTAAACGACATAGATGATGGCATAACTGCGAGGATTTCCAAATTTGCCGACGATACCAAACTAGGTATGAACGTGGCAGACGCGGAAAACGTCGAGAGACTCCAAGCCGACTTGAGGAAACTCGGGGAGTGGTCAGACAAATGGCAAATGCCGTTCAATGTCGAAAAGTGCAAGGTGATGCACATCGGCCACAGAAATCCCCAAGCCGTCTACAGCCTCAAAAACTCGGCGCTCGAGAGCACAGACATGGAAAAAGACTTGGGAGTCGTGATCACCAGCGACCTCAAGTTTTCCAAGCAGTGCATCGAGGCGGAGAAGAAAGCCCAGAGAATCTTGGGGTATATCAAGCGACAGTTTGGGTATCGGAACAGGGAAATCGTTCTCACTCTCTTTAATTCCCTGGTCCGACCTCACCTGGAGTACGCAGTCCAGTTTTGGAGTCCATCCCTTCGGAAGGACATCGCCCGACTGGAGCGAGTACAAGCCAGGGCGACCAAACTGATCCCCTCGATCAGGCACAAAAGTTACGAAGCCCGCCTAGAAGAACTAAACCTCTTCTCACTGGAAACCCGAAGACGGCGCGGTCAATTAATCGAGGTCTTCAAAATCCTCCGAGGTATTGACCACGTAGGCAACGGGGACATGTTCCAACTCTCTCTCTCTCTCTCTTCAAAGAATGTAGAGGGAGAGGTGACGCCCCCTTGTCGCGGGAAGAGAGCTTGTCTGTACCTTTGACTTTTCGAGCTATGTCGGCGGGGGTACCTCTTCTGGGTACCCCTGGTAGGGCTTCCCTTGTCGATTTGGTCGAAAACGAGATTCCAGACTAAGTGCGTCATTCCTTCCTTTTTTTTTTTACTCTATCCTTCTCTTTTTTTACTTTTATTCTATCTCTCCCACTTATACAAAAAAGAAAAAAAACAAAAAAAAGCCTACTCCTATCATGTCCCTGTTTCTCTTTTCTTCCTCTATCTACATATAAGGACCTGGCAGCTACCTCATGCGTCAGAAGAGAGGCTTTGGAACCTCTATAAACAACGCCAATCGACGCTCACTGGTTGCGAGAGACTAGGACTAGAGGTGTCCTAGGCGTTGGGGCACGATGAATGGGATGAGGGTAGTGCCCCGTTAACCCCTTCCCTGGCGCGTAATTATTGACCGTTCCCAGTGCCCGTTGACGGGTGCCTCTGGTAGCATCGGTCCGAGGTGACGGCCCTTTGTTCCCAGGTTGGTTGCCAGGCCAATAAAAAGCCTTGGGTCGAGTCTCTTGGTGGGGCGGGATATCCATTGAACGCTGCTCCGAGATCCTGGCCGTTGTGAAGGGAACTAGTAGGAGTTTAGTAAGGGGCGTGCTTCGTTGTTGTTCACCTGGTGACAAATCGATGGCCCCTTCGGGGACCGTCTGTGCTGCTTGGTTGGGAGCCACGGCACGCCGAGGCTTGACGACTCGGTCGGACGAACAGCAGCACATGGAGCGTGCCTTCTGAAAGATCCGAAACGTCTCCGATCGATAGGCGGGAGCGACTCACGCGGGGAGAACTCACCAACCCCCTTTTTTCTATTGATTGGTCACAAAGTTTTGAAAGAGAGAAAGTGTTTAAAATGACAGGGAAAAAAGGTCCAGCTGCACTTAAATATACATGTGCGATATGCCAGAAGGATAAGTGGTGCGTGGACTTCCCGGAAGGATGTTTTTCGAAATGCCACCCGGGAAGTATATGCACCGATTGCATCCTTAAAGGAGAGATCCGAGAGGCAGTGGCATGCTGCAATGAACTCAAGGATCTCTTCACAGCCTCTGAAGAAAAATCTAGGTCGCTGGAAAATAAACTGCAGACACTAGAAACGCAGCACGCGCTTCAGATTCGGCGTCTCGAGGAAAAGATCCTAGAGCTAGCCTCTAAACTAGAGGCCCAGTCGGCTCAAGCTCGAGACGAAAGTCCCACTGACTTGGGTGGTTCCGCTGATGTGACTCCAGCCCAAGGAGGTGAAACTGCATTGGCAGTCCCACTTCTGCCATGCGGAGCCAATGAGAAGAAGAAAAAGAAAAAGAAGAAAAAGGACCATAATGCAGCTCACCCCAGTGTAGAGGATTCGAGCGCTACTGGTGCGCATGGGAAAGTGGAAAGAGAAGAAGAGAAAAGAGAAACGGAAGAAGAGAAAAGAGAAACGGAAGAAGAGTAAACAAATGAAGAGAAGAAAAATAAGATGAGGAAGAAAAAAAAGAAAAATGCAGAGATACAAGAGGAAAGCGGCAAGTCGCTTCCGAGAGGAAAGAATAAGTCGCCTGCTGACAAATGTGCAAGAGTCACCCTTATTGGTGATTCTCAAGCACGGGGCTTGCAGTCCCTGCTAGCGGCCCGCCTTCGCACTAGTGTGAAGGTAAGCTGCCTGCCAGGATGTGGTAACCACCACATCAGAGTAGAGGCTGAGAAATCACAGATTTCTGAGAGCTCAGTCGTTGCTCTGATGGTCAGTGGAAACGACCTGTACCTGAGAGGAGGTAGGGTAGGCCCTACAGATAAAATCCTCCACACGGTCATGGGTGCCGTGGACGACTGTGGGCTGAAAACCCGCAAGCGTGTGGTAGTCGGGATGCTCCCGAGGAGAGGTCCAACACGGACCGCTCACTCGATGATTGTGTCTCTAAACCGGCGCCTGGCAGATTTGTGTACGGCAGAGAGGGTCTTTTTTGTGGACCCGTACCGCACCTTTTATGGTAGAAATGATCTCTACCAAAGGGATGGGGTACATCTTTCCTTTAAAGGAAAGGCCTTTCTGTCGAACATGATCCAGAATGTCGTAGAGAGGACCGGAAGGAGTATCCGGCCCAGAGTGAGGGCGGACGTACGCCAGTACGCCCGTGTCACTCCAGGAACGACCTTCTCAGAGGTCGCAAAAAGGGGTGCCTCGCCAACAAAGAAGCCGGGAAACGGAAGAGCATAGGGAGTCCTACAGTCGTGGACTCCCTGAAAGTTCTTCTGTTCAATGCGAGGTCAATCAGGAACAAGTTTCCTGAGCTCCGTGGCCTCGTAGCGACGGAAGAACCCGAAATGGTAGCCATAACAGAATCGTGGATAAAAACGTCAAACCGAGACTTTGAAGGCGAATTCACGGTTCCTGGCTACCAACTCTTCCACAAAGATAGGCCAGACAGAGAGGGTGGCGGTGTAATGTTGTATGTCAAGGATACAATCAAATCTACGAACTCCAACATTATATCCGATCACGAGCTCCTAGGCGTTGACCTAGAGATAGGTCCTGTCAGATACAGGACCCTGGTGCTTTACAGACCCCCTTCCCAACCCGTTGAGAAGGACAGGGAACTGTACCAGCTGCTGGGTGAGCTTGTTCAAGGCAGAGTGTGCATCGTTATGGGCGACTTCAACAGACAAGTTGACTGGGAAACCAGAGCAGCCTGTGGCGATAGCGCGCTACTCCTGGAGTTCGCCAACAACGAGTTCCTCACTCAATGGGTCAGAGAACCGACGAGAGGAGACAATATCCTCGACTTGGTCTTCACCTCTGAGGATGATATCGTTGAGGATGTCTCTGTAGGCGAAGAGCTCGGTGGCAGTGATCACCAGCTAGTTAGATTTAGCGTCAAGATCCCGAAGGTAAGGTCTGTTGCCAGTCAATCAAGGAAACTTGACTTGAGAAGAGCAGACTTTGCACGCCTTCGTGCTGGGCTGACTGATGTAAGGCTAGCGGTATGCGAAGAGGTTGAGGATTCGTGGAACAATTTCAAAAATAAATTCATGAGTCTTCAATCAAGTTGCATCCCTCTAAAATGCCTCCGTCGGTCTTCTGTTCAACCAAAGTGGTTTAATCGAGAAATCGGCCAACTGCTTAGGGAGAAGAGAAATGCGTACCGGCGATCGAAGATCTCGGGTGCCTTTGACGAGTACCGGAGGCTAGCCAGGAGAGTGAAGTCCAGCATAAGGGCGGCTAAGCGTACTGAGGAACTCCGAGTGGCGAGACTCTGCAAGGAGAATCCCAAGGAGTTCTTCGGCTATGTAAATAGCCGTAAACCAATCCATCGTAGGATTGGGCCCCTAGTGGACGAGGAGGGTGCATTAACTCAGTCAGATGCAGAAAATGCTAACCTTCTCAATGACTACTTCTCCTCAGTGTTTACTAAAGAGTGTGGTCCCATCCCTCAGCCCACGGATTCCTACTCGGGGGAAAAGCTGGAGGCAATGGACTTCACCGAAGGAGAAATAAAGAAAAAGATCGCTGACCTAAAGACGAATAAGTCCCCTGGACCGGACGGGTTTCTACCCAAGGTGTTGAAGGAAGTGTGCGATGAAGTATCACGACATCTGTGCGCTATCTTTAACATGTCAATCCGGACCGGATGCGTTCCTAGAGACTGGCGTGAGGCGGAGGTGACTCCGATCTTCAAGAAAGGATCCTCCAGCCATCCGTCAAACTACCGACCTATCAGTCTGACTTCGATAGTCGGTAAACTCATGGAAAGCATGATGGTGGAGAAAATAACGTTGTATTTAGAGTCAAACCTGCTACTGAGGAGTTCCCAGCACGGCTTCCGAAGGCAACGGTCATGCCTGACGAACCTTGTGGAATTCTTCCACTTCGTGTTCAGTGAGCACGATCGGGACAAGGCGGTGGATGTGGTTTACTTAGACTTTCAGAAAGCCTTTGATAAGGTACCACACCGCCGCCTTCTCCGGAAAGTGCGAGCGCTGGGCATAGACGGAAAAGTAGCCGGCTGGATCGAGAACTGGCTAAGTGGCAGACGGCAACGGGTGGTGGTGAATGGACAGGCTTCTGAGTGGGTGCCCGTTACTAGCGGAGTGCCTCAAGGTTCTGTCCTGGGACCACTACTATTCATCATCTACGTCAACGACATGGACGGTGACATGGTTGCCAAGATTTCCAAATTTGCCGACGATACCAAGCTTGGTATGAACGTTGCAAAGGATGGAAATACTGCCCGCCTGCAGGAAGACCTTGGGAAGATTGGGGAGTGGTCGGACACGTGGCAAATGCCGTTCAACGTGAACAAGTGCAAAGTAATGCATATCGGCCACAGAAATCCCCAATCTCATTATATCCTTAAGGGCACTGCTCTCGAATCGAGTGACACTGAGAAGGACTTGGGTGTTACTGTCACTAGCGACCTCAAGTTCTCGAAACAGTGCATCGAGGCAGAGAAGAAAGCCCAAAGGATGTTAGGCTACATAAAGCGCCAGTTTGGATACCGTAACAGGGAGATAGTACTTTGTCTGTACAACTCCCTAGTTCGGCCGCACCTGGAGTATGCCGTACAATTTTGGAGTCCTTCGTTTCGAAAGGACATCGCAAGGTTGGAACGCGTACAAGCCAGGGCAACCAAACTGATTCCCTCTATCCGACATAAAAGTTATGAGGATAGACTAAGGGAATTAGATCTGTTCTCGTTGGAAACCCGTAGACTGCGTGGTCAGCTCATCGAAGTTTTCAAAATACTTCGAGATATTTTCACACTGAGTGAGAACAGAACGCGCAATCACGGCTTCAAACTTGAACTGAAGCGTTACAACCGCAATCTGTGTGGAAACTTTTTCACCTACAGTATCTGCGGTAAGTGGAACGCACTTCCAGTGGAAGTTGTCAACAGTGAATCTGTTGACCAGTTCAAGTCAAGACTAGACAAAGTCTTGAAAAGTGGCCGTTTAGGGACGCAAAACAATTGAGCAGCCATGTGCCCGCTCGATTGCTAGTCCCAAGGTACCCTCTTTGAATGGACCGTAAGGTCTCCTAGGGTACCTTCTTTCCTTGTAACTCCTTGTAACTCTCTCTCTCTCTCTCTCTCTCTCTCTCTCTCTCTCTCTCTCTCTCTCTCTCTCTCTCTCTCTTTTCCAAACATCTTCACACCGCGTTCTTTGCAGAGCTTTCCTGACCCACTCTGGCAGAGATGATGCCCTCGTTACTATTTCGCTATGGGGCTAAAAATGGCGACTTTGTTTGGCCCTTCGCCGCTGGACGCCGCCTCCACCTTTCGCTCGTAAATATCGGAAGCGCCATTCTCGCTTCTCTGTATGCTGATGCCGGCCGCTGGGGATTGGGAGGCGGACACCACTAACCGAGTCATAGGCACTAAACGAGAAAGTGAACCTTACTACTCCATGCGGATGACAACAGCGAGACCCTTACCAAAATCCGGATATTTTTTGTATACGAAGAATGGATGAAAACCAACGATGACATCTTCTGAAAATGCTTCAGAAGAGAATCTGATGGCATTAGGAAAGTGAGCTGCCAAGAACGCAAGATGCTAAAAGAGTCGCTAAACAGTGAATTCCGAGCCTCCTCTTTTTTTCTTTGCTAAGCATTTGGAGGGCAGTGAGTTTGGTTCAATCAGTGTCCGAGTAGTATTCGTGACTTGGCACTCGAATTATCCCTTGGGATTGATATAATGTCGCATAAAGGAAGGCACAGCTTCGGGAATTGGCACTTGCAACGGGTGGGGGTCAATTTAAAGCTTGTGGGACAAATCCAAACTATAGCAAAATAGGCAAAAAATTCGAATTAGACCCATTCTGTTGAGACCCGAGATGGCGAGTTTAAAAAAGACGGCATAGGAAGACGAAGAGGGAAGAACATGTTTCTTTAAAGTCTTAAGAAACTGGTAGCAAATAACCATTGCTTAGGCAGCCTGATGCGAATTTCTCAACTCCAGGAACAAGTGTGTGTGTGTACAAAAGAGCGACTCAAGTCTGAACTAGGCACCGTCCTTTGCCCACTCGACCGCGGTATGGGTCGAAAAGGCTCGTTGCCAACTATTGTACGTTGCGAAATGATCTTTATCATCGTCGAGTCACAATGACATAGCGAATCGTCCCAAGTTTCGTGATTGGTCGGTTCACGCACCAGTGCTCTCGTCTTGTACTCATCCGCTCTTTGACTGTGGTAGAAAGCTAGTATGTTAGTACTTATGCTAATCTAGGGTTAATTTTATCCACTTATTCATCTCTGTATATGCGTGTGGTTTGTGCAGGTCAAAACCAAAACCATGGATCGCCTGCAACTCTGATATCGGATATCCCGGTTGAAGGCTGATCTCTATTGTTGGGCCCCCCCCCCGCCCCATCTCGGTATACACGGTTTCAAATTTGTATTTTTTTCGTGCTCTTTGTGCGAATTTAAGGTGGTCTAGGATTACTGATGGAGTCTCGTTTGTGTCAATGATAATGCCTCAGTTCTCTCTGCTTCACATGATAGTAGACTCAGTTGTACATCGTCTACGAAAAAAGCAATGCCATGGTTCAATCCTTAAAAATTGCCTAAGGCAAACTGCTGCTGCTTGGTATCCACGCCGACACTTCCTGGAGCTTAGGTGTCAATCTGCGGACGGGGTAGAGGATCAAGAAAACATTGTCTTAGCCTTTTGAAACGAAAGAACCCCTAAATTTGTCCTAGTGAGTCAATGAGGTCCAGAGACAAAGGAGTGCCAGTCTCTCATCAGGCAGTTAGTGCACATCCGCGTTGCATCTCGTCAAGCCGAGCATCCCTTGGCTCTTCTCAGACGAGAACAATTTCTGCCAGAACCAACCAGCTGGTGAACTCGCAAACAACTACTGGCTCACTGTGTGCCCGAAAGATGTACCAAGAGTTAGAAAGACCTAGTTCCCGGGCGTTAGTGAGGGCCACGTTATGCCCTCATTTATCTTCCGGAAGGGCAAAATCAAGTATATGTAGATGTTGGTGTTGCCCTGGATCAAGGAGGTGGCCGTTGGGAGGCCGTACTTATGGCAGCAGGACTCTGCACCCTGCCACACAAGCAGGAGGACCTCCTCTTGGCTGTAACACAACACTCCGAACATCTATCCTCCTAACTCCCCATTTTGTGCAACTCCCTTACTATTATGTGTTGGGCATGGTTGCGAAAGAGAGAGAGACCCTGTGCACCACCAGGGTGGAGTTTTAGGTCCAGGATCACCACAGTTTTCACTCAGTTAAACAGGAGGACCGTCGATAAGGCCTGCAGCAGTTTCCGAAGCAGCCTGGAGCTCCAGGTGAGGCCGAAGGCGATTTCATTGAATAAAATAAAGAGCAATGTAAATTTGATAAATATATCTACATAAATGAACTACGAGGGGCGGTCAATAAGTTTTGCGAATTGGGAGGGCAAAACAGAGGAAGAGGGATGGCTGTTTGCGGGGATGTTAGGACAAGTTATGACAAGTCAGGACCTGCAGCCGCACGCTCCTGCCTCGTCTATTTAAGAAGCAGTAGCTGATCGCAGATCGTCAGTCACAAACTTTTCAAAAATGGAGAAGGTTGAGCACCGCGCAGTGATCAAATTTTTGACCAAGGAAGGCAAGAATGCAAAAGAGATCCATGAACGCATGGTTGCAGTGTACACCGACACCGCCCCTTCCTATGCAACCGTTGCTCGCTGGAATAGGGAGTTCCGCCATGGTCGTGAGTCCCTTGAAGATGACCCCGTCCAGGACGCCCGTCACACGTGACCAACGAGGACAATGTGGCCCGTGTGGAGAGGATGATCCTCGAAAATCGACGGGGGAAGGTCGAAGAAATCGAGCGAGAACTTGGAATATCACATGGAAGTGTTATTAACATCATCCACGACAATTTGGCCATGACCAAGGTCTGTGCCCGTTGGGTCCCTAGAAACCTCACGCCCCATGATCGACTTCAACGTCGTCAAAGTCCACAAGGCCATGGTTGCACAAGCTGCCCTGCGCGAGTGCAGATTTTAGGAGCTCAACAATCCCCCCTACAGTCCAGATCTGGCCCCTAGCGACTACTTTTTATTCCGCCAGCTCAGGGCTGCACTGCGTGGACGCCGGTTTGGGGACGATGAAGATGTCCAGCTCGCCGTCCAGAAGTGGATTGAACAGCAGTTGGGAGATTTCTGGTTGTCGGGAATTCGAAGCCTCAGGGACAAGTGGCGCAAGTGCATTGAAGTCGAGGGTAGTTATATTGAAAAATAATAAAACACTTTTCCTCATATCTCGTTTCCTTATATCCGAATTGCAAAACTTATTGACCGCCCCTCGTATGTCTTATTTTCTTTTATATTGAAGTCGGGCGAAAAATTCCCCACCTCACCCTGTATATACTAGATTGGTTTAAAGTCACTTCTCTTCTCAGAAGGCGAGAGAAAAGTAGCATTTCTTGTATTCGCCAAGACGTCTTGGGTCGATGCTCGGGGCAAAGTGAGTGGAAATGACAAAAATTTTGATATTTATACAAAAATATGCTAAACAATACACTATAGTTTCGAACAATCAGACCCCTCAGCAGGGGTACCCAATATAGCCTGTTACACTTGCTACCTAGAGGAGCTGCATTCACACCTAAGTGCAAATTAGGGGAACCCCTTTATTGGGTCGACTTGAAATCTCTGAAAGGGTCTGGGGAAGTTGTTGGTGTGCTTCCTCCCACCTTGCTTTCGCCATTCCCTTTTTCTACCTCTACCCTTAAACCCTTTACCTAGGTTTAAAGACCTGGCCAAGAGAGGTTTTGAAACTTGTATAAACAACGCTCACATACTCAAGAGACTAGGATTTGACGGGTCCTGGGTGTTGTGGAACGATTAATGGGAAGAATGACTTTTGACCCAATAACCCCTTCCCTGCATGTAATGGACTGACCACCTCACTGCGACCGTTCTCGAGTGCAAAAGGCTGTACTGCTTGTTGCGGACGTGCTTTACTGCCTTGCTGGCTGCTAGTCCAGCTAAAAGTCTCCGGGTCCCATTAGTGAGTCTGCCACAACAGATCTTCAGATCCTGGCCGTCCTTGTCGAGGTTAGTATGATTTTTTAAGGAAATCTGCCTGCTCAGTTGGGAGCTGTGGCCTTTGAGGGACGACCGGCCCTTGAGTAACTTTTTTGTCGCTGTCCAAGGTTGCGAAAACCACACTTTAACGCATTTAGGGTGGAGACATGTAAAGTCCGAAAACCAGAGATGGGATAGACGAGTATCGACGCCTGGGCCTTGCTCAGATACACCGTATATCAGAGGTTCGAGACTCTAATCGGAGCAGGCATATCAGCTGTTCTTTTTTCCCCTGCAGAGGGGGTAGCCTGTTACACCTGGTACCTGGAGGAGCTGCTCCCATAAGGGGCGTGGCGATTTGCCTTCCTAGCCGCCGTGCTGACGGGACTCAGCGCCCCATCCCTACAACTTTCTCTAGTCGGCCTCTAATTTCACAGAGTAAATGCCGGCCAGCTTCCTCGCCCATCTACCCCCTGGATCAGGGGTGAGGGGACACTGTCCCCTCACATTTGAGCTCCCGCCTGGGGTGTTAAGTTTTTAACAACCTGCTTCATCTCAACCCATACCTTCCTCACATACCCTTTCTTCCTCCTTGCTCTGTCTATCACTTTTAGGCCGTAGCCAAGGTGGAACCCCATGCTGATGGGCTGCCAGGTCACGAGGCGGGAGGAGTGGTCTCAAATGGCGGCAGCTGATTTTACCGGCCCCATATTCACCCAACGCAGAGCGGACTACTGCGTTCGGTGATGTGATGTGCGTACCGTGATAAGTATAGGGTCACCCTTCCTGATGGTGAAAATAAAAAAACCCTCCCCTTCTTCTTTATCAGGGTCGGAGCCGCCCTCGGGTAGCTCCCCTGAAAAAAATGGAGGTCCCTCCCCTCTGTGCTTTCGCAGGGGGCCCTCCAAAACTCTTTGACCGGAGAGTAGGCTTAGTCCTCTCATAGGCCTAAGGGTGTGGGGGACTAGCCCTCACCCCCTTCTCTGGAGTCGCCCCTTGCCGACTCCCTTACTCCAGCGGCAGGCCCCTCCTCTACTCTCTAAGGGGACTGCCAAGAAATTAGGCAGGCGGCCCATACTTGACCCCTCCCGGTGGGAGAGGATCGATAGGGCCAACCCTCTTAAGGGAGCAAGGGATGGCAAGGCCCGTTGTTCCTTGCTCCCTAATATCCTGTGGGTGCGCGCGACCAGCTTGCAGATGGTCAGTATACCTGCCCCCTTCTCTTCCCCGTCGGATGCCGGTTCGCTGACCCAAGACAAGAATAAAGGCTCCTCGAATGGGATCAGTAATGTCTTGGAGGAGGATGGCCACATGACGGCCCCCACTGAGATGGACATGGTCTCTGAGGTGACCCAGACCCCAGATGGTAGGATCTTTCATGTAGTTGAACGTGGGCTCGGTGCCAAGCACAAAATTCGAGTCCGCCCCTGTAAAAGCTTATCCTCACAGGGTGCGGGTGCCAGAGGGCTTAGAAGGAGAGGATGGATCTCCTCTTTGGGCTGGTGCCCCTGTGACAGCCAAGATCGGTACGTCTGGCCCCGGTGCTCCCTCGGATGAGGAGTCCCAGACTAGACCAAAAGTGTGCAGAGGAGAGCCTCGATTACGTTGGGGCCCCTCATTCAGAGGTTAATTGGTGTTTTCGAGCCCGCTGGCTTCAAACGCATCCTCGTTATTCGCTCCACTGATGGCAGCATGTTGGCCAAGCTAGTGTGATTGGTAGAGAGCCGAAAGTGACCCTTTTCTCGGACAGTAGCCATCTGGCGAATACGTCTAATCCCGCCTAAGCTGCCATGATTAGTGTCCCTCGGATACTTGATGTCATCCGGTGAGTGTGACGACGCACTCTACCCTGAACTTTGTGAATGGAGTGGTTTATACGAGGGAACTAGTTGACTACTCCATAGATAACATCACCTTAGACCTGGCCGATCATGAGGCGGTCAATGTCGAGCAGGAGACAATGCTGGGTGCGTGCCACTGCCCACCCTCCCGGGGTATAAGGGTTTTGCGACCGTACTACCACGGGGTGGGGGCCAGGCAGGATTTTGCTCGATTTACACCGGGCATGATATCCCTGTTCTTTTCTTTGCTCTAGATACCTCCTTCCAGGCATTAGCTGTGCAGCTTCACCTGAATAAGAAGTATTACTGTTATTTCCTCAAACCCACCCCCGTCGTGGCACGGTTGCTGTGGCCATTTCTCATGCTCGGAGTTCTGAATGGTAGAAGTCCCGTCTGGGGATACTACTCGACTAATCCCAGGGGTCAAGTCCTTGCCGGCCTGAAGATAGGTCTTCTAAATGTGCATGAGTTTACTCATCACTGCCCGAAAACCGCTTCATTTTCCTGCCTTAATCTAACTTTGTGCTCTCCGGACTCAGCATGAATTTGTGTTGGGGGGGGGGGGTCGATGGACCTCCATAGGGGGATGACTTTCCCATTCAAATATTTTCTGGGCCGCTGCCCTCGAGAGCCCGTCCCAGTGGTGCTTGGCGCGGGCGCAGTGGCCCTCATTTCAGGAAACGATTACTCTGTCTTAGTCGAAGAGTTTAGGTCGGTAGGTGAGGCCCAACTACTAGTCCTAGAACGTCTGCCCGTTTTGCACGCCGACCGCTCCCGTGGTGGCCAGCCGCGTGTGAGACGGCCTTCCAACAGAATCGGTATGCCTACATGCGCTATAAGTGCCGCCCGAACGACTTCACTGTCGCTGAATCTCATTGAGCTAGTGCTATGTTCCGGTATATTTCGAAGCAAGCCCGCCGCTTTTCTTGGTGGGCATATGTGTCTTCATTTAACGGGAATACCCCTCTCCAGGGAAATGGGACCGCAATCTCGGACCCCGCGTCCGTGGTGGAATCCTTCGCGATCGCTTTCTCCGCATTCTCTAGCCGTGATGCTGCTCCGCCAGCATTCAATGCGCGTCGTGATGTCGCGGAAGGCCGCCGACTGGACTTTACCTCTAGAGACGCAGAACCATTCAACGACAGGTTTACTTTGAATGAGCTGCGTTTCGCTCTCGCTTCGTGCGCGGATACCGCACCTAATCCAGGCGATGTCCCGTAAGCCATGCTTAGACAATACTAAGCTATGCTTGACTAGGGTAAAATAGGATTGTATAGGCTATACTTGTCTAGGATAGTTAATCTTAGGCTAAGCTATTGTAGGCTAGACAGGGCTAGGGTAGGCTAAAGTATAATAGGCTAGGGAGGGCTATGCTAGGCTCTGTTAGGCTACGATAGGCTAGCTAACCAAGGCTCTAATAGGCTATCTATGAAGGTTATTCTAGTCTAGGGTATACTATGCTATACTAGGCTAGGCTATATAATATGATACACTTGGCTATATTATGTTAGGTGTTGTTATACTAAGATAGGCTAAGCTAGGCTATACTATAATATGCTAGGTTAGACTAGGGTCTACTAAGGTAGGCTATACTATGCTAGGTTATACTAGGCTAGCTAGATTATACTAAGCTAGGTTAGGCCAGTCTCAACTAGTCTATTCTATTTTAGGCTAGGCTATTCTATGTTTGGCTATACTAGGCTAAAACATGGTAGGTTATACTATGCTATACTAGGCAAGTTTATGCAAGGCTATTCTCTACTATTTTATGCTAAAGTATGTGGCTATTTTAGGCTAGACTATGATATGCTATACTATTTGTGCAATGGTATGCTATAATATACTATGTCATGTTATACTATGCTGTGCTATATTATGCTCCGACACTAGACTCTAATGAAGAAGAAAAAGATGCATTTTATGAATCGCTACCTTCAGCACTAGTCGCAGTATCTAAAGAAGACAAAATCCTATTGCTTGGGGATTTCAATGCAAGAGTAGGAAAACAAGTCCATCTCTGGCCACGTGTCATTGGCAAACATGGAATGAGAAAAATGATCAGTAACGGTCTCAGACTGCTAACAATCTGTTCAGAGCATAATCTTGCAATCACTAATACTACATTTCAACTTCAGAACAAATATAAAACCACTTGGACTCACTCACGTTCCAGGCATGAGTATATGATTGATTTTATAATAACCAGGCAGAGTGACCAAAAGGACATTTACCTCACACGAGCAATGAAAGGTGCAGAATGTTCAACAGATCATACTATGTTACTCTGCAAGCTAAATCTTACAATACACCCCCCAGCTCAGCGCGCATGCCCAACAGCTTGAAAGATCAAGTAAAACGAAATGTTTACAGAAGTTCATTATATGTAAAGTTGATGCAAGGCCACAAACCCCCAAATGTGACACGTAGCGACGTCTGGACCACTCTTTATTCCACTCTGAAGCAGTGTGCAGAGGAGACTCGACACCTTAAAGACTGGTTTGACGAAAATGCGAAAGACGTTCAAATATTGCTGACGCAGAAGAACAGTTCCCATGATGCCTGACTCTCGAACCCAAGTTCCGCACATCTGAAACTAACTTTTGATAATTTAAGAAAGGAAACTCAACTCCAGCTTCGTGATATGGAAAATGAATGGTGGACCAACCGGGCAAAGAACCTGCTACACCTTGCTGACAATTGCAACCAACGTGGGTTTTACAACGGCCTGAAGACTATCTATGGGCCTGTAAAACGCAATTTAGCCCCTGTCAGATCACAATATAGCAATCTCCTAAAAGACAAAACAGCCATTCTAAATCGCTGAGGTCGGCACTTCTAAACCCTGTTAAATCATAGAAACCCCTCTAGAGCCAAACCTTTTAGATGCAATTCCTCAGGTACCTATAGCAATGGAGATGGACGAACTGCCCACTTTTGAAGAAACTCTTGACGCCATAAGATCCTTAAAAAATAATAAATCACCTGGCCCAGATGGCCCTCCATCTGAACTGAACAAAGAAGGTGGCTATTTCTTGCACTCATAGATACATGAGCTCATGTCCGTCATCTGGAATACCGAAGAAACTCCCGCTGAATTTCTGAAATCTGACATGGTGTTTGTGTACAAATTCATCTCAATTCTGAAGAATCTACACGATGACATGGCAGCAACAGTACTTGCCTCAGGAGCAAGATCGAACCTTTCAGCGTTGAAGTTGGTGTCACGCAAGTTCGTGTCATAGCTCCAGTGTTATTCAACATCTTTATATCTGCTATCACCTTACTCAGTCAGAATGCAATTCCTCAGGTGGACAAGGTTGCTATCCAGTACCGACATGATGGCAACCTATTTAATTTAAGAAGACTTCAAGCCCGCACGAAAACTGTAACCAATCATATTCTGGAACTTCAATATGCAGACGACTGTGCGCTGATTGCACACGCACACACACACACACACACACACACACACACACACCACTTGCTCTACAAAGATCGCTCAATGTCATAGTCGGTCTTTACGAAGCAGAGTCTGAAAATGAATGTCAATAAAACGGAGATACTAATGCAACGACAGAATCTAGAACTACGTCTAACTTTCCACATGAACGGTGATAACATTAAACAGGTCACAAGTTTCAAATATCTGAGCAGAATCCTGTCGCGTAAGTATAACATAGATGAAGAGGTCTGCAACAGAATAAATCAAGACTCTGTAGCTTTTGGAAAACTGCGCATAAGAGTCTTCTGAAACCATAACCTCAGCCTAAGAACAAAGATAGCAAGTCTACACCGCTGTATGTATAACTACTCTAATGTGCTGAAACATGGACTGCTTACAGAAGGCATATAAGACAATTGGAAGCATTTCATATAAGAAATCTATAGAAGATTCTCAAGCTAACATAGAGGAACAAAATTCCTCGTGTAGAAATCCTTCGACGCGCCAGCGCAACCTCAATTGAGACCAGGCTTGCACAAAAACAACTGCGATGGACTGGACATAATTCGCCTGAATGATGACAGACTACCTCGACAAATCCTTTATGGACAACTCCCACTGGGACACCGTAGAGAAGGTGGGCCAATGAAACGCTATAAAGATCAAGTAAAAGCAACCCTAAAGAGGTGTAATATTGAACCCCTGACTATGGAAGTCAAAGCCCAGTGACCGACCAGCATGGAGATCGACGTGTATGGAGGGACTGTCGCACCTTGAACAGTCCATCCACACCTAGAGAGAGGCGAGAAGACAACGGCGCCACAATCCACCAGTCCTACAGCCAAATAACCCCGGAATAGAGTGTTCATTTCTGTGGCAGAGTGTGTGCATCGCGCATCGGACTACATAGTCATTCATCTTCGCTGCCACAACCGACAGCCACCATAAATTCATTCCCATAAATTCATCTCCATTCTTATCCAGTGAAGCTTGAGTCGTCTTCGTATTCGAAGGACAGCTATAATAATAATAATAATAATAATAATATGCAATGCTGTGATATGCTATACTGTGGAATACTGTGCTATTAGTGTGTGTGTGTCGATCTTTTCACCGTCCTAATTACATAAATGAGGGGTGCTCAAAATTGGCAGCCATACTTATGAATTCTAAAGTTTGTTTTTTTTTAATATAATTTTCGTTCTACTTTGGTTAGCTACTTAAAAGTTTTGACTTATTTTTGTCATCTTGGGGAATTAAATGACTCATTATATTAATAATTATATCTATTTCACATTTTCTTTTTTTTTACTTAACCGCTGATGACATTCACACATTTAAACATCTAAATTGAAAATAGAAGAGTTGTTGCCATCTAAATTCCAAACATGTTATGAAATGTGGATGTGAGAAACTACCCAGCAGCCAATCTTGCAAAGGATATTTACCCTAAAGTGCTTTAAAAGTGGGAACGAGGGAACAGTTCTTTTCTGGCCCCCGTTGTAAATTCGAGAGTCACTATCTTGAATAGATCCAAAAGAACTGGGGGTAGGCTAAAAACATATCCCTTGGGAGAGGAGAGCTACAGGCTTAAGACACTTTCATTACAAAAATAGACAACCTGTTGATATCCTCAGGTGCAAGTGTAAAATTGTGTTTTGATGTTAATTTGGCTGCCGTGGCTGCAAAAACGAATCTCAAATTAATTTAAATCCCGTATGGGGGTAAAGATCTCTGTGAAGGAACTTACTTTCATTAAAGGTCAGAGATAAATGATTACTTCTTTTGGACTACATCAGGTTTGCTTTCGAGATTAACTTGACTAAAATAGACAAGTCAATAAGTAAAAGCGACAAGAAGGTGAAGGAAGAAGAGTTGCTTACTATAAGTAGGCCAATGTTTCAATGCCATCAAGTGAAATAATTTTCTCTCCTGAAGATTTTCAAA
Organism: Ceratothoa steindachneri; assembly: GCA_963969495.1. NCBI lineage: Eukaryota > Metazoa > Arthropoda > Malacostraca > Isopoda > Cymothoidae > Ceratothoa > Ceratothoa steindachneri. The sequence continues at coordinate 19,027 of CAXAKS010000183.1, read as the reverse complement.
TTCGATTAAAAAGCAACCCGGGAATTATATTTTTGGGGGGCAATATCATCATAACTATTCGACTTATTCTAACCAAATTGGAAAATCTTATATTGTTTTACATTTTCTTTCAAATAATATAATTGCCAAAGTCCTCCCAAAGTTAGCTCGGTATTCCTTTTTTTTAGGCAATAACATCATAACTATTAGACCGATTCTAACAAAATTTGAAACTTTTATGTTGTTTTACATTCTTTTTTGAGTGATATAATTGCCAAGGTCTTCCCAAGGTTACTCCGGGAATTATTGAAAGTTTTGAAGTTCGTAAGGTCATAAATCAGAATAATTGTGGGCACGCGACCTTTTGGTCAGCAGACCTTGTTTTTAAATCTAGTCTAGCTTTGGGCTGTGGGTTGATTACGGTGACTTATACCCTTGTAGGCAGTCGCCAGATTAGGGCTGAAAATAAGAAATAAATAATCAAGAGATTCGAAGGATGGATGTCTCCGAGTACGGTGCTGCCATTGGCGCGGGGGTGTTTGGAAGATGTTTCGCTTCTTTCAAACTTGTTTGGGTTTATCCAGCCGTGAAAGAAGTATTTGTGGTAGTCGAGTTGTAAGCAGACATACGAGAAATAAAAGATAATTTATTGAAAAAGGTAAAGAAGATTAAGTTTGAAAAGAAATGCCCCATCCAAACTATTCACCTCTTAAATTGCTGTGAACCGGACAAGGCACATCAACCCTCCGGGAACGAATTCTTACAGAGCACGGTCAAAGATATGCAGACTGGGAGGCAGAAAACTATCATGAAGGAAAAAATGTTACACATTTCGTTAGGTTAGGAATAACTACGCCTGATCAATTTTAGACCTGTAGCTTTAATAAAAAGAACCGTGTAATCGACGAAGGTATTTCCATTTTTGACTATGTAAAAGTTATCCATATTGCTAAGGAAGCCTCGTCTCTTTTAAATAGTGAGATTTCGTAGTTTTCCGCGTATGCTCAAAACTACGAAATCGAGTGCTTCTATGGAGGGTGTGTTGGTCGAGGTTTTAGGAAAGACGTCGGCATCTTTGGCTTAAATGTGTATCGTCGGATAAGTAGAATGCATTTGGGGCCTTCTTATCTGTATGAATCATCCTCCATGTCTCATCCACCCCACCCCCTCAGGACCTGTCAGAGATTTTGGCATGGTTTATGGCCCCTCACCCTCTGTGGATGGACGTTGTAAGCTCGTACTTGAGTCATTAAGCTGTTTGTCTGAGGTCCTTGAGATCTGACTTTGTTGCGACTTTAAGAGGCTTTGGGCCTCACCCGACACGAAGTTCTCTCAGAGGGCTCAAGTCGCACTTTTGATGAGTGGTAGTTTTACGAGGAGGCTCCTCCATACTGTTTTTTTTTTTTTTAATTGTTGATCACAGCCTGGGAGTGCGTGCGCATGGATTTTGCGTTTCATAATTATTGTTCTTCTTATTGTTTCCGATTATTCCATCTTGACTTTATAAGGTTCCTTGAAACGTTCTTTTGATGGAGTGAAAATGGTAGAGGCGAGAGGGATAAATTGTCGGCTCGAAATGAGGAACATCTGTCAGCGCTGTTTGAAATCCTCACCACTTTCTTTAACGGTTATGATTTTATTTAAAAAGATGATTTTTCCTAAAGCTTCACATTGGTTTAAAGCCCGTGGGTGATTCCCGTACATTTGCTTGTCCATATAGTGTGCGACGGGGGATTTGTCGCCTAACTTGAATATAAGAGGAAATAACAGTTTATTTATACAATTATACTCTTCATTTTATTCAGGGAAATTGCCGTCGGCCTCAAGTCGGCGTCGGAACCTACCTTAGTCCTTCTCGCCCCCCCCCCACCCACCGTTTAACTGAGGGAAAACTGTGGTGATCCTTGGCCTAAAATATCCACCTTGCTGGTACACGGAGACTTTTGTGGGGGGAAGGGACATCACATGTTCAGTGATGTGGTCAAAGAAATTGTCTGGTACAGGTACAACAGCCTTCCACCGGCCACCTTCTCCTGGGTCCAGGGCAGCTCTAACACCTACAGACACTTGATGATCTCCTCCGGGAAGAGAAATGGGGAGAGTTGCGTAGCTATCACGGATTCAGAGTGGCCGCCGTATCCACGCAATCCAACTCTTTCCTGATCCTCATCATATTAACACTCGTATTCGCATTGGAACTCCCGCCCTCAATCCCAAGCAACTCAGTTTATGCATTTTGGATGATTGAATTAGGCCATGATATTGCTTCCTTCACGGGCGATACACAACCGAGTCTACTATGATACGAAAAATACATGGTCGGCAAAATACCCGGGTTTAAAGAAACAACAAAAAACCAGCCCGCCCGATTTTTTTGAGGGAAAATGCGGGTTTTCTGCAATTTACTAACTTCATATATTTTTTTGTATTTCTTTATTGATTCTTTACAATTTCTATTTAAACCTAAAAATATTTATATGTCGTCAGTTTCATTTGTATTATTTCAGCTAGCTACTTATAATCCTTGGAAAATGAAGTAAAAAATAAGATGAGGAAAAGAAGCTGATTGGCATACATGTTAAAACTTGTAACATAGACAGTTTAATACACGATGACCCCCCCCCCCCCAAGAAAAAAAAACTGGCCTGCGCACACTTCTTGTGATATATCCTTCATTCATTCACTAATCACCCTTACTTTGTAGGACATGACAGAAGCAACGCCTGTGCACACAACTAGATCTCAATGGGAGATCCAGCAAAGAATATACTGCCTCAAACATTACTAGAAAACGCTCTTCCTCACACCGACTACATGACAGGAATACGGGCAGCTCTTCGGACTGCTTGGCAAAGAAGATGGGAGACGGTCGAAGGGAACTTAAAGTTGCGTGCCATTGCGTCACGACTGTTCCCATGGACCTATCCCCCAATGCCGCGGCGCCTTCAGGTTGCTTTCTGTCGTCTACGAATCGGACACACTCGTGTGATGCATCGCTATTTGATGGAGCGCTCGCCTGCGCCCTATTGCAACGACTGCGTCGTCCCCCAGACTGTTCGGCACATTCTTGTCGAATATCCCAGTCTGGGTGATCTTCGCGCACGACACCTGTCCCGGTACTGGGATGGGCGGGGTCGCTACCGCCTGTCCCTTATATTCGGGACGAGTTCGTGCACTTTGACCTGTGGACTTGTTGACTTTTGGGGGGAGGCTGGCCTTCTCCCTTTTATTTAACTAGGTTTTGTTATTGTTTTCTTTTTAGGTCGCACGCTCCTACGCCGGGTGGAGGGGGACATCCCCCCGATGCCGGAGCTTGCTTCCTCATTGTCCTCTCTTTTTATCGTTGTTTTCTTTTCAAATTTTTATTTTAAAGTAGCCTAGAACTAGGCTGTTTGTTTTCGGCGACTTCTGCCCAAGTGGGCAGTCGCCAGAGAGCCCCTTAGAAAAAAAAACTACTACAAGACAGGTTCGTTCAAGAAAGTGCAGGACACTTTCGTGCATCAGTTCGAATGTGTAAAAGCCCCCCTCCAAGAGAAGAATTCAGGACTGGGTGGACCACTTCGAGAACTATGGGACAGTGGGGAACCTCAATGCAGCCAGTGATAACTGTCCAAGACACTCAGGACGCCACAGGAAGCATACAGCTGAGCTGGTCGAGAGCGTGAGAGAGTCAGTTCAGCCGAGTCCAAAAGGTCAGTCCCTCGGTAGAGTGCTAGTAATGAATGTAAAGGCCTACCCATACAGAATACAGACGAAGCAGATCCTTACCCCATCAGACAAGGAGCAGAGAAAGGCTATGGCAGTCAAGATTCAGGAGACCCCAAATTTCCTTACCTCCTTTGGACCTCAGATGAAGCTCGCTTCCATCTTGAAGGAAAGGTAAACTCGAAGACAAATGTCTTCTGGAGGACCTCTAGACCAAATGAGGAAGCCACCAAGCCTCTACACTCCCCTAAGTGCACGGTATGGACTCCATTTTCAGCTAGAGGCATCATCGGACCACTCTTCTTCGAGGAATCTGGTGCGACAGAAACAATCACCAAGGAGCTGTATGTGGAGGTCCTCAAAACCTTCAAGACGAAGCTGAAGACCATGTTCCCGTCGCTTATGGGGGGGGGGGGTTCTGGTCCCAGCAAGATGGAAGATGGAGCAAGCTCTCACACCTCAAACCTGTCCCGAGATTGGCTGAAAGAGAACTTTGCGTGGTCGTATGATCAGTCTCTAGACTGATCACACCTTACCCCTCCAGATTTCTTTCTCTGGGGCTACCTTAAAGACAGAGTGTACGCAGGAAGACCCAGGACCATCTCAGATCTCGAGGAAGCCATCAGGGAGGAGATCAGAGCCATTAGTCTGTCGGTTTGTAAGGACGTCATGGACAACTTTGTGCTGCGCCTCAAGAAATGCACAGAGCTCATTGGAGTTCACTTCGAAGACGTGCTCTAGAATAAAGAAGAAAAGTTCAAAGACTCTCCAGTTTGGATATGATGTTTTTAAACACAATAAACTAGTTATCACCAAAGTTTCATTCAATCCTTGCAGAAAATTAAGAAATGAGGCCTATCGAAAGTTGGGGCCCGTTTTGTGGGGTCACCCTGTATAAGTGCTGCATTGAGAGATGAGCACAGTGAGTCCATCATGACAATTAAAGGAAGAAACAAAGGAATTTGAGGAAACGAGAGATGATAAAGGAAAAAAAAACAAAAGTGTGTACATTGTGATCAGAAAATCAGTTCAAAACGGTGTACTAAATATGCTAAAAATGTGCACTCAAAATCAGACCTTGATGATTTGCCAACTGAAATAATTAATCTAGTAGAGACATCTACAGTTGGTCCAACTTCACCACCTTTCAAAAGAAGTGGAAGCTCAGTGTCAAATACTTCTACAAAATCAACTGACAGTCACAGTGAGGGGTGTCTTCTTGCTCTATGGTCCAAGGGAATGTCAAATTTGTTCACAAAACAACAAGCAGAGAAGAAACTTCTAGATCTTCAGTTCGCTAGAACATTTTATGCAAACAATATTCCTTTCATTGTAGCTGATAATGATCATATGAACAAAACATAACAATGCTCACGGGAGGTTCATACAACAGAAGGGATCTTGGTGGATATTTGCTCATCGAGGTAAATGAAGAATGTGAGGAGACATTAGTAACTGAACTAGAAAGAAAGTAGGGGACGCTTATTCAAGATGGTTGGTCTAATGTACATCATCAACCGATCATTGCAACATGTCTTTACACCGGTACTGAAGCTTTCTTCATACGCTCAGTGGATGCAGGTTCCGAAAAGAAGACCGCTGAGTATTGCAGTACCATTGCCGAAAAAGAGATTGATTTATGCGAGGAAACTTACAAATGTTGAATTACTTACTATTCAGTAATACTTCCCTGTAGAAGTATTTAAAAGATTGTGACGGTTAGGCTGTGTTTGCACCGAATGCATCGTGGCGCGTCAAGTCAACACGAGTCAAGTAAGTGCCCTGCCAAGTTACAAGGCATCATGCTGTCTGGCGCAGCGTCGAGAGAATCTCTTTAGATTAACAGAAAAAAAACGCCGTTGGCGACGGTAGCAAATAAATTATATATTTCATAACAATTTTTTGTATTTATTCCGCATATGTTGCTGCATTTGCAACTCATTTCCTTAAACGAATTGGTATATTTACTAGTGCCGTTTGCAACATGTTCACTGGAATTAACATGTCACTTTATTTCAATAAAAATGGTTATAAAAAAATATTTTTATTACTGTGACGTCTTTTTTTTCTGATAACCTAACAGATTCTCACAGCGCAATTCAATGTACCAATGCCGTGTCGAGTTTATTTGCCTGTAGGCCTTACAGTATTCTATGTACTAATGCCAAGTTTATTTGTCTGTAGGCCTTACAGTATTCAATGTACCAATGGCAAGTTTATTTGTCTGTAGGTCTTACAGTATTCTATGTACCAATGCCAAGTTTATTTGTCTGTAGGCCTTACAGTATTCTATGTACCAATGCCAAGTTTATTTGTATGTAGGCCTTACAGTATTCAATGTACCAATGGCAAGTTTATTTGTCTGTTGGCCTTACAGTATTTAATGAAGCTAGTTTTGTATAATTAATTACAATACTTTTGAATATAAAATTATAAATACTGGAATTTCTTTTATTTCTGATATTTTATAATGTATGTACATACTGCATACTGTACAGTACAGTAATACCCTGTTGCAGTCAGAAACTTGGGACTTCAGTTTACTTATGTATCAAACTAAAACATACACAATAATAATGGATTATAGAAGCAGAAAACAACTAAAAAACGGTAAAACCCTGGAAGAAGACGAACTGAGACCAGACATGAGCGGAATTCAAGAGTTGCCAACGGGGACAAATTACCCACCGCCCCCTGTAATTGGATGACATTTGATCAAGCAGGATTAACTATGGCATAATTACAAAAGATGTTAATTGAAATTAACACATGCTATATAGGGTTAATATCTCGATTTAATTTAGTTTTGTTCCTAGTCCGAAGTCCTGCATGTTTCCGCGAACCCGGCAGTCTTTGCCATCGCCGGCCGGCCCTCTTTCACTCGCTATTCCCATCTCCTTTTGTTTAGGTCTTCATCTCTTTCGCACGTTTTCATCTGCCCTCTTCGTATTCACTGAGTGGAGATGCTCTCGGTGTCTGCATCCATTTTATTTTCCCAATTTAAAAAACAAAACAAAACGTGAGGCGCTCTAGTTTTTAGCAATCCTGTTTGTTTTTGCGTTTGTCTTCCATATTGAGTGCCTGCCTGGTATTGTTTGTGAGTGGCACTTTCCTGCTCATTGAGTGCGAGGTCGAGCTAAGACGCTCATTCAACCCCAACGCACTTGTCACTCGCTCCACGTCTCGTTCGATCCGGGGGCGGGGGGGGGGTGGCGACCTTAGTTGTTGGTTGGCGCCGGTTTGTGTGGTATCATGCAGGGTCTTTGGAATCGCTCAGGGTCGCCAGTATCGTTCACTCTCCGGGTGCCAATCTCCTCATCCGTGAAGACGAGTTTCGACCACGCCTCCCCCCCTTTTTTTTTAGTCGATCGAGGTGACTCCCGGAAGAATTAAAGATAAGCGACAACTAACGAGGGCATCTTGTCCAACAAAATTGAGCAGAGTGGGTGAGAGAAAGGAAAACCTTAGTTTTTGAAGGGCTGGGCGCCGCCATCTTTTTCCCATAGGTAAGCGAAAGACGCCCAACTCAAGATCAGCGATGACAGGGAGAGACATTTGGAGTGAAGGCGCGTTCGCCACACGGCCAAAAGAGCACAAGCGGAAGAGTAACGAGGGCACAACATCCACAAAGTTTACTTGAGAAACGAGTAATCGGGGGGGGGGGGGAAGGCTCGTTTTGGAACGGTGTTACCATCGATTCTCTCCCCGCCTGGTAACTATCTCAGTTGGCCCCGCAAAAGGATGTCCGATTCATCATAGACAACCATGCTGCAGCTGACATCTGGAGGATGGCGTAACCTCCCTGCTCCAACGAGTGCAGGGGATCTGCGGCTTTTAAGATATTCTACAGATGTGGCCTTACCAGCCCTCGTTGGTTTTCGCTTCTTGGTTCATTGCAAACTAGATGGAAAATTAAAGTTGTGTGTCATTGCTCCCCGACTTTTCCCCGGATCCCCTCCCTCAATGCATCGACGGTATCGAGTCATTCTCTGCTGTTTCCGAATCGGACACACACACTAGGAATGGGGCACCATCTGAGAGAGGAGCGCTCCACTTCACATGACTGCGTTGTCTCCCCCCCCACACACACACAGACCGCACGCCTCTTTTTTGTTGTTGAATGTCCCCGAGTCCCGGGGAGCTTTGTGCACCCTACCTCCCCCAGTACCGTGAAGACAAGACTCGCTACCGCTCGTCGATGGAGCTGGGGGCCTTCTTTTAAACTGATAATCGCCTGCGTGGGAGCGAGCGAGCCTACCCTCTATCCACCCCTCTCTCCAACCCTCTCTCCAACCCTCTCTCCTCCCCTCTCTCCATCTGAGCTCGTCTTATTTTTTCCCCGATTTTGTTTTGTTTTGTCGACCGCGGGGCCTACATCGCCTGTGGTGCCCAAACTACCAGAGGGGGGGGCTTGACCCCATCCCCCTTTTCCTCTTCCCGTGGACCCGCATTTGTTATCCACGAGTCGTTTTTGTCCCCGCCCCCCTTTCTCCCTGGTGCTCATCTTTTTTGGGGGGTAGAGGGGCGGCTGATAACCATCTTGGCGCAGGAGGGGTCGACCCTGTGGGTAAGATGAATTTTGAAGGTCGTAATTTTCACCACTGCCCAGTCTCTTTTGCCGTGGGTGAGGGGCGCTTATGGGGCCCTTTCGCCCCATTGGGGGAAGGAGGATGCGCGTTAACGCTATGGAATCGTGGGTTGCTCTTTGAAGGTCACCCGCTGGAAGTGGAAACCCCACGCGCAGGATTCGTATTTTTAAAGCTGATGAAATCCATTCCCTTCTTTCTCTCCTCTCTCTATCTCTCTCTCTCTCTCTCTCTCTCTCTCTCTCTCTCTCTCTCTCTCTCTCTCTCTCTCTCTCTCTCTCTAATTCTCCCAAACTGATTCCCTCTATCCGACCTAAAAGTTATGAAGATAGATTAAGGGAATTGATATGTTCTCGCTGGAGACCCAGAGACTACGTGGTCAGCTTATTGAAGTGTTTAAAATACTTCCAGGCTTCGACAGACTGGACTACGGGGATATTTTCCAGCTCAGTGAGGGGAGGACAAGAAATCACGGCTACAAACTTGAACTGAAGCGATACCACCGTGATCTGTGTGGGAAATTCTTCATTTACAGTATCTGTGGTAGTTAGAATGCACTTCCAACGGAAGTTGTTAACAGTGAATCTCTTGGCCACTTCAAGTCAAGACTAGATAAATTCTTGCGAAATCACCGTTAAGATCCTCGCGAGTGATCTTCGAGGTGGCCAACGAACACCTTAGAGGATTACGCCAAAGGTACCCTCCCTGTATGGACCGTAAACTCTTTTAGGGTACTTATTTTCCTTGTAGTGCGCTCCCCCCCCCCCAATTACAAGGTAGGAATACGGGCTGCCCCACGGGAGGCTTGCCAACGAAGATGGAAGACGGTCGAGGCGGAACCTGAAAGTTACATGCCATTGCGCCGCCACGGCCTCAAGCTGCTTTCTGTCGTTCTCGAATCGGATACACTCGCGGGACACACCACCATTTAATTGAGCGCTCGCCCGCGCCTTATTGCGACGACTGCGTTGTCCCCCAGACTGTGCGGCACATTCTTGTTGAATGTTCCAGTCTGGGTGATCTTCGCGCACGTTACCTAGTGGGTTCGCTACCGCTTGTCCCTTGTATTCGGTACGGGTTCGTGCACACAGACTTGTGGAGTCTGACTTTTTGGACGAGGCTGGCCTCCTACCCTTTAATTGACTATTTGTTGTGGGTTGGAGGCTCCTGCGGCGGGGGGAGGCGGGTCTACCCCAGACGCTGGAGCGTCCTTCCTTCTTGTTACCTTTTGCTTTGTTTTTTAGCCTCTGAACTTTTTATCCTTATTTGTTTTTGTTGTTTTTTTATTTACCCGTAGGTTGTAATGATTACGGCGGATAAGGCCCATGTAGGCAGTTGCCAGATTTGGGCTCCTAATTCTTTATCTCTCTCTCTCTCCTCTCTCTCTCTCTCTCTCTCTCTCTCTATATATAATATATATATATATATATATATATATATATATATATATATATATATATATATATATATATATATATATATATATATATATATATATATATATATATATATATACAGACGCCTGCTGTTGCGCCAGGCCATCTGTTAGGGTCACTTCTTAACCCGCGTCGTTCGGTTTCGCGCCATAATTGTACCCCAGTTTGTCATAGTTCTCACCCGGCTTAACGCGGGGGATGGGGGTCGGGAGGGGGTCTTTCTTCTGAGAGATGTTGCCATTCTCTATTCCATTCATCCCCTTTCTCCGGGTCTTCGTTCTTTCTATTTGTGGGCTACGTCCAGCTCCAAGTTGCTCTTGGAGGATAGAAAAAAGACAGAGCCCCCCCTCCAGCCCCCCTCCCCCAAACAGTGACAGTTTATTTTCCTCGCTGCCGATCTTATTCTCTATTTTTGTTGTTTTAGTGTCTGTCCACCTCCTCATTCTTTCCCTTTCGTTAACATCCCCTCTTTGCATCACGCACCGTATTTCTAAGTACTCCCCCTCCCCCGCAAGCTATCACGTGCATTGCAGGACGTCTGGTTGATGATATTTGCCCCCCCCCCCCTCACCTTCTTGTTCAGCTACCCAAGTCCTGCACCTTCCACGCATTTCTAATTTCCCACTTTCTTACAACTTCCTCTTACGTCATTCTAGCGAAGACCTCTTTGGTTTTGCTCTTACATGTAAAACCAACAAGAACTACCCACTGCTACTATTACATACTACTATTATTCTTACCTATTACTGTTCGAGCTACTACTATCTGCTAATTGCCGCAACGATTTTTGTTTCATTTGAATTCGTCGTCTAATCCGGCCCACCGTTTGCTTGTGGGGGAGGAAGGGATTTTTTCCCATCAAGGAGCCCGAGGAAATGCACCACTTTATGGCGCGAAGTTTCCTCCGGGGCGTCGCTATACGATCCGAGCTCGCTCGGAGTTCTATGAAGCCCCGATATACGCCCCTTCTCCGTTGTCGAGGCACTATTTTCGACCGCTTTCTTTGTTGTATATTACTAATTATTATTATTATTATCACCAAACCTCAATAAGAGGACACGCTACAATTTTTCACGAGAACGCGCTGTTTGCTCGCCACCATGCCTGGGGATCAGAACATGTGTAATTATAGTATGTACGTACACACAGAGTCTTGATTGGAGATTTCTCAAATTGACCGGGGAATCCAAGACGGGATTGAAGGATCCCATGCCTCTCATTTTCGGTGATATAACCGGGTTCTTGCACTGCTACCTTTTCTATGCCCATATTCTTCTCAGCGGGTTTATTCCCTGCTACCATTTAATGTCCTAACCGGGTTCTTTTCCCGTTTCCCCTTTTGATTACACCTCCCGGAAATGTAACGTTTATTCTTTAGCGCTGTGTTTGTGGATACAGTTTAGAAGCCATTACACGCAACCCCTAGTGCGCCTCAAATATAGAGCAGAGGTTCTCCTCTCTCCTTCTCTCTCCTTTCTCTCTCTCTCTCTCTCTCTCTCTCTCTCTCTCTCTCTCTCTCTCTCTCCTCTCTCTCTCTCTCTCTCTCTCTCTCTCTCTCTCTCTCTCTTCTCTCTCTCTCTCTCATTACGGCAACTTATGCCTTAGTCGGCAGTCGCCAGATAGCCCCTTTATTTAAAAAAAAATCTCTCTCTCTCTCCTTCCTCTCTACTCTCTCCTTTTCTCTAGAGAGAGGTGACGCCCCCTTGTCACTGGAAGAGAGCTTGTGTGTATTTTTCACTTTTATAGCTATGTCGGCGAGGGTACCTCTTCTGGGTACCCCTGGTAGGGGTCCCTTGTCGATTTGCTCGGAAAAAAAACAACAAAAAAAACCCCTACTCCTATCGTGTCACTCTTACCCTTTTTTCCCTTTATGTACAGATAAGGAAGGACCTGGTAGCTACCTCATGCGTCAGAAGAGAGGCTTTGCAACCTCTCTAAACAACGCCAATCGATGCTCACTGGTTGCGAGAGACTAGGACTAGAGGTGTCCTAGGCGTTGGGGCACGATGAATGGGATGAGGGTAGTGCCCCGTTACCCCTTTCCTGGCCCGTAATTATTGACTATTCCCAGTGACCGTGACGGTTTCTCATTGTAGCATCGCTCCGAAGTGACGGCCCTTTGTTCCCAGGCTGGTTGCCAGGCCAATAAAAAGCCTTGGGTCGAGTCTCTTGGTGTGGCGGGATATCCATGAAACGCTGCTCCGAGATTTTGGCTGTCGTGAATTTACTAGGAGTAGTTTAGTACGGGGCGTCTCCGTTGTTCACCTGGTGAGAAATCGATGGCCCCTTCGGGGACCGTCAGTGTTGCTTGTTGGGACCCACTACACGCCGAGGTTTGACGACTCAGTCGGACGAACAACAGCACCTTGAGCGTACCTTCTGAAGATCCGAAAAGTATCCAAAGGAAAGGCGGGAGCGACTCACCCGGGGCGAAATTGCCCCCCCCCCTTGTTTCATTTACTGATTGGTCGCAAAGCTTCTACTGTCATAAAGTGTTCAAAATGACCGACAAGAAAGGACCAGGAGCACTCAAGTACATGTTGCAATATGCCAGATGGATAAGTGTGCGTGGACTTTCCGGAGGGGTGTTATTCAAAATGCCACCCGGCCACTTCCTGCACCGACTGCATTTCTAAACGGCCAAATTAAGGAGTTGAAAGAAATATGCAGTGCTTCCGAGGAGAGGTCTAGGAAGTTGGAGGAGAGAATAAAGAGCCTGGAATTGGAACACGCCAGACAGATTCGTAGGCTCGAGGTCAGGATAGCAGGAGCTAACGTCAAGCCCTGTAGTAAACACTGCATCTGCAGTATTACCCTCAGAGCTAGGCCCGCATGCTGCTACAATGAATAAACAGCGAAGAAAAAGAAGAACACGGAAGAAGAGAAGTTGAAACAGAAGATAAATTAGAAACAGAAGAATACATAACAAAGGAAGATAGGGGGAAAGATGAATAAGAAAAAGAAGAGCAAGAAAAATAAGATGAAGAAAAGGGAACCGAGAGCGCTTCTGGAAAGAAAGCCTCAAACTTCTGCAGGAAAATGTCTGAGGGTCACCCTTGTGGGCGATTCCCAAGCACGAGGTTTGCAGCCCCTGCTAGCGGCCTGCCTTCGCACTAGTGTGAAGGTATGCTGCCAACCAGGACGGGAAAACTACCACATCAGGGTAGAGGCTGAGAAATCTCAGACCGAGAATTCAGTCGTTGCCCTGATGGTGAGTGGCAATGACCTCTACTTCCGAGTAGGCAAAAGTAGGTCCAAGGGTGAAATTCTCAGCACTGTCATGGGAGCCGTGGACGACTGCGGATTAAAAACTCGCAAACGTGTCGTTGTAGGGATGCTAGCAAGAAGAGGTCCTAGCCGGACAGCTCACTCAAGGAACGTGACCTTGAACCATAGCTTGGGTGACCTCTGTGCGGCAGAGGGGGATTCTTCTTTCTGGACCCTTACCGCACATTTTACGGTCTAAACGACCTCTACCAAAGGGACGGAGTGCACCTTTCATTCAAGGGATTGAAGAGCTGGTGTGTACCTTTGACTTTTCGATCTATGCCGGTGGGGGTACCTCTTCTGGGTTTTCCTGGTAGGGCTTTCCTTGTCGATTTGTCGGAAACGAGGTTCCAGACTAAGTCTGTCCTTCGTTTTTCTACTCTATTCTTCTCCTTTTTTCCACTTTTATCCTATCTCTTCCAGTTATACAAAGAAAAACCAACACTCCCCCCCTACTCCTATCGTGTCACTCTTACCCTGTTTTACCTCTATGTACAGATAAGGAAGGACCTGGCAGATGCCTCATGCGTCAGAAGAGAGGCTTTGCAACCTCTATAAACAACGCCAATCGACGCTCACTGGTTGCGAGAGACTAGGACTAGAAGTGTCGTAGGCGTTGGGGCACGATGAATGGGATGAGGGTAGTGCCCCGTTAACCCCTTCTCTGGCGCGTAAATTATTGACCATTCCCAGTGCCCGTTGACGGGTGCCTCTGGTAGCATCGGTCGAGGTGACGTCCCTTTGTTCCCAGGTTGGTTGCCAGGCCAATAAAAAGCCTTGGGTTGAGTCTCTTGGTGTGGCGAGATATCCATTGAATGCTGCTCCGAAATTTTTGGTCGGAGTAGTTTTGTACGGGGCGTGCTCCGGTATTCACCTGGTGAGAAATCGATGCCCCCTTCGTGGACAGTCAGTGCTGCTTCGTGGGAGCCACGGCACGCCGAGGTTTGACGACTCGGTCGGACGAACAGCAGCACATGGAGCGTGCCTTCTGAAAGATCCGAAAACCTCTCCGATGGATAGGCGGGAGTGACTCACGCAAGGAGAACTCAGCAACCCTCTTTTTTCAAATCGATTGGTCGCAAAGTTTTGAGAGAGGGAGAGTGTTCAAAATAAAAGGGAAAAAAGGTCCAGCTGCACTCAAATATACATGTGCGATATGCCAGAAGGACAAGTGGTGCGTGGACTTCCCGGAGGGATGTTTTCGAAATGCCACCCAGGAAGTATATGCACCGACTGCATGCTTAAATGAGAGGTCCGAGAGGCAGTGGCATACTGCAATGAACTCAAAGATCTCTTCACAACCTCTGAGGAAAAAATCTAGGGCACTGGCAAGTAAATTACAGACCCCTAGAAACGCAGCACGCGCTTCAGATTCGGCGTCTCGAGGAGAGAATCCTAGAGCTAGCCTCTAAACTAGAGGCCCAGTCAGCTCAAACTCGAGACGTAAGTCCCACAGACTTGGGTGGTTCCGCCGATGAGACTCCAACTCAAGGAGCTGAAACTGCATTGGCAGTGCCACTTAAGCCATACGGAGAAACTAAGAAGAGAAAGAAAAAGAAGAAAACGATGACCTTAATGCAGCTCACGTCAGTGTAGAGGATTCGAGCCTTACTAGTGCGCAAGGGATAGTGGAAAGAGAAGAAGAGAAAAGATAAACAGAAGAAAAACCAAATGAAGATTAAAAAAAGTGAAGAAGAAAAGGAAGAAAAACCAGGGAAATACGGAGATGAAAAAGAAAAGAGGTAAGTCTAGCGAAAGAAAAGGGTGCAGACAAATGTGCGAGGGTCAACCTTATTGGCGACTCTCAAGCACGGGCGCTGCAACCCCTGCTAGCAGGACGCCTTCGCACGAGTGTGAAAGTAAGTTGCCTACCAGGAAGGGAAAACTAGCAGATCAGAGTAGAGGCGGAGAAATCTGAGATTTCTGAGAACTCAGTCGTTGCCCTAATGGTAAGTGGCAACGAACTCTACCTCAGAGGAGGAAGGATAGGCCCCCCCAAAAAAGATTACCAACACAGTCACGGGTGCTGTGGACGACTGTGGGCTGAAAACACGCAGATGTGAAGTGGTCGGGACGCTTCCGCGAAGATGTCCAACCCGGACCGCTCACTCGAGGAACGTCCCGAGATTTGTGTATGGCGGAGGGGGTCTTTTTTGTGGATCCTTACTGCACCTTCTATGGTAGAAATGATCTCTACCAAAGGGATAGGGTACATCTTTCCTTAAAGGAAAGGCTGTACTCTGCAACATGATGCAAGATGTCGTGGAACGGACCCTAAGGAGTGTTAGGCCCAGAGTGAAGGCGGACGTACGCCAGTACTTCCGTGTCACTTCCGGAACGACCTTCTCGGAGGTCGCAAAGAGGAGTGGCACCGCTCCAGCAAGCAAGCCGGGAAACGGAAGAGCGTAGGGAGTCCTACACTCGGGGACTCCCTAAAAGTGCTTCTGTTTAATGCGAGGTCAATCAGGAACAAGTTTCTTGAGCTGGCGTAACCTCGTAGCAACAGAAGAACCTAAAATGGTAGCCAAAACGGAATCGTGGATGAAAACCTCAAGCCTAGATTTTGAAAGTGAATTCACGATTCCCGGTTACCAGCTCTTCCTGAAAGATAGGCCAGGCAGAGAGGGTGGCGGTGTGGTGTTGTATGTCAAGGATACTTTCAACTCGACGGATTGCAAAATCGTATCTGACCATGAACTACTAGGTGTTGACCTAGAGATAGGTCCTGCCAGATACAGAACCCTGGTGCTTTACAGACCCCCTGCCCAACTCTTAGAACAGGACAGGAGTCTGTACCAGGTGTTGGGTGAACTTTTAAAAGACAGTGTGTGTATCACCAGGGGTGACTTTAATACCCATATTGACTGGGAAACGAGATAACCCTGTGGCGAGAACGCACTACTCCTGGAGTTTGCGAACGAGTTCCTGACTCAATGGGCGAGAGAGCCAACGAGAGGAGACAATATCCTCGGCTTGGTTTTCACCTCTGAGGATGACATCATTAAGGACCTCTCTGTTGGCGAAGAGCTTGGTGGCAGTGACCACCGACTAATTAGATTTGTAGTTAAAGTCTGCAAGGCAGGGACTGCAACTAGTAAATCGAGGAAACTTGATTTGAGAACAGCAGACATTCAAGATCTTCGTGCTGGACTGACTGATGCGAAGCTGTTGGAGACTCGTGGAACAGTTTCAAAACCACAATCATAAGTCTTCACTTGCGTTTTATCCCTCTAAAGTGCCCCCGTCGGTTTTCTGTTCAACCAAAGTGGTTTAATCGAGAAATCAGCTAACAACTTAGGGAGAAGAGAACTGTGTACCGGCAATCGAAGATCTTGGTTGACTTTGACGAATACCGGAGGCTAGCCAGGAGAGTGAAGTCCAGCATAAGGGCGGCTAAGCGGTCTGAGGAACTCCGAGTAGCGAGACTCTGTAAAGAGAATCCCAAGGAGTTGTTTGGATATGTAAACACTCGTAAACCAATCCGTCGAACGATTGGCCCTTTGAGGAATGAGGAGGGGACATTAAAGCACTGAGCTGCAGAAAATGCTAACCTCCTCAACGACTACTTCTCTTCAGTGTTTACTGAAGAGTGGTGTCCCATCCCCCAACAAACGGATTTCTACTCGGGGTGAAAAGCTGGAGTATATGGGCTTCACCGAAGGGGAAATAGAAAAGAAGATCACTGACCTAATGACGAATAAGTCACGACACCTGAGCGCAATCTTCAACATGTCAATCCGGACCAAATGCGTTCCTAGAGACTGGCGTGAAGCGGAGGTGACTCGTATCTTCAAGAAAGGAAACCGTAGTCAACCGTCGAACTACCGACCTATCAGTCTGACTTTGATAGTCGGTAAACTCATGGAAAGCATCATGGTGGACAAAGTGACGTCGTATTTAGAGTCAAACCTGCTACTGAGGAGTTACCAGCACGGCTTCCGAAGGCAACGGTCATGCCTGACGAACCTTGTGGAATTCTTCCACTTCGTGTTCAGTGAACATCATCGGGACAAGGCGGTGGATGTGGTTTACTTAGAATTTCAGAAAGCCTTTGATAAGGTACCACACCGCCGCCTTCTCCGGAAAGTGCGAGCGCTGGGCATAGACGGAAAAGTAGCCGGCTGGATCGAGAACTGGCTAAGTTGCAGACGGCAACGGGTGTTGGTGAATGGACAGGCTTCTGAGTGGGTGCCCGTTACTAGCGGAGTGCCTCAAGGTTCTGCCGTGGGACCACTACTATTCATCATCTACGTCAACGACATGGATGGTGACATGGTTGCCAAAATTTCTAAATTTGCCAACAATACCAAGCTTGGCATGAACGTTGCAAAGGATGGAAATACTGCCCGCCTGCAGTTAGATCTTGGGAAGATTGGGGAGTGGTCGGACACGTGGCAAATGCCTTTTAACGTTGGGAAATGCAAAGTGATGCATATCGGCCACCGAAATCCCCAATCACGCTACATCCTCAAGTGTACTGCTCTCGAATCCACCGACACTGAAAAGAACTTTGGTGTAACTATCACCAGTGACCTCAAGTTCTCGAAACAGTGTATTGAGGTGGAGAAGAAAGCCCAAAGAATGTTAGGGCATATAAAGCGACAGTTTAGATATCGGAACAAGGAGATAGTACTGTGTCTGTACAAGTTCCTCGTCCGACCGCACCTGGAGTATGCCTTACAATTTGGGGTGTCCTTTGTTTCGAAAGGACATCATGAGGTTGGAACTCGTCCACGCCAGGGCACGCAAACTGAGTCCCTCTATCAGGCATATGAGTTATAATGATAGACTAAGGCAATCAGATTTGTTATCGCTGTAGACCCGGAGACTACGTGGTCAGCTTATCGAAGTGTTTAAAATACTTCTAGGCTTCGACAGACTGGACTACGGGGATATTTTCCAGCTCAGTGAGGGGAGGACAAGAAATCACGGCTACAAACTTGAACTGAAGCGATACCACCGTGATCTGTGTGGGAAATTCTTCATTTACAGTATCTGTGGTAGTTAGAATGCACTTCCAACGGAAGTTGTTTACAGTGAATCTCTTGGCCACTTCAAGTCAAGACTAGATAAATTCTTGCGAAATCACCGTTAAGATCCTCGCGAGTGATCTTCGGGGTTTCCAACGGACACCTTCGAGGATTACGCCAATAGTACCATCCTTGTATGGACCGTAAGGTCTTCTAGGGTACTTATTTTCCTTGTAGCTCCTTGTAGCGCGCGTTCGCTCTCTCTCTCTCTCTCTCTCTCTCTTTTTCTCCTGTTTACACCCTTCCTCCCGCACCAGGTGGTGTTGCCTCCTTGAGTAACCGATGTCTCTCTCCTCTCTCTCCCGTGGTTATCGTCGTCTTGTGTGGGTGCAGCCTGATGGTGGAGAACCACGCCGTTCGCTGGAACGAGGCGTTCAGCTTCGTAGCCAAGATGTCGGCAAATGCCTCCACCGGGGAACTCGATTCCTGCATCTGCCGTGTCTCCGTGCGACAGGTGAGTAGGTCGGGTAGGGACCGAACCAGGAGCCTCCTTCACTGTCCCCCTTGAACTCTTCGGTTTATTTTGGTGTGTGTGTTTAGGGGGGGAGGGGGCGCTTAAATACATCCGGTTAGTATGTGGCATCGCGAAAGTGAGGCTAAGGAAGATAGAATTTTGTCTTTTGCACCCCAGGGTTTTCGATGAGAGCTGGTACTTTCGAGGTTAGAGACCTTTATTGAAGGCCGGGGTATTTGGAGTGCTCCCCGCTTGGGTCTGTTGCCTCTAATCCCACCCGGGAGTGTTCTGTTCTTTTCAGTAAGGTACTTATGAGTGCTGGTTATCTTTGCCCTGATCCTAATGGGGAGGGGGGGGGCTTTGAGACGTCATTTTGACTAGTAATGACAAGAACCACCCGACCAATGCGTCAAGACCCAACAGATCATTTCGTGACTAAGGGCAGAAAACCCCAAAGAACCAACAAGGGTAGTCAAGTTTGTGCTTTTGAATACCTGTATTCTTATTCCTGAAGGCATCACTTGCGCCCTCCCCACCCCAGCATTTAGAGTTGGCGAGGTTTGTTGTGTC
>CAXAKS010000182.1:0-10701 GCA_963969495.1 Ceratothoa steindachneri | reverse complement strand
CCCGATCGTGCTCACTGAAAACGAAGTGGAAGAATTCCACAAGGTTCGTCAGGCATGACCGTTGCCTTCGGAAGCCGTGCTGGGAACTCATCAGTAGCAGGTTTGACTCTAAATACGACGTCACTTTGTCCACCATGATGCTTTCCATGAGTTTACCGACTATCGAAGTCAGACTGATAGGTCGGTAGTTCGACGGTTGGTTACGGTCTCCTTTCTTGAAGATAGGAGTCACCTCCGCCTCACGCCAGTCTCTAGGAACGCATCCGGTCCGGATTGACATGTTAAAGAT
Source organism: Ceratothoa steindachneri (assembly GCA_963969495.1). NCBI lineage: Eukaryota > Metazoa > Arthropoda > Malacostraca > Isopoda > Cymothoidae > Ceratothoa > Ceratothoa steindachneri. The sequence goes on along the minus strand of CAXAKS010000182.1, from coordinate 10,412 downwards.
AGCGCACAGATGTCGTGATACTTCATCGCACACTTCCTTCAACACTTTAGGTAGAAACCCGTCCGGTCCAGGGGACTTATTCGTCTTTAGGTCAGCGATCTTTTTCTTTATTTCTCCTTCGGTGAAGTCCATTGCCTCCAGCTTTTCCCCCGAGTAGGAATCTGTCGGCTGGGGAATGGGACCACACTCTTCAGTAAACACTGAAGAGAAGTAGTCGTTGAGGAGGTTAGCATTTTCTGCATCTGAATGCTTTAATGTCCCCTCCTCATTCCTCAAAGGGCCAATCGTTCGACGGATTGGTTTACGGCTGTTCACATATCCAAAAAACTCCTTGGGATTCTCTTTACAGAGTCTCGCCACTCGGAGTTCCTCAGACCGCTTAGCCGCCCTTATGCTGGACTTCACTCTCCTGGCTAGCCTCAGGTATTCGTCAAAGTCACCCGAGATCTTCGATTGCCGGTACACATTTCTCTTCTCCCTAAGCAGTTGGCCGATTTCTCGATTAAACCACTTAGGTTGAACAGAAGACAGACGGGGGCATTTCAGAGGGATGAAACGCGATTGAAGACTCATGAATGTGGTTTTGAATCTATTCCACGAGTCTTCATCGGCATCGCACACTTCTAGCCTCACGTCAGTCAGTCCAGCTCGAAGGCTTGCAAAGTCTGCTCTTCTCAAGTCAAGTTTCTTTAATTGACTGGCAACAGACCTTACCTTCGGGATCTTGACGCTAAATCTAACTAGCTGGTGATCACTGCCACCGAGCTCTTCGCCTACAGAGATATCCTCAACGATATCATCCTCAGAGGTGAAGACCAAGTCGAGGATATTGTCTCCTCTCGTCGGTTCTCTGACCCATTGAGTGAGGAACTCGTTGTTGGCGAACTCCAGGAGTAGCGCGCTCTCGCCACAGGCTGCTCTGGTTTCCCAGTCAACTTGGCTGTTGAAATCGCCCATAAAGATGCACACTCTGCCTTGAACCAGCTCATCCAGCAGCTGGTACAGTTCCCTGTCCTTCTCAACAGGTTGGGAAGGGGGTCTGTAAAGCAGCAGGGTCCTGTATTTGGCAGGACCAATCTCTAGGTCAACGCCTAGGAGCTCGTGGTCGGATATAACGTTGGAGTTCGTAGATTTGATTGTATCCTTGACATACAACATTACACCGCCACCCTCTCTGTCTGGCCTATCTTTGTGGAAGAGTTGGTAGCCAGGAACCGTGAATTCGCCTTCAAAGTCTCGGTTTGAGGTTTTTATCCACGATTCTGTTATGGCTACCATTTCGGGTTCTTCCGTCGCTACGAGGCCACGGAGCTCAGGAAACTTGTTCCTGATTGACCTCGCATTGAACAGAAGAACCTTCAGGGAGTCCCCAAATGTAGGACCCCTATACTCTTCCGTTTCCCGGCTTCTTGTTTGTCTTGGTGGCACCATTTTTAACAACCTCCGAGAAGGTTGTTTGGGGAGTGACTCGGGCGTACTGGCGTACGTCCGCCTTCCCAATGGGCCGGACACTCCTTTGGGTGCGCTCCACGACATCCTGGATGAGGTTGGCTAGGAACGCCTTGCCCTTAAAGGAGAGGTGCACCCCGTCCCTTTGGTAGAGGTCTTTTCTACCATAGAACACGGCGTACGGGTCCACAAAAAAGACACCCTCAGCCGTACAGAGGTCTGCAAGGCGCCTGTTTAGCGACATGTTCCTCAAGTGGGCAGTCCGGCTTGGACCCCACCTCGGGAGCATCCCCACCACGACGCGTCTGCGGGTTTTCAGTCCACAGTCGTCGACAGCGCCCATAACTGTCCTCATAATTTCACCTGTAGGGCCTACCCTACCTCCTCTGAGGTAGAGGTCGTTGCCACTTACCATAAGGGCAACGACTGAAGTCTCTGAAATCTGAGACTTCTCGGCCTCAGCTCTTACCTGCATATTCCCACAACCTGGGATGCAGCTCACCTTAACGCTTGTGCGAAGGCGGGCCGCTAGCAGGGGCTTCAGACCCCGTGCTTGAGAATCACCAATAAGGGTGACTCTTGCACATTTGACTGCGGACGACTTAGTCTTTCCTTTCGGAGGCGACTTGCCGCTTTCCTCTTGTATCTCTAATTTTTTTTTCTTCTTCTTATTCTTCCTCTTATTCTTCTTCTTGACTTCCTTTGCTATCTCTTCGTTTGTTTCCCGTTTCTCTTCTTCTGCTTCTACTTTCTCTTCTTCTGTTTCCAGTTTCTTTTCTTCTCTTTCTACTTTCTCTTCTTCTCCTTTTACTTTCTCTTCTTCTCTTTCTACTTTCTCTACGCTAAGTTTAGATGCTATAAATAAAATTAACTTAGTCGTGCTATATCGTCCGCCTTGCCAATTGGAAAGAGAAGATGCTGCACTCTTCGATACGCTTACGTCTTGGATTAGAAAAGGGACCACATTAGTCTGCGGCGATTTTAATTTACCTAATGTTAACTTTAGCAACCTTACTTCTGATAAACCGGGTGAGAGGCTATTAAACTTTATGTTGGAGAATTTTCTCGTACAAAAAGTGGAAGAGCCTACTCGTGATAGCAATATTCTTGATTTAATCATGGCAACCGATGAGTCATTGTTAGAAAACGTACGTGTGGGTGAACATTTAGCTTCCAGCGACCATAATGCGATTAGATTCGATCTAAACACCTGCGTAGAAGTTAGAATGAGCTCGCAGCTCATCCCTCGTTTTGGTAGCTGTGATTTCGATATTTTTCGCGAAAGGATTAAGGATATAGACTGGGGAATACGATTCGAGAACAGGTCGGTAGGAGAGATGTACGCAGAACTTCGATGTACGCTGCTTCGTGTGAATTCTGATTTGGTTAAGTATGTGCGTAAGAGCGGGAAGTCGGTGAGAGCTCCGTGGCTTAGTCCGTTAATACTACGCTTAATCCGGGACCGAAATAGAAAATTTAAAATTCATAAAAACAATGGGTCAGTTATAAGTCGGCAAAATTACATAGATTCTCGTAGGGAAGTTAAACGTGCGGTCAGAGATGCGAAGAGGAAGTATGAAATAAACCTCGCTAAGGATTCAAAGAATGAACCGAAACGGTTTTATGGGTACGTAAATAATAGGAAACCCGTAAAAGGATCGATAGGGCCGATCAAAGATAAGGATGGTCGTTTGACTGAACTTCCGACAGAAATGTCTAAAATTTTAAATGAGCATTTTACGAGCGTGTTTACTGTGGAAGATTCTTCCGAATTGGAATCGTTAATTGGGGAAGTTCGTAGTGCTGATAAATGCATATCCGATGTAAGTATAAAGGACGAGGAAATTCTTAAATTTATTAAGCTAATGAAAAAGTCGAAATCTCCGGGCCCCGATGGGGTATATCCAATTCATTTAAAGGAGCTTCAAAATGAACTCGTTAAGCCATTGCGTGAAATTTTCAATCGCTCATTAGAGGATGGCGTAGTTCCGTTGGATTTCAAGCGAGCAAACGTTACACCTATATTTAAGAAGGGGAATAGATTTGAAGCAACGAATTTTCGGCCTATTAGTCTAACTTCGGTAGTTGGGAAGCTTTTAGAATCTGTAATTAAAGATAGAATAGTGAGCCACCTCGAGGCAAATAAGCTGATTAACGATACCCAGCATGGATTTAGGCGTGCGAGATCGTGCTTGACTAACTTGCTCGAATTCTTCCACAAAATGATTTGCGTGTACGATGAAAGCAAAGCTGTAGACGTAATATATTTAGACTTTAAAAAGGCGTTCGACACCGTCCCCCACCAAAGGTTATTAATGAAAGTTAAAGCGATTGGGGTGACTGGTAAGATTTTAAACTGGATTAGAAATTGGCTGAAAGATCGCTCGCAGCGGGTAGTAATAAATGGGGAATGTTCAGATTGGGCCAGCGTTAGTAGTGGGGTACCGCAGGGCTCTGTTTTAGGCCCTTTATTGTTTTTAATTTATATTAACGATTTAGATAAAGGCATACTTAGTCGGATTTCGAAATTTGCGGACGACACGAAGCTGGGTAATCGTGCCTATGTAAGATCGGATGTCGATAAATTGCAGGGGGACCTAAACTCGATTGCCAATTGGGCGGACAAGTGGCAAATGGAATTTAATTTAAGCAAATGCAAGGTAATGCACTTGGGTTGCCATAATTTAAGAGTAGATTATACCATGAAAGGCCAAGTCCTCGACGCGGTTAAATTAGAAAAAGACTTGGGAGTATTAGTCTCAGACGATTTTAAATTCTCGAAGCAATGCGCGGATGCGTGTAAAAAAGCAAATCGCGTTTTGGGTTATATCGCGCGCAATTTCATCTTCAAATCTAAGGATGTAATTTTACCTTTATATAAATCCCTTGTGCGGCCACTTCTCGAATACGCTGTTCAATTTTGGGCTCCATATTTAATGAAAGATATTGCGCAATTAGAAAGAGTGCAGCGTAGGGCTACGAAATTAATTCCAGAGCTGAGGAATAGATCATACGAGGAAAGGCTCAGGGCTTTAGATTTGCCATCGCTAGAAAGCAGAAGATTACGTGGCCAGCTAATAGAAGTATTTAAAATACTAAAGGGTTTCTCAAACGTGGACTTTCGCAATCTGTTCGAACTGGATCATAGGGGAAATACTCGTCAGCACGGGTTAAAATTAGTGAACAAGCGTTTTAACACTAGTATAGCCCAAAACTATTTTACATTTAAAGTTACTCAAAATTGGAATCGGCTGCCCACCCACGTAGTAGATAGCACTTCGGTTAATATGTTCAAAAATCGTCTCGACGTGCATTTAAATAGTTTAAATATAACGTAGTTGAGCACTGTGAATTTAAACGTCCTTGCAGAGAGAGAGTTTGGAGCGGAGGTTTAAGGATATGAAATTATGATGACTAAAAATGATGCCGGCGATTCTCTGCATGTGTAGCTTAGATGTCCCATTTCTTTTCCGCCTATCCTATAAGTAGTCTCTATCCCTAAATTAGTTTTTCACCACTAGCAGTCGAGTGGCTGCGGAAGATGAGAAGAAAAACTTTCTATCTCCCCCGACCCCTAGTTTGATTAGTTAAAATTGCACGATAATGTACACATGTAGATAAGTGTGTACAGTAGATAGTATTAAAAAAAAAATAAAAAATAGCATGTTAGAGATACACTCGTAGATAAGGGTGTATCGTAGTTTTTGATTTAGTGTAGCGGACTAGCCTCGAGCGGACCTTAGGGTCTTTGCTGGTCCTAGATTCTGTAGTTCTGTAGTTCTGTAGTTCTATTTCTACTTTCTCTTCTTTCTTCTTTCTTTTCTTCTTTTTGGCTCGTTGAGGAAGCCCTTCAGCAGAAGAAATCGGCTGTTGGACGTCCGGAGCCTTCTCGCCTGAGCATCTGCATCTCTCTGATTTTAAGAGTTGAACTTCCCTTTTAAGGAGGGAGTTCTCCTCTCTCAGTTGAGCGATGTTCTCGCCCAGGCGCTTCTCGAGTTCGCAGAAGTCACAGACACTGACGCCATCTGTGAGTTCCTTGCAACTCCTTCCCCCGAAGTCTTCACTCCATCTATAGACTTTGCATATTTTGCAGGTTAGCTTTCGAAACGGAGGACCATTCTTCTTCGCCATCTTACAAAAATCTCGGACCATACGCATTAAAAAAGGGGTTTTTGGTTGTGATTTTCTCTCGCACTAATCTCATCCGCCTATTTCCAGGAGGTTTTCGGTCGTTCGGCGAACAGAAACCCTTTGATCAAGCACACCAACCCTAAGGTCTCCCCTGGGCCGGACGTCCCCAATCGTGCCGCAGCTCCCAACTGAGCAGCACGAGAGCCCCAGTGAACTGGTTCTCTGATTTTTCGACAGGGGTGCTTGAGGTGTAACTGTCTTCCTACTAAGCCCTACTAATCAACTAAAAACGGCCAGACTTGAGGCAAATAGTAAAGCTAAGTGCCCACGACTTCATCCGAGATCTTTAGCTGATCTGGCAACCAGCAAGGCACAAAAGCTCTCTCTCCAAAGATCAGTTGAGCCTTTATTCACCAAGTAGCGGTCACAGGGAGCTGGTCAGGCAATTACACGTTAGGAGAAAGCTTTTAAGGGGTACCTAGCATTTCTCCATTAATCGTACCCCAAACGCCTAAGATCCCTTCAATCTCAGTCTCTTGTAACCTATGAGTGCTCCAAGGCGTTATTTAAAGAGGTTCCAAAGCCTCTCTTCTCACGCGGCATAAGGGAGCTGGTGAGGCCCTTATTAATAAACAACTTATGTGTAATAGAGATGAAGGTTTTTTTTTTGTTATTGGGTTTTTGTTTTGATTTTTTGACAGTTGAAGAGAGTTGGTGAAACTTAGTACTAACAGAATCGAATGGGTTGGTAGGGGGATGCAAGGAGACGCATCAAAGAAGTGGTAGAGAAGTTTGACAACCCTTAGTCTGGATCCTACTACAGCTACCTTACTGGCATGGGTGACCCTACCGGACTAAAAGTCCCCCAGCTTAGCTAGCTTAACTCAGGCAGATCACGCAAGCTCTCTCACCGACGACAAGGTGGCTGTGTTGAGAGAGAAGAGAGAGAGAGAGAGAGAGAGAGAGAGAGAGAGAGAGAGAGAGAGAGAGAGAGAGAGAGAGAGAGAGTTACAAGGAGTTACAAGGAGAGAAGGTACCCTAGGAGACCTTACGGTCCATTCAAAGAGGGTACCTTGGGACTAGCAATCGAGCGGGCACATGGCTGCTCAATTGTTTTGCGTCCCTAAACGGCCACTTTTCAAGACTTTGTCTAGTCTTGACTTGAACTGGTCAACAGATTCACTGTTGACAACTTCCACTGGAAGTGCGTTCCACTTACCGCAGATACTGTAGGTGAAAAAGTTTCCACACAGATTGCGGTTGTAACGCTTCAGTTCAAGTTTGAAGCCGTGATTGCGCGTTCTGTTCTCACTCAGTGTGAAAATATCCCAGTAGTCAACATTGTCGAACCCTCGAAGTATTTTGAAAACTTCGATGAGCTGACCACGCAGTCTACGGGTTTCCAACGAGAACAGATCTAATTCCCTTAGTCTATCCTCATAACTTTTATGTCGGATAGAGGGAATCAGTTTGGTTGCCCTGGCTTGTACGCGTTCCAACCTTGCGATGTCCTTTCGAAACGAAGGACTCCAAAATTGTACGGCATACTCCAGGTGCGGCCGAACTAGGGAGTTGTACAGACAAAGTACTATCTCCCTGTTACGGTATCCAAACTGGCGCTTTATGTAGCCTAACATCCTTTGGGCTTTCTTCTCTGCCTCAATGCACTGTTTCGAGAACTTGAGGTCGCTAGTGACAGTAACACCCAAGTCCTTCTCAGTGTCACTCGATTCGAGAGCAGTGCCCTTAAGGATATAATGAGATTGGGGATTTCTGTGGCCGATATGCATTACTTTGCACTTGTTCACGTTGAACGGCATTTGCCACGTGTCCGACCACTCCCCAATCTTCCCAAGGTCTTCCTGCAGGCGGGCAGTATTTCCATCCTTTGCAACGTTCATACCAAGCTTGGTATCGTCGGCAAATTTGGAAATCTTGGCAACCATGTCACCGTCCATGTCGTTGACGTAGATGATGAATAGTAGTGGTCCCAGGACAGAACCTTGAGGCACTCCGCTAGTAACGGGCACCCACTCAGAAGCCTGTCCATTCACCACCACCCGTTGCCGTCTGCCACTTAGCCAGTTCTCGATCCAGCCGGCTACTTTTCCGTCTATGCCCAGCGCTCGCACTTTCCGGAGAAGGCGGCGGTGTGGTACCTTATCAAAGGCTTTCTGAAAGTCTAAGTAAACCACATCCACCGCCTTGTCCCGATCGTGCTCACTGAACACGAAGTGGAAGAATTCCACAAGGTTCGTCAGGCATGACCGTTGCCTTCGGAAGCCGTGCTGGGAACTCCTCAGTAGCAGGTTTGACTCTAAATACGACGTTATTTTCTCCACCATCATGCTTTCCATGAGTTTACCGACTATCGAAGTCAGACTGATAGGTCGGTAGTTTGACGGATGGCTGGAGGATCCTTTCTTGAAGATCGGAGTCACCTCCGCCTCACGCCAGTCTCTAGGAACGCATCCGGTCCGGATTGACATGTTAAAGATAGCGCACAGATGTCGTGATACTTCATCGCACACTTCCTTCAACACCTTGGGTAGAAACCCGTCCGGTCCAGGGGACTTATTCGTCCTTAGGTCAGCGATCTTTTTCTTTATTTCTCCTTCGGTGAAGTCCATTGCCTCCAGCTTTTCCCCCGAGTAGGAATCCGTGGGCTGGGGGATGGGACCACACTCTTTAGTAAACACTGAGGAGAAGTAGTCATTGAGAAGGTTAGCATTTTCTGCATCTGACTGAGTTAATGCACCCTCCTCGTCCACTAGGGGCCCAATCCTACGATGGATTGGTTTACGTCTATTTACATAGCCGAAGAACTCCTTGGGATTCTACTTGCAGAGTCTCGCCACTCGGAGTTCCTCAGTACGCTTAGCCGCCCTTATGCTGGACTTCACTCTCCTGGCTAGCCTCCGGTACTCGTCAAAGGCACCCGAGATCTTCGATCGCCGGTACGCATTTCTCTTCTCCCTAAGCAGTTGGCCGATTTCTCGATTAAACCACTTTGGTTGAACAGAAGACCGACGGAGGCATTTTAGAGAGAGAGAGAGAGAGAGAGAGTTACATAGTTACATAGAGTTACATAGTTACAGTGAGAGAGAGAGAGAGAGAGAGAGAGAGAGAGAGAGAGAGAGTTACAAGGAGTTACAAGGAGAGAAGGTACCCTAGGAGACCTTACGGTCCATTCAAAGAGGGTACCTTGGGACTAGCAATCGAGCGGGCACATGGCTGCTCAATTGTTTTGCGTCCCTAAACGGCCACTTTTCAAGACTTTGTCTAGTCTTGACTTGAACTGGTCAACAGATTCACTGTTGACAACTTCCACTGGAAGTGCGTTCCACTTACCGCAGATACTGTAGGTGAAAAAGTTTCCACACAGATTGCGGCTGTAACGCTTCAGTTCAAGTTTGAAGCCGTGATTGCGCGTTCTGTTCTCACTCAGTGTGAAAATATCCCGGTAGTCAACATTGTCGAACCCTCGAAGTATTTTGAAAACTTCGATGAGCTGACCACGCAGTCTACGGGTTTCCAACGAGAACAGATCTAATTCCCTTAGTCTATCCTCATAACTTTTATGTCGGATAGAGGGAATCAGTTTGGTTGCCCTGGCTTGTACGCGTTCCAACCTTGCGATGTCCTTTCGAAACGAAGGACTCCAAAATTGTACGGCATACTCCAGGTGCGGCCGAACTAGGGAGTTGTACAGACAAAGTACTATCTCCCTGTTACGGTATCCAAACTGGCGCTTTATGTAGCCTAACATCCTTTGGGCTTTCTTCTCTGCCTCAATGCACTGTTTCGAGAACTTGAGGTCGCTAGTGACAGTAACACCCAAGTCCTTCTCAGTGTCACTCGATTCGAGAGCAGTGCCCTTAAGGATATAATGAGATTGGGGATTTCTGTGGCCGATATGCATTACTTTGCACTTGTTCACGTTGAACGGCATTTGCCACGTGTCCGACCACTCCCCAATCTTCCCAAGGTCTTCCTGCAGGCGGGCAGTATTTCCATCCTTTGCAACGTTCATACCAAGCTTGGTATCGTCGGCAAATTTGGAAATCTTGGCAACCATGTCACCGTCCATGTCGTTGACGTAGATGATGAATAGTAGTGGTCCCAGGACAGAACCTTGAGGCACTCCGCTAGTAACGGGCACCCACTCAGAAGCCTGTCCATTCACCACCACCCGTTGCCGTCTGCCACTTAGCCAGTTCTCGATCCAGCCGGCTACTTTTCCGTCTATGCCCAGCGCTCGCACTTTCCGGAGAAGGCGGCGGTGTGGTACCTTATCAAAGGCTTTCTGAAAGTCTAAGTAAACCACATCCACCGCCTTGTCCCGATCGTGCTCACTGAACACGAAGTGGAAGAATTCCACAAGGTTCGTCAGGCATGACCGTTGCCTTCGGAAGCCGTGCTGGGAACTCCTCAGTAGCAGGTTTGACTCTAAATACGACGTTATTTTCTCCACCATCATGCTTTCCATGAGTTTACCGACTATCGAAGTCAGACTGATAGGTCGGTAGTTTGACGGATGGCTGGAGGATCCTTTCTTGAAGATCGGAGTCACCTCCGCCTCACGCCAGTCTCTAGGAACGCATCCGGTCCGGATTGACATGTTAAAGATAGCGCACAGATGTCGTGATACTTCATCGCACACTTCCTTCAACACCTTGGGTAGAAACCCGTCCGGTCCAGGGGACTTATTCGTCTTTAGGTCAGCGATCTTTTTCTTTATTTCTCCTTCGGTGAAGTCCATTGCCTCCAGCTTTTCCCCCGAGTAGGAATCCGTGGGCTGGGGGATGGGACCACACTCTTTAGTAAACACT
>CAXAKS010000181.1:0-241845 GCA_963969495.1 Ceratothoa steindachneri | reverse complement strand
GATAGCTTTCTCCTAACGTGTTAATGGCCTGACCAGCTCCCTGTGACGCGACCTACTTGGTGAATAAAGGCTCAACTGATCTTTGGAGAGAGAGCTTTTGTGCCTTGCTGGTTGCCAGATCAGCTAAAGATCTCGGGTGAAGTCGTGGGCACTTAGCTTTACTATTTGCCTCAAGTCTGGCCGTTTTTAGTTGATTAGTAGGAAGACAGTTACACCTCAAGCACCCCTGTCGAAAAATCAGAGAACCAGTTCACTGGGGCTCTCGTGCTGCTCAGTTGGGAGCTGCGGCACGATTGGGGATGTCCGGCCCAGGGAGACCTTAGGGTTGGTGTGCTTGATCAAAGGGTTTCTGTTCGCCGAACGACCGAAAACCTCCTGGAAATAGGCGGATGTGATTAGTGCGAGAGAAAATCACATCCAAAAAACCCCTTTTTAATGCGTATGGTCCGAGATTTTTGTAACATGGCGAAGAAGAATGGTCCTCCGTTTCGAAAGCAACTGCAAACTATGCAAAGTCTACAGATGGAGTGAAGACTTCGGGGAATGAGTTGCAAGGAACTCACAGATGGCGTCAGTGTCTGTGACTTCTGCGAACTCGAGAAGCGCCTGGGCGAGAGCATCGCTCAACTGAGAGAGGAGAACTCCCTCTTAAAAGGAAGTTCAACTCTTAAAAACAGAGAGATGCAGATGCTCAGGCGAGAAGGCTCCCGATGTCCAACAGCCGATTTCTTCTGCTGAAGGACTTCCTTAACGAGCCAAAAAGAAGAAAAGAAAGAAGAGAAAGTAGAAATAGAAGAGAAAAGTAGAAAGAGAAGAAGAGAAAGTAAAAGGAGAAGAGAAAGTAGAAAGAGAAGAAAAGAAACTGGAAACAGAAGAAGAGAAACTAGAAGCAGAAGAAGAGAAACAGGAAACAAAGGAAGTCAAGAAGAAGAATAAGAAAAAAAATCAGAGATACAAGAGGAAAGCGGCAAGTCGCCTCCGAAAGGAAAGACTAAGTCGTCCGCAGACAAATGTGCAAGAGTCACCCTTATTGGTGATTCTCAAGCACGGGGTCTGAAGCCCCTGCTAGCGGCCCGCCTTCGCACAAGCGTTAAGGTGAGCTGCATCCCAGGCTGTGGGAATAAGCAGGTAAGAGCTGAGGCCGAGAAGTCTCAGATTTCAGAGACTTCAGTCGTTGCCCTTATGGTAAGTGGCAACGACCTCTACCTCAGAGGAGGTAGGGTAGGCCCTACAGGTGAGATTATGAGGACAGTTATGGGCGCTGTCGACGACTGTGGATTGAAAACCCGCAGACGCGTCGTGGTGGGGATGCTCCCGAGGTGGGGTCCAAGCCGGACTGCCCTCTTGAGGAACATGTCGCTAAACAGGCGCCTTGCAGACCTCTGTACGGCTGAGGGTGTCTTTTTTGTGGACCCGTACGCCGTATTCTATGGTAGAAAAGACCTCTACCAAAGGGACGGGGTGCACCTCTCCTTTAAGGGCAAGGCGTTCCTAGCCAACCTCATCCAGGATGTCGTGGAGCGCACCCAAAGGAGTGTCCGGCCCATTGGGGAGGCGGACGTACGCCAGTACGCCCGAGTCACTCCCCAAACAACCTTCTCGGAGGTTGTCAAAAATGGTGCCACCGCGACAAACAAGAAGCCGGGAAACGGAAGAGTATAGGGAGTCCTACATTAGGGGACTCCCTGAAGGTTCTTCTGTTCAATGCGAGGTCAATCAGGAACAAGTTTCCTGAGCTCCGTGGCCTCGTAGCGACGGAAGAACCCGAAATGGTAGCCATAACCGAATCGTGGATAAAAACCTCAAACCGAGACTTTGAAGGCGAATTCACGGTTCCTGGCTACCAACTCTTCCACAAAGATAGGCCAGACAGAGAGGTTGGCGGTGTAATTTTGTATGTCAAGGATACAATCAAATCTACGAACTCCAACGTTATATCCGACCACGAGCTCCTAGGCGTTGACCTAGAGATCGGTCCTGCCAAATACAGGACCCTGCTGCTTTACAGACCCCCTTCCCAACCCGTTGAGAAGGACAGGGAACTGTACCAGCTGCTGGGTGAGCTGGTTCAAGGCAGAGTGTGCATCGTTATGGGCGATTTCAACAGCCAAGTTGACTGGGAAACCAGAGCAGCCTGTGGCGAGAGCGCGCTACTCCTGGAGTTCGCCAACAACGAGTTCCTCACTCAATGGGTCAGAGAACCGACGAGAGGAGACAATATCCTCGACTTGGTCTTCACCTCTGAGGATGATATCGTTGAGGATATCTCTGTAGGCGAAGAGCTCGGTGGCAGTGATCACCAGCTAGTTAGATTTAGCGTCAAGATCCCGAAGGTAAGGTCTGTTGCCAGTCAATCAAAGAAACTTGACTTGAGAAGAGCAGACTTTGCAAGCCTTCGAGCTGGACTGACTGACGTGAGGCTAGAAGTGTGCGATGTCGTTGAAGACTCGTGGAATAGTTTCAAAACCACATTCATGAGTCTTCAATCGCGTTTCATCCCTCTGAAATGCCCCCGTCTGTCTTCTGTTCAACCTAAGTGGTTTAATCGAGAAATCGGGCAACTGCTTAGGGAGAAGAGAACTATGTACCGGCAATCGAAGATCTCGGGTGACTTTGACGAATACCGGAGGCTAGCCAGGAGAGTGAAGTCCAGCATAAGGGCTGCTAAGCGGTCTGAGGAACTCCGAGTGGCGAGACTCTGTAAAGAGAATCCCAAGGAGTTCTTTGGATATGTAAACAGCCGTAAACCAATCCGTCGAACGATTGGCTCTTTGAGGAACGAGGAGGGGACATTAAAGCATTCAGATGCAGAAAATGCTAACCTCCTCAACGACTACTTCTCTTCAGTGTTTACTGAAGAGTGTGCTCCCATTCCCCAGCCGACGGATTCCTACTCGGGGGAAAAGCTGGAGGATATGGACTTCACCGAAGTTGAAATCGAAAAAGAAGATCAGGGACCTAATGACGAATAAGTCACCTGGCCCGGATGGGTTTCTACCTAAAGTGTTAAAAGAAGTGCGCGATCAAGTGTCACGACACCTGAGCGCAATCTTCAACATGTCAATCCGGACCGGATGCGTTCCTAGAGACTGGCGTGAGGCGGAGGTGACTCCTATCTTCAAGAAAGGAGACCGTAACCAACCGTCGAACTACCGACCTATCAGTCTGACTTCGATAGTCGGTAAACTCATGGAAAGCATCATGGTGGACAAAGTGACGTCGTATTTAGAGTCAAACCTGCTACTGAGGAGTTCCCAGCACGGCTTCCGAAGGCAACGGTCATGCCTGACGAACCTTGTGGAATTCTTCCACTTCGTTTTCAGTGAGCACGATCGGGACAAGGCGGTGGATGTGGTCTACCTAGACTTTCAGAAAGCCTTTGATAAGGTACCACACCGCCGCCTTCTCCGGAAAGTGCGAGCGCTTGGCATAGACGGAAAGGTAGCCGGCTGGATCGAGAACTGGCTAAGTGGCAGACGGCAACGGGTGGTGGTAAATGGACAGTCTTCTGAGTGGGTGCCCGTTACTAGCGGGGTGCCTCAAGGTTCTGTCCTGGGACCACTACTATTCATCATCTACGTCAACGACATGGACGGTGACATGGTTGCGAAGATTTCCAAATTTGCCGACGATACCAAGCTTGGTATGAACGTTGCAAAGGATGGAAATACTGCCCGCCTGCAGGAAGATCTTGGGAAGATTGGGGAGTGGTCGGACACGTGGCAAATGCCTTTTAACGTGGGGAAATGCAAAGTGATGCATATCGGCCACAGAAACCCCCAATCTCAGTATATCCTTAAGGGCACTGCTATTGAATCGAGTGACACTGAGAAGGACTTGGGTGTAACAATCACTAGTGACCTCAAGTTCTCGAAACAGTGCATTGAGGCGGAGAAAAAGGCCCAAAGGATGCTAGGCTATATTAAGCGCCAGTTTGGTTATCGGAACCAGGAGATTGTACTGTGCCTGTACAACTCACTTGTCCGACCGCACCTGGAGTATGCCGTACAATTTTGGAGTCCTTCATTGCGAAAGGACATCGCGAGATTGGAACGCGTACAAACCAGGGCAACCAAGCTGATTGCCTCTATCCGACATAAAAGTTATGAGGATAGACTAAGGGAGTTAGATCTGTTCTCACTGGAAACCCGTAGACTGCGTGGTCAGCTCATCGAAGTCTTCAAAATACTTCGAGGGTTCGACAATGTTGACTACCGGGATATTTTCACACTGAGTGAGAACAGAACGCGCAATCACGGCTTCAAACTTGAACTGAAGCGTTACAACCGCAATCTGTGTGGAAACTTTTTCACCTACAGTATCTGCGGTAAGTGGAACGCACTTCCAGTGGAAGTTGTCAACAGTGAATCTGTTGACCAGTTCAAGTCAAGACTAGACAAAGTTTTGAAAAGTGGCCGTTTATGGACGCAAAACAATTGAGCAGCCATGTGCCCGCTCAATTGCTAGTCCAAAGGTACCCTCTTTGAATGGACCGTAAGGTCTCCTAGGGTACTTACTTTCCTTGTTGTTACTCTCTCTCTTTTTTTCTCGTACGAGTATCCTCTGCTCGTAGCCTCGCCCTCCCTAGGTGCTGGGGACGACGAGGGAAATCGAGGCACCCCCTTCGACTGATGGAGGGGCTTCTCTCTCACCATCCATATGCGGCAAAGGTGCTTACCCTTTGCTATCTTTGAAGCCACGCTCGGGCAGCTCTACATCTGAAAAGGAGGTGCTTTCCCCTCCCCCCTCCTTTTTTTTGCTTTGTCAAAGACCACTCCAGCCGGTTTCTACCAGAGAGAAGGTTTATCCCGCTACTAAGCGTACGGGTGTAGTGGAGCCCCTCACCCCCTTCTTTGAGGCGCCCTTGGGCAACTCCATTTCCCTAACAGCGGTAGTCCCCCTTTCTTATCACAGGGGACTGCTAAGAGAGCAGGCAGGTGGCCCAAAATTGACCGACTGGGAACGGCTGCACAGGCCAAACCTCCTTATGGATATAAGGGGGAGCAGGGCCTATCGGTTCGTGCACCCTAGGGTGCATTTCAAGCCTGCAGAGGTAGACGAAACACTACCACAAGACAGTCATCTATTGGGAAGTGTGATTCCTTGTGAGGGGGCTGCCGCATGCAACCCCCACCTCCACCTTCTGTGCAAGCTTCTCTTCGTGTGGCTTCGGCCCCCGAAGACTCACAAGGAGGGGAGGGACCTCTTCTCCCCCGGCTGGTACCCCTTTGACACCTAATAGCTTCATCTCAGAAGGATCTTGCTGAGACAGGTCAGTCCTGCCTAGGGGCTCCTTCCGGCAGTAGAGAAAGGCCGGGGTTCATTCCCCACCCACCTCTCCTAAAAAGAAAAGGAACAGAAAGACAAAGAGAACTAAATGTTCCTCTCACTTCGCGGAGGATCCGGGTACAGACGGGTCCGTCGCCGTCTCGGCAATCAACCAGGCCAAGATCAGCACGTCCAGCTCCGAGGCGCCCTTGGATGAGCGACCCAGACTAAAACAAAAGTCGCAAGTGAGTTGGGCGTAGCTGCGATTAGGTTGGGGTCTTAATTGAGACACTAGATAGAGTTTTTGAGCCCGCTGGCGTAAATGCTTTCTGGTTATTCGTTCCACTGATGTCAGCATGTTGATCAAATGCAACATGATTCATCAGAGGAGAACATTAACTAGCTGGAAGAGAGCCGTAGTCGACCACCCGCTTATCGGACGGAAGCATTCTGGCGTATGCATCAGATCCCATTCTCCAGAAGAATGGGGCCGGAATCTCGGACCCCGTGTGCGTGGCGGCGTCCTTCGTGACCGCCTTTTCTGCATTTTCTAGCCGGGTTGCTGCTCCACCAGCATTGAATTTACGTCGGGAAGTCGCTGAAGGCCACCGTTTGTACATACTTTACCTCAAAAAACGGTGAACCCGTTAACCCTGGGTTTACATTGAGTGAGTTGCGTTCCGCTCACTTTTGACGATGTCCCGTATGCCATGCTCCGACACCTAGGTGAGCGATGCATGGCCTTTCTGTTAGATTTGTTCAACAGGATCGGGGCGAATGCCTACTGTGCTCGCTTTTCTCTACCTTGGTTTCCTCCTAATTTATCCAAACAGAGAAATTGGTAATTGTTTGATTAATATCCTTTTTCCGCAAGTTCCACTTCACGTCGGATGCTTTGCTCTGACTGTAAAATGCCATCTGCGATGCTTTCCTTCGTATACAATACTACACTACAGTGTTTTTGATTTGGAGAAAGCCTATGATACCACATGACAATACGGTATCATGCCATTATGGAGTCTCTTCACAGGATGTTGGCGAGGGGACGCCTTCTAATCTTTATTTTTGAGTTTCTGCGAGATATTAGATTCCGCCTATGGGTGGGGAATCGGCTGTCCCGCAGGCAAGTGTCCCCAGGGCCACACTCCTTGTCCTGACTATCAACGGTATCACCTTGGTGCCGCCAGAAGATGTTCTCGGCTACGCTCTACGTGGACGACCTTTCTATCTCTCTCCTTTTTTACCTCCCACATGCCGACTCCCAAAACCATTGAATCACATCTCTTGCTATGCCGAAGCACACTGGTTTCAGTTTTCCTTGGTCATGTCTAAGGTGATGCCATCCACGGCTCGATCTCGACGCAGATTTGTTCCTAAACGAGGTTTCCCTTGAAGTTGTGGATTCGCACCTTTTCCTGGGTATTGTTTTCGACTAACCTCACCTGGGAGCAGCCTCATATTCGCTGCTCTATAGCCACTTGTATCCGCGCCATAGACATTTTTCGTTCCGTTACGTTCATCATTTAGGTGCTGATAAGGCTACTGACTTGCTTTTATACCGATCCTTTGTTCGTTTAAACTTGACTACTTAGTGGAAGTTTTATGCACCCGTCGCCGAATTGTATTGCGGATGGTGTAGGCGATCTACCACACCAGTATCCGCCTGGCGACCTGTGCCTTCCCCACGTACCCCCATTGAGAGCCCACATGTCGATGCTGGAGAAATGCTACGTGCTCTGCGCGGCACACAGTTCATTATGCGCCTATATTTGTTAGCCGGCGCCTCCCTCAGTCGGCCACGGCTCTCACTTCATCCGCAGCTGATCTCGACGGTGCCTATGCCGTCGCGAGATACCACTCATACCTTAAGCCCTTTGTGTTTAGGGCTAGGAAACTCCTTCGAGAGCTCGGTATAACTCGGGCCGGTGGCGACCCTAGTTCTGCCCAAGACGCCACCCTGGAGGGTACCACCTTTGACTATTTGTGGCCACGCCTCTGCTCCCAAAGCTTGTACAGTGCCGGGAGTATTGCGTTTGGCTCTTTTGGACCACGCTGTAACCGTGCCGGTGTATACGGATGGCTCCAAGTGCCAAGAGAGGCTCGGTTTCACGCCGTATCCTCTCTGTTTGAAGTCAGCCAGGCGCTGCATCTGTCTTCACGGCCGAGCTGGTGGCAATACACCGCTCGGTACGGGAGATGACGCGACGTGCCCTGTTCAGAGACCGGATTGTGATTTATAGCGACTCACAAAGCGCCCTGAGTGCTCTCGGGGCATTAGAATCTCCGCATCCCCTGGTTCGCGTTATCTGTGACGCCACAGTTTCGGCGACTGGGCGATTGTCACGTTTATCTTGTGCTGGGTTCCGGGGATGAGGGACAAAGAGTCCGCGAGGACTGGGCGACTAAACCATCGTTTGGCTCTTCCTCACACTGATTACATGGTAGGAATACGGGCAGCCCTCCGGGCTGTATGACAAATAAGATGGGAACTTAAAGTTAGGTGCCATTGCGCTGCGATTCTTCCCATGACCTACCTCACAACGCCGCGACAGCTTCAGGTTGCTTTCTGTCTTCTCCGAATTGGGCACACTCCCGGGACGCACCGCCATTTGATGGAGCACTCGCCGGAACCTTATTGCGATGAATGCCATGTTCCCCAGACTGTTCTGCACATTCTTGCTGAATGTTCCAGTCTGGGTGATCTTCGCGCACGTTGCCTTCTCACACTAACGTGACGCGCAAGTTCGTTACCTCTTGTCTTTTGTACTTGGGAGGTTTCCTGCAAACATACTATATGCTTCCATTGTAGTTAACTGGTTTTTGTCTTGTATTCCTTGCTTTTTTTGCCTCTTGTTTTGTTTTGTTTTTGTGTTAGTTTTTTCTTAGTTTGCTTGGTTTGGTTTTCGGGAATTTTAAAGTAGCCTAACACTAGGCTGAAATTTTAATTACGGTAACTTATGCGCTTGACGACCATCGCCAGATGGGCCCGTTAAAATAAATACAAAAATCTTGTATGCGCTCACTAACGTTCCGAGTAGTAATCGTTGATTTCAATGGACGGAATCCGTGCTGGAAGATATATACCGGGTATTGCAAAATTCCTAGTACACTCTTGACGACGCTCTCAACAAAGGAGACAATGATAGTCTTGATTCAGTTAGACACGTTTTTTATTGTTTTAACATCATTAAATATGTGTTTAAATTGTAATATTATTCAATCTTGCGCTCCCGACCTTGTTCTCGCATAGTTACTGAGCAGAGGCCTCTCTACGCACCTCAAGCTCTGTCCGCCCTCCTCCTTGACGGCCCTGGACACCGTCGTTGCCACCGAGATGATGATCTTTGCGAGTGCAGTAATTTTGAACCACGCAGGGTGCATTTTCGAAGGCCTTTCCCACAGCCAAACAGTTGACAACTTGAGGTCGTTCTTTGAGGTCTTCCTTGTTCTTGAGCCCTACTATAACAGAACTTTTGCAAAACCCGGTAGTGGGATGTGAGTTTATATTATGTAGTAGTAATTGACCTTTCATAATTTTGGGCGGGCTGCATGCAGAGTAAGGAGGCAGGGCGGTATGACCTGGAGCCAGTAAGTGTTCTATTTGGTTTGAAGCTGGGTATTATGTGGTAATTTTACCAGACATTTGCAATAGTGGTTGATTGTGTGTGTGATGGCATCAGAGTTTGGAAAGATTTTGCCTACCGTAAGGTCTGGTTTGATACCATTTCTGTATTGAATTATGTGGTCATGTTTCGGTCTGCTGCAAATAAGTGTCGCTCTTTGAAAGGTAACATCTTCTCCGAAGTTGACTCATTTAGCGTTTGAGTATATAGCCCCGTGATTCCTGTTCTCCTTTGGCGAATCTCTCATAGTTTTCAAGAATTTCTTGCTTGTTTGCCTGTGTCCTTTCTGTCGTTGTTGGATCAGTTCTTCAATGTTGTTTTTAATGTGTGTGGCTTTAGCTTTGTGGTTGTATTCGTAGATTCCTGATTTTTGCGACTTGCAGGGAGAAATATGAGTCTGTTTTGTTTCTCATCTGGATGTTTTGAAGAATTTTGCGTTTATAAGGACCAGTAGAAACCAATGATTATTTACTTTGTAAGTGAAGTTTTGGGGCTAGGTTAGTTTCACAATTATCAAGCTCAAAGATTGAATCAGATTTGAAAAAACAAATTCTAACAGCCATTTCCTTTTCTTTTTTTCAGGAAGTTGAAGTTCCAAAGGCTTTAGGAGACACTGTTGAAGCTGTGATAGGCGCTATTTATATCGACAGCGGAGCGTCATTAAAGGTAGATATATTCGCTCTATATGTTGCTAAAGTTACTATTAAAACCTTTCACGCGAGGGGGGGGGGGATTATCACCCTTTTAAACTCATTTTTTTCTAGGTATGCTCTCTGACTCGTGAAACTCACAGGAGGCAAACCCCACCAAATGTGGTCTTGAGACAGTCTTCGAGGGTTTCTGTGTCTGTTTCAGGAAAAGAAGGCAGCACCAGCGGGACCCTACCAATGAGGGACGTCCAACTCAAAACTCTCTCCGACCCCCAAAGGTTCAGAGGCAGAGGGAAGCAAAGACTCGCATGGCGAGCCCAACCTTCCCCACTCAGTAAGTCCTCCGAGGCGATGGCCAGCAGCTCCCGAAGTTCCGCCTATAGTAAGTCTACGGCCATTTTCCTGAGGCTCTTCACGTCGCAGAGGAGCCCCGCATCTCGTGCAAGCTAATCTTGGTGGGCATATTCATTTAATGGAATGGCCATCTACTCCGAGCTAACTGGCATGAGCTGCCGGGGCTCTTCAAGAAGACAGCGAGACGGGACGCGTCGCCTCGCCCCCCTTCCCTCCCCAGATGTGAGCAGGTGAACCGCCTCAACTCCCTTAGAGGGGGTAAGAGGCGGCGTTCTTCCATGGCCCTTACAAGACACCTCGTCGATCCGAGATTTGTCACCCTGATGGAGGCACCTTGTCCGCTCTCCCTTTTTTCCCAATGCAGGTCAGCATGTCCTAGTGACGGGCCATAGTCCCTATGGTACCATTGGAATACCGGAAACCCTGGGGGGGGAGGGCATTTGGAGGTCCTGCCCGAGGTGATGATGATCCAGGAAGGGGTACCAAACCTGGTTCCGACGAAGGTCGGGTCCGCTGCCGCTTCGGCAAACAACCAGGCCCAAGGCGCCCTCGGGTGGCGAGTGCTAGCCAAAGATCATGCTCCGAAGGATCATTCTTAAGTATGATTTATTGGCATTTGGCCAAAGTCGCGAGTGCGGTGAGCGGGAGCCTCAATTGCGTCGGGTCCTTCAATCAGAGACTACCCGGTGTTTTCGAGCCCGCTGGCTTTAAACGCTCTTTAGTTTTTCGCTCCCCTGATGGTAGTACCGAGACGAGCATGATCGCTACCCCTTGTCCCTCGTAGTTGGGACAAGTAAAGGGGGCACAGATTTGTGAACTGTGGAGGAGGGTAGCCTCCTCTATTTTATTTGACTCCGATATTGGTCGCATGATCATGCATCGCGCCTCCACCCTACGCCAGAAGTTCTTGCTTTTGCCCAGTTTCTCGCCGTTCATTATGCGTTTGTACGCGCTAGCCCGGCAACTCCCTCAGTCGCTAACGGCTCTCACTGCATCCGAGGCCGATCTATACAGTGCGTCCGTAGGTCATACCCTAAGGGCTAGGAAACTCCTTCGAGAGCTCGGTGTAGCTCTGGTTCTGCCCAGGACCGCACCCTAGAGGGTACCAGCTTTGACTATTTGTCGCCACGCTTTTGCCCCCAAAGCTTCTACAGCGCCGGGAGTATTGCGTTCGGTCTCTTTGGAACGCACTTCGTGTCACGCTAGATCCGTGCCAGTTTGCACGAATGGCTCCAAGTCGAAAGAAGGGGTCGGCTTCCACACCGTATCCTCTCTGTTGAAGTCAGCAGAGCTTTACCAGGCACTACGTCTGCGTCATGCCCTGTTCGAAAACCTGGTTGTGAACTTAAGCGACTCACAAACTGCCCGCGGTGCTCTGGGAATTAGGTTATCCGCACCTCCTGGTTCGTGGTATCCGTGACGCCACGGTTGCCGCAATGCGGGCGGCTGTTGAGATTATCTTCTGCTCGGTTGTTGCACATGCGGGGAATGAGCGCTCTTACGAGGGCGCTACCAGATCAGAATTTTGCTTGTCCTCAAACTGACTGACTACCTGGCAGGAATCAGGTCAGCTTAGCAAAGAAATTGGGAATCGGCCAAGGGGAACTTAAACTTACATGCCATTGAGCCGCAACTATTCCCATTTACCAAGCCCCCAATTTCACGTCTTTCTGCCCTCTTTGAATTGTGCACACTCGGGGGACGCACTACCATTTGATGGAACTCTCGCCTGAACTTTATTGCGACCACTGCGTTGTCCCCCAGACTGTTCGGCACATTCTTGTTGAATGTCCCAGTCTGGGTGATTGCGCACTGTACTTATCCCGGTATGCGAGGTTGTACCGCTTTTCCCACGTACTCGGGGTGGTTTCGTGTACACAGACTTATGTACTATCTCACTTTTTGGAGGAGGCTGGCCTCCTCCACTTTATTTGACTCACTAGGTCGCATGTTTCTGCCTGGGTCTTCCCCCGACGCTGAAGCGTGCCTGTTTCTCTTGCATCTTTTTAGCTCTTGTTTGTATATTTGTTTGTTTTTCTTTCTTTTGCGTACCCTTTACACCTTTGTTATATCTAGCCTAACAGTATCCTTTAAAATGATTACGGCGACTTATGCCCAAGTCGGCAGTCGTCAGGTCTCCGATACGTGATTAATATTACGTCCTTACCATATAACTCGGTTATACCATGTAATTAGTTTGACTTATTACAGTAGCCACGACTTCACTCGACTCGGGACTTTCTTAGCTCATCTCTGCCTCAGAGGGAAAAGGACGAATATTCCTGCTGAAATGAGAGAGAAACTCCATCTTATTGACTGGCAGCTTTGAGAGCGCCATTCATCATGTCATAACTTCGTCTTATCTAGGCATCAAAAATTGACCTATCGGTGGACGTTTATGGTTAGACATTAGTAAATCTATGTAAATTGGTGAAGAAGAAATTCATTGCATCAATAATGATTATTTCAGACGACGTGGAAGATCATAAAATACTTGATGCACGATGAGTTCAACACAACGAAGAAGGTTATTCCAATAAACTGCGTCCGCGAATTGTACGAGCGAGTTCCTGGTGTTAAGATGACCGTTCATGGCGCTACTGACGATGGCCCCGCTAAGTGCATTGTCGAGGTAGGAGATTTTTCCTTTTTCTTGTTAGGTGAGTTGGGTTTGGAGTAGGTTACCATTCATAAACTCTACATATTTATTTTTATATATATATATATATATATATATATATATATATATATATATATATATGTGTATGTGTATATGTATGTATGTATGTGTATATGTATGTATATATATATATTTTTTGCGGTGAGCTGCACCCTGCTTCCTCGAACAAATGTAGCTTGAATCCGTCTCAGGCTGCGGACCGACTCTTTCAGAGAGGCCAAGAAATTGGTCGTTTTGCACCTTGCCAAGGGAACCTCTGTTCCCACCCTCAATGAAGGAAGGTTTCGAGGCAGAGTGTGAGGAAAAACTCGTAACTCCTCGAAGGACAGCGCCTTTTACGGCTAAGTCCGCTGAGTTCTGTGCTTCATTCCCTCAAAGGTCATCACTTCGAAGAAGGGCCAGCATCTCTTCTGAGGTTGGCCTTGAGGGTATATATTCATTCCTTCATTGGGATTGCCCTGAACTCCGTGACAATATTGGAAGGAGTTGCCGTATGTCCCAGTCGAGGATCTCCGCAAATTAACTGTACTTGTACTGAGACCACGCAAGGGGCACGGCGATTTGTTTTCCTGACCCCCATGCTGACTGGCCTCACCACCCCGTTCGGCCCCAGCTTAGCCTCTTTCCCTTCTTTATAACATCCTGCTTCCTCACTCTTCCTATAACCTCTCCTTCAACCTGCTCTGGTCGGCCTCTAATTTCGCAGGGTACACCCCGACCGGCTTCCTCTCACCCAGTCATCCTGGATATGGGCTGAGGGGGGAAAGGGTCAACGCTATGGTTTGGGGTACTGGGTTTTAACAACCTGCCTCACTCCTCACCCACACCTTCCTCGCACTACCCTCTCTCACTCTTTCACTGGCTATTAATTTTGCGCCCAGTCTAAAGTGGAGCCGCCATGCTAATGGACTCCCTTGTCACCCTGCGAGAGGAGTGGCCTTTAATAGCTTCGGCTGGCTTAGCCGGCCTTGTATTCACCCTTCACAGAGCAGGCTACTATGTTGGGTGATTAACGATTGCATCCCCCGATGATAATAGGAACCCTATGCCCATCTATGAGGACGATGGCCTGTATTCCATGCTTTTGAGGCATGACGGCCTTTCTGTTAGATTTATTCAACAGGATCTGGGTAGAGGGTATCCTCCCAGGCTCATGGTGAATCGCTTCTGTGCCCGCTTTTTGCAACCCGGGCCAGTTTCCGCCCAATTTTTCTAACCTAGACAGCGGAGGCCACCTGTCTTCTGCACAGTGCGGCTTCCGCAAGTTCTCCACTCCACGTCAGATTCTCTGCTCCGACTGGAAAATGCCTGCGAGGACTTCCTTCGTAGAGAGCACTACGCCACGGTGTTTTTTCGATCTGGAGAAGGCCTATGACACCACATGGCGATACGGTATCATGGAGACTCTCCACACAATGGGGGCGAGGGGACACCTCCCAATATATCTGAATTCTTGCGAGATCTTCGATTCCGCGTACGGGTGGGGGAGAGCCCTCCCGTCCCAATGGAGTAGGAAGTGTGTGTCCCACAGGGAAGTGTCTTCAGTGTCACACTGCCCTAATCTTCAACGCCATTACATCGGTGCTTCTGCAATATGTTCTCGCTACACTCTGCGTGGACGACCTTTCAATCTCTTTTGGCGCGGCCCATATACCAACTCTGGAGCGTCGATTCCAAGTCGTTAAACCGCGTTTCTCGCTTTACCGAAACACACACGCTTCGGATTTCCTTGGCTAAGACTAAGGTTGTGCATTTCTGGCGTCATCCACGGCTCCACCCTGACCTAGACTTTCTTTTAAATGGGGTGTGCCTGGAAGTGGTGGACTCTCACCGTCTCCTTAGTCTTATATTTGACCGACGCCTCACTTGGGAGGCTCATATTCGCAGCCTTAAGGTCTCTTATACCCGCGCAATGGATATTCTTCGCTCCGTGACTTTCAGCGCCTGGGGCGCTGATAGGGCTACTGCCGTACTTTTTTTATCGATTCTTTGCTCGTTCGAAGCTCGAATATGGATGCGAGTTTTATGCATCTGCTTCCGAGCGTGTATTGCGGAAGGTGGACTCGATCCACCACACCGGCCTTCGCTTGACGACCCGTGCCTTCCGCACGTCCCCTATTGAGAGCCTACTTGTGCTGCGGAGCTGCCACTCGCTCTGTGCCGTGCAGAGTGCATTATTCGCCTCTATGCCCGAGCCCGGCTCCTCTCTGTCTCCAACAGCTCTCACTGCATCCGCAGCTGATCTCGACGGTGCCTATCCCGCCGAGAGACGCCAGTCTTACCCTAAGCCCTTTGGGTTTAGGGCTAGCAAACTCCTTCATGATCTCAGTATAGTTCTCAGGCCGATAGCGCCCCTGGTCATCCCAGGATGCCACCTTTGACTATTTGTCGCCACGCCTCTGCTCCCAAAGGTTATACAGCGCTGGGAGTATTGCATTCCACATTTTTGGAAAACACTTCGTGCCATCCTGGAACCGTGCCAGTGTATACGGATGGCTCCAAGTCGCAAGAGGAGGTCGGTTTCCACGCCGTATCCCCTCTGAAGTTAGCTGGGCTCTGCAAGGCGCTGCATCTGTCTTCACGGCCGAGCTGGTTGCAATACACCGCTTGGTACGGGAGCTATAACGCGTCGTGTCCGGTTCGGATATCTGCTTCTGATTTATAGCGACTCACAAAGCGCCCTCGGTTCTCTCGAGCCATTAAAATATTCGCATTCCCTTGTTCGCGATATCCGTTACGCCACGGTTTTGGCGAGCCGGGCTGATGTCGAGGTTATCTTCTGCTGGGTTCCTGGACATGTCGGAATTGCGGGGAATGACTGTGCCAAAGATTCCGTGAGGACTGGGCGATCTGACCAGCGTTTCGCTCTTCTTCACACCGATTGCATGGCAGGAATACGGGCTGCTTGGCAAATAAGATGGGAGTCAGTCGATGGGAACTTATGGTTACGTGCCATTGCCCAGCTACTGTTCCCATGGACCTACTCCCCAATGCCGTCACAGCTTCAGGTTGCTCTCTGTCGTCTCCGAATTGTACACACTCACGGTACGCAGCGCTCGCATGCGCCTTTTTGAGACAACTGCGTTGTCCCCCACACTGTTCGCCGCATTCTTGTGGAATGTCCCAGACTGTGATTTTTTCGTAGGCTCTGTTTTGAGTACGGCAACTTTTTGCCCTCGTAGGCAGTCGCCAGATGGGCTCTCAAGATTAAAAAATATAAGTAAACAAAACCCTAATATAAATAGATCTGTCTGTCCTCAACCGATTTCCCTCCCGATCACTTCTTCTTTGGAGTATTTGATGACTTTTGTGGAAGTTATCCCTACTCTCTGCTTTTACACCTCCTCCCTCTTCCCAAGACTGTATTACCCCTACCAGATAGCTGATTGGAAATCCTTTGTAACGTCGTCCTCTTCCATAGCTGTGTCCAATGAAACAACAGACTGTATTTCCCGCCTATGTGAACAAATTTTTCTGCAACGGACCGCAAACATGTTCCATTCCCAATGCTCGACTCAAATCCTTGTCGCCTGGTGGAACAAAACGTGTAGCACCACTAAGTCCGAACGAAATAGTCTCCATCGCCCCTTTCGAGAAAATCCCCGCCTGTCTTATTATCAAAGACAATGTGCCCTCACCCACCGGGCCTTTCGCCAGGAAAACGTCGCTCGTTGATTCAATTCAGTACACATCTTCCATCACATCCTGCAACCCTCTGCCCAAGGTCTGGTGACGATTACATAAAACCCGTGGCTCCTTACTACACCACCACCTCCCCATTCTCCGCCATAATGATAACCTCGTCAGTCCCCCTGTCCCCAGGACGTTGCCTAGCTAATTTCGAACTCGCTCAGATCAACCTCCCACGGATCCCTTTTCCAACCATTAATTTTAGAGACTTCCAAACAACTGTGCTGCAACGAACCTTTCTCTATGAAAGAACTCCAGGAAGGCACTCTCATTGTGTAAGAACTCCACTCCTTCAGATGACTTGATATCATACATGCCCATGTAGATTCCCTACATTGTCCCTTAACAATTTTTAATGTTTTCCCAAGAATGACGCCACAGCACTCTCTTTCCTTTCCACAAACCAGGAAAAGGCCCTTCCATTCCAACAAATAAATCCTCACCTACTCCAACTTTGGAAAAATGTTTCCCCGTAGCCATCATCTTACTCTCCCAGCAGACGGCATGAAGTTATGTTGTCTCGCCTGCGAATCAGCTACTGTCACCTCACCCACGAACACCTAATGGCTAGTGAGGAATCACCATATTGCGAGCCGAGTCATTCTCGCATCTTACTCACCTGTCTGCGATACTCTGCTCATCGAAAGAAGTACTAAGCCAGATGAACCTCAATGGGAAAGAGGCTATAGATTAATTAATTACCGGGACGAGTGGAGTCGCTACCTTTTTGCTGGGAGCCGTCAGATAGATGTTATAAAATCAATGGTTGCATACACCACTCGGTACCAAAGATTACACGGCGTGCCCGGTTTGGATATCGGATTGTGATTTCTAGACACTTGTAGAGTGAGTACTCTTCCCCTGTTCCCTGTATTCCTGGCGCCCTGCGATGTACAGTTTGCGAGAAATGTGTGCAAGAACTAGACATGACCAGCATTTAGCTCCCCCCTTCAGGTTGCAGCGCAAAATTGGAAGAGGGACGAAAGAGAATCTAAAGTTGCGTGCCATTGCCTCCCCCCTATCCCTACACACACACACACACACACACACACACACACACACACACACACACACACACACACACACACACACACACACCACCCTCGACGGCATCAGGTCATTTGACGTCTACAAATAAACCATACTCGCGGGAAGCAATACCATCTGATGGAGCGCCCCCTGTACCTTGGTCTGAAGAGTACTTGGTCCCCCAGACACACTCACATTCTTGTACGCCCGCGTTAAATGTCTCGCTACCGCCTTATCCCTTGTATTCGAGACTAGTTCGTGCACACCTGATTGCGTAATTATATACTTTCTGTAGGAGGCTGGTCTCCTACATTCTACAGTTTCGGGTGTTAGGTTGTTCCTTTTTCTCATCGTGATATAATTGGGCATTCGTGCTCAGCCCTCTGCCTTGACAGCCAAAGCAACTGCAATTTAAAACTCCCCCACAGTGTCCCCCTCCCCCCGCCGACCCGCATACATCACTCTCATTAGTGGTTTTATTTAGTCACCTACGACATGCAGCTCACCCCAAATGATTACCGTAGTAACTTAAATAAGAGACCCGAGTGACAATCTTCTCCCAACCTTCTTTCCAGATGGAGGGTTACCCGGAACTCACAGGTGTCGGCAAAAATCGTAGAACAGCCAAAGAATCCGCTGCCAAACTAGCGCTCGCGCATCTGGAGATGCCCTCTCAAACTTTATAACAGGAAAAGAAAGAAAAGGAAAATTCATTATACGGAGCATTATTGTAGAGGTATAAAAGGTAGTTAGAGGAACCAACCACCTTTGGTTAATTTAAGCCCATGTAGAAAGGTACATGTTTCACTAAATGTGAAAAAGGTTAATTTAGTTCCACGAACTTTCTTGTTTACTTTTTATAGACATTCTAAACCTTTATAGGGAAGTTGTTTTTTTACTTTTATAAACTCTTTAAAGCTTTCTAAGAAATTTATGACTGTTGCCCGCCTTTAAAGTTTTCCTTATGATTCTAACAGGACAAATAAAAAGATTTATTTTTAATAGTTTAATTATTCTTCCACACTGCAATTGCCACAAAGATGGCTCACACGCATGACTGAGCGGGGTTTTCTATAGCCATTACCGCCAATGGAATTTAAGTATTTTTGAACCCCATGTAAATAAAATTCACATTCTTTAATAACTTGCCGAGAATGTTGCCTTAGGAAGTTTGGTTATTTCACACTCGTCTCACTTAGCCTGAATGATGGCCAAACCATTCATGGGGCTAAGGCTTAACAGTCTGATTACAGCGAAATGAAGCCACATCGGGTGTTATAAGGCGTCAAATGGAGACATAATTATGGACGTCTTGGCGTTAGGGACCCACTGTGCTTTCACCATTAGCTGTGTTGCTTTTTTGTGCTTTTAGGTATTGTTTACTAGCCTGCCCGCCGTAGCACCCACGTGTTTTTTTTTCAAGCCGCCTCGTTGTTACCTCCGCTCTGTCTTCCCGCACCCACGTGTTTGTTTTCAAGCCGCCTCGTTGTTACCTCCGCTCTGTCTTCTCGCCCACGCACCCCCCCCTCCCCTCACCGACCGCTAATTCAGATTCGTCACTATTTTTTCCCCTCGTTTCTTGTTTCTTTCGTAATTTTATTTGTTCACACTATTCGATTACTCTTTATTTTGTCTCGATTGTTGTTTCTCCCGTTATTGTGTCGCTTAAGCCACTCTACTTATATAGTTAATTTGCTTTTCTCCCATTATTGTGTGGCTTAGCCACTATGATTGATAGGTTAACGATTCTTGCCCCCAATGGAACTGCTACGAGTGTTTCTCAAAAACCCTTG
The DNA here is from genome assembly GCA_963969495.1 of Ceratothoa steindachneri. NCBI lineage: Eukaryota > Metazoa > Arthropoda > Malacostraca > Isopoda > Cymothoidae > Ceratothoa > Ceratothoa steindachneri. The sequence continues at coordinate 222,758 of CAXAKS010000181.1, read as the reverse complement.
CTCACATTAATGCATTGGGAATTTCTCGTTCCCGCCGCCAGACTAAACGTGGTTTCCGTTTAGCTCCTGCTCTTAGAAAACTTTTTTACTTGAATCAACCCCCCCCCCCCTCCACTTACCCCTGATTCTTCTTCACCTGCCCCTTCATCCGTTCTCTCAGCGTCTCTCCTCAATGTCAGAAGCCTCTCGAAGAAGGCTGACTACATTCATGACCTGCTCGTTAACACTCGAGTCACTCTCCTTGGACTCACGGAAACTTGGCCTGCCCATTCTGCTTGCTGTTTAAATCTCGCTACCCCTGATGGTTACGTCCACTCCCATACCTCCCGTAACTCTCGCCTTGGTGGAGTTCCTCTCATTCACAGTGCCTCCTTCCCTCTGAATAATCTGCCCTCTCCCCCTCTTCTTTCTTTTGAGGCGCTCATCAATGTCTCTGATTCCACCCCCTCTCTAACTATCTTAGTCCTCTACCGCCTCCCCCAGCTCCTCCCTCGAGCTTTTTCTTGATGAATTTAGTAACCTCCTCGCTGGCCTCTCCCCCACTGGTTCGCTGCTAATCCTCGGTGATTTTAACCTTCCTGGCCACAATCCTAATTTCAAAGCCTTTTCTGAAATCCTTGATCTCTTCTTCCTCACCCAACACGTTTCTTTCCCTACCCACTCTCACGGTAACATTTTAGACCTTGTAATCTCTGACTGTCTTATTTCCAACCTGACGACTACAAATTTGTCCAATGCTATATCTGATCACTTCCTTATCAACTTCAACTTCTCTATCCCATTCCATATACCTCCCCAGCTGTCTCATAATCCTAAGCCTTTCCGTCGACTAGCCTCCATTGATATTCCCTCCCTATCTAATGATGTGGCCTCCAAACTTCCTCCCATTGATGCTTCTGCCTCTCCTGACCGGATTCTCTTTTCTTTGGAGCAACCCCTTCTCACTTGTCTTGATGCCCACTCTCCCCTTGTCACCCCTTCGAACTTCCGTTGTCACCATGCCCCTTGGTACTCTATGGAACTCCTCCGTGCTAGGCAGTCCATGCGTGCCCATGAAAGAGTCCTTAGAAAGGCTCGCACCCGTGGGCAAGACACGACCCCTCTCTCGCTGGCGTTCCGACTTGTGACAGCTTCCTACGTGGCGAAATTAAAATCTGCTCGTGAAGCCTACTCACGTAATCTGCTTACTGATAATAGGAATGATCCCCGTACCGTCTTCCGCCTGCTCTCCTGTCTTACTTCCCCAGCCCAGGTCTCCCCACCCATTAGCCCTGCTACTCTCTCGAATTTCTTGGCGGATAAGGTCACTAACCTCCGTGCCTCCCTCCCTCAGCCTTCTGTCCCGACTCCTGCCATTCTCCCTGACTTCCCGCTGTGACCGCGTTGGAGCTTACAGCCCTGCTCTCGCGTTCTAAGAAATCGGGCTCCCCAAAGGACATTTTTCCGCATAAACTGTTATGTAAAATTCTGCCTGCTATCCTCCCAACGCTTCTTCACCTGTTCAACACTTCACTTGCAACTGGTCTTGTTCCCTCTTCCTTCAAACGTGCCCACATCCGTCCGATTCTTAAAAAGCCTCAACTGAACCCCACTGACCCTTCCAATTATCGCCCGATTTCGCAACTTCCTTTCCTCTCTAAGGTTCTGGAGAGAGTGGTTGCTTCACGCATCAACAGTCACATGGTGGCCTGTAACATTGATGAAACCTATCAATCTGGTTTCAAGTCTGGTCACTCCACAGAAACTGCCCTTCTCAATGTGTCCGATTGCTTACGAAGAGCCGCGGACAGGGGTTGTGCCTCCATCCTCGTTCTACTCGACCTCTCCTCTGCCTTCGATACTATTGACCATACCGTCCTACTTGATCGTCTCCACTCTTTCCTCGGCATATCAGGCACCGTGCTTGACTGGTTCCGCTTGTACCCAATCCGTTGTGATTGACGACGTTTCATCCGACTCTACCCCTATTCGCTTTGGAGTGCCACAAGGCTCTCTCCTTGGTCCTCTACTATTTCGTATCTACCTTCTCCCTCTTAGTTCCCTTCTCCGTAATCTCGGTATATCCTTCCACCTCTATGCTGATGACACTCAAATTTTCGTTTCCTCATCCCCCACGTCTCTTGCCTACTCTATCACTGATCTCTTGGCTGCCTACTCCTCCATTTCTGACTGGCTCTCTGCCAACTTCCTCAGGCTTAATCACTCCCAAACTGAGGTCCTCCTCGTCGGCACCCCTGCTCTTGTCAAAAAATCTAAATCTCTCTTTCCCTCGCTTACTCTGGGCGGTAATACTATCATTTTCTCTGACTGCGTTAGGAATCTGGGTGTTGTTTTCGATGAGCATCTCTCCTTTAAGCCTCATATCCGCAATGTCAGCAAATCGTCTCTATGTTTCCTTCGTAACTACTGGGTGTTGTTTTCGATGAGCATCTCTCCTTTAAGCCTCATATCCGCAATGTCAGCAAATCGTCTCTATGTTTCCTTCGTAACTTCTCGCATTCGCTCTCACTTTGATCGCCAAAGTCTTGAGACTGCTGTTCATGCCTTCATCACCTCACGCCTTGACTACTGTAACTCTCTGCTTGTGAATCTGCCATCCTCCTCTCTCCGCCCCCTTCAACTTTTACAGAACTATGCCGCCCGACTTCTCCTCCGTCGCCCTCGAAACCCTTGCATGAACTGCACTGGCTCCCTGTCAGATCCCGTACTCACTTCAAGATGCTTCTCTTCACATTTAAAGCCCCCGTCTTACCTCTCTTCTGCCCTCTTGCCACGCCATGTCCCTCGGGCCCTTCGGTCATCACATGCACCTCTTTTTGAATATTCCTCGTTCATCCCTCTGCTCAATGGGGGACTGCTCCTTCTCAATCTGCGCCCCTAAATTGTGGAATGCTCTTCCTGCTGAAATCAGGCCTTCTCCCTCTCTTACCACATTTAAGCGTCTCTTGAAAACGCATCTTTTCAGTATTGCCTTCTCCCCCTCTTGAATTTCCATTCTCATCTCAGCACAACGTGCGCTCTGAGAAGGCCTCAGGCCTTGAAGAGCACATTACAAAAGACTTATTATTATTATTATTGAATTTCAGACATCTTCAGCAAAACCCATTAACATTTTTTTTAGCCTTCCTGATTGGACAGGTAGGGCAATATATAGAAATGATTAATGTAGGAAAAGTATTGACACCGCACAAAATGTGCAATATACACAGGACGTTTCCGGCGCCTTTATAGTAAATATTTACATAATTCCTAAGTACATATATATATTTTTTTTTAATAAATGCTAGGGACGACAAGATCTATTGAACGTAAAGACTGATAAAAGAAGAAATATATATATTTTTTTTATAACTAAGCCACATTTTCCAATAACGGGTTTAGTTAGCATGGGCTCGCGACACGGGAGGGGTGTGTGAAGAAGGTTGGGCGCCGTCCACGGTCATTTAACGGATTTCGTTTACTTCTCTCACCTCACAAAGTACTTTATACCCCTCGGAAATTTTATCCCATGCATGCATTGTTCAACACGGATGCGGCGGTAGGAGGAAAATTGGCAGAAGGACTGTGTGTGTGTGTGTGTCTAAGAAAAAATAACTCAGACATTCCTGGCACTTGTCACACCACCCTGATCATTGTAAACATTACAAAAATGCCCTCCCCGCCCCGGAAGGTGATTCTCACGTCAAGCCAACCTATAGAAGAATTTTCGTGAGGGTTACTATTAAGACCTGACCGGGAGTATTGCCATAGAAACCTGTCCAACAAAAGGAAAAAATATTGGTGTTTTTATCCCACCGAAGAGACCCGTGCCCATCTTCGCTGTGCGCTCCGTCGTCGTCCTCTTCAGAGCGATCCGCGTCCTCGTTTCCTGCCGGGGTATCCTCGGCCAAGTGAATGTTGGAGAATAGGTTTCTCATCGCCTCCAGGAGGGTGTTAACGCTGGCGCGAAGTTCCGCGCTGGCACCCTCAAGATCGTCCTCGCCGCGCGCAGCCTCTCTGCGGCCACCATTGTCCGCCCTCCTACACACGCGTCGAAAATGGAAAAAAAGATGGAAGTAAAATTCACAGCAGTGGAATTTAAGATTGTCGATGCTACTCCATTGGCAGTAGTTAACATCATCGCCTCAAGGCCAAAATATATTGGTGGAAAATCTACTTTCCGCACATTTTCTACTATTTGTTCTCTTCTTTTTTTTCTATTTACAGCATTGATGTAACCAACAAAGGAACTTTTAAATGAGAAAAGGGGTGGGCAGGGACACAGGTAACGATGGGTCCGGAAAGGCGTATGTATTATATAAACATCCAGGAAATCCGAAGTTCAACCTCTGAGGGAGTGGCCCCACAAAGTCAACATTGATTGGTTGGTTGGACATAATATTTCCCCAGCCGTGGGTTTATTTATTTGTTTGTTTTGTTTTGTTTTTAACGGTAGAGGAGTTGGACCCCCGATTGAGAAAATTAGAATACAGCGAAAACCAACTGAGGATCACCAGAGAAGATTTGTAAGAAAAAATGGAGCTGCCGTACTCAATTTCAAGTAAAATAAAAAAAATAAACTCACAAGAAGGAAGCAAGCACAGGAGTCGAGGGGGGCCTACCAGCCCCCGAGCACGACTGAATATGCCGTACATTCTAGGGGACAACAGTCATCGCATCAAGGTGTAGAGGAGTGCTCCAACAAATGGCGGTGCGTCCCGGGAATGTGCCTAATTCAAAGCAGAAAGCGAACTGAACCCATCGCGGCATTGATCGGTAGGCCGAGAGTAGCGAGAACATCTTCCGGCACACCGAAGTGATAATCAATGCTTCAGGGCAGATTGTCACACTGGACACTTCCATGCGGGACACCCTATTCCTTCTCCATTGGGGCAGAGAGTGCTCTCCCCACAGGTACGCTGAATCGACACCTGGCAGAAATAAAGATATGGAGGCATCCCCTCGCCCACATCGTGTGGTCTCCATGATACCGTATCATAGGCTTTCTACAATCGAAAAACGCTGGTTAGTGCTTACTACGAAGGAAAGCTTGGCAGATAGCATTTTCCAATGGGAACAGAACACCTGACCTGTAGTAGAAATTGTGAAAGCCGTACTGTGCAAAAAAAGGCTAGTCTAGTACTTAGCAATTTCTCCAACTTGCACAGGCAGTTAGATAGATTGGGCGGAAACCGGCCGAAGTAAAGTGATCTCCCCAGTTTGCGAAAAGCGAGCACAGTAGCTATTCGCAAGGAGTCTGGAAAGATACTCTCTACCCAGATCTTGTTGAACGAATCATCTAGCAGAAAGTGCATGTATCGCTCACCCATGTGTCGAGGCATGGGCTACGGGACATCTTCCGGACCAGGGGCGATGTCTGCGCACGGAGCGAAAGCAAAACGTAACTCACTCAATGTAAACCTCTCGAAGGGTTCTCCGCCTCTTGAGGTAAAGTTCAGTCGGCGGCCTTCTGCGAACATGATGATGCGCATCGAATGCTGGCGGAGCAGCATCCCGGCTAAAGTGTTGCTAAAGACTCCGTCACGGACGTAGGGTTCGCGATTGCGGTCCTGTTCTCCAGAAGCTCTAGGAATAGTAGTTAGGCCGACAGCGATGAGGTTGCCGAAGAACTTACGGCCTCATCAATTGACCTAAACTCCTCGACTGGCATAGTGAAATCAGCCATTTCCTGAAATGCGGACTACCGCGCTCACGCCCAAAACGACCGGGGAAGGGGGTCTTTTTCAAGAGGCAGTGGTCCAGAAAATGTTATTTGAATGGTAAAGTGATGACCGCCATAGGGGTCATCGACCACGTCCCACCCAAAATCAGGCTGTGCATCCGGAGAGATCAAGGCAGGAAAATGATGCGGTTCTCGGACAGAGATACGTAAACTCATCCACATTTAGGACACCTAACTCCAGCTCATCGATCATTTAGCCGAGGACCTGACCCTTGGGATTGATTGAGTGGTCTTTCCCAGAGGCGGTGTATACCGTTCAAATCTCCGAGCAGGCAGGTCAGTCAGCGACCGGCGGGGTCTGGAATAGTGGGCTAATCCCTTCCAGCTGAAAGGCAAAAGCTAACTTGAAAAAATTGCTGGCCAGGGGAGTCGTATCTAAGGAACAATCGCCTCACCATTTCATGCTGATCATCCCACCCGCTTCGAACCTCACCCGAGGGCGTTCGGGTCGTAACTCGGGAGAAGGTCCCAGAAAAAGGAGGCCAAGATGTTGGATGACGAACTGGAAGGTCTTTGCTGGGAACGGGTATGTTGTAGTCGCAGACAGAATCATGTGGTGGTAAAGGGTCGTAGCTCATGACAGGGGTGTTCGCTAGTAACTGCGGGAGAATGTATATATATATATTTTTAATTTTTGCCCATCTGGCGACTGCGTTAAAGGGATCAAACCTATGAAAATGAAAATTCTTTTAAATAAGCACCACCCTAATATCCACCAGGGAAGAGGATGGGGGAGCACGCAGACCTCTGGAAACTGTAAATGCAGGACTGTAAGACTAGGGGGCACGAACCGGCGGGACCTGCTGTCCTTTGCCCCCTCAAGTGGGTTGAGCCGCCTGAATGCTATCTTGGCAGTCCCCTGTGATAGCAAAGGAGGGACTGCCGCTGGTAGGGAGATGGAGTCGCTTGAGGGCGACTCCATGTAAGCGGATCCTCACTTTTGCCATGTATTGACACCATAATTTGGAGAAAAAAGGACATGGAAAGTAGATACTATGAACCCCCAATGACTTGGCAAGTTAAGAGAAAAATCCCCAAAGGATTAGAAGAAATTCTATAATGTGACAGTTAAATATGCTCAGTTCACGGGTCTAGCGTTGATGGGCTCTGCCAACCCGGCCCGCTGAGAGAGTAAACGCACCAACAACTTTGCCAAGCCCCATCAGAGTTAAACTCAACCCAGTGACGGGGCTTCACTTATTTGTACTCAGGCCAGCAGGATGGGCAACTCCTCGGGATATCAAGTGTAACAGACTACTCAGGATACCCCCCCTGTGGGGGAAAATATGTGATGTATATCAGTTCTGTGGATAGAAAGCTTAGTGAAAAGGCTCTATAGTTTGTACTGATAAAGGGTGTGTAGAGCGAAATAAATTAAATGATTTGGGGAGAAAATGTGTCCGAAAAAGTTGTCTCATCTGAACATGTGAGAATCGTGTCTGATAGGTGCATTTGTAGCCCTAAGTCCTCGGTGATAGTGGTGTCAATTACTTATGAATAGTTTATAACCGAACTGAACCCGCCTCTTCTCCTCACTCTCAGCCGCCAGCGGATCCTGCTTTTCGATGCGATCCAGGCACACCTTGAAATTAACTGCCGGAAAACAGAAACACCCCTTAAATTATTAGTGAAGGGTTGGGAATCAGGGTACTTTGTGTGCATATAGAGTACTTCTAATCGATTCATGGTTTTTCCCTGCGAAATTGCTGAGACCAAAGGTGGAATTATAACTTAATAGCGAAAAGTATAAGCAGATTAAGAATAAATAGAACAGGAATAGAAGAAATCACGCAAAATAAGAAAAGTAATGTGTATTTGATGAAAGGATGCGGCCATGAACAGTGTCGTGGTATACGGCCGAGTATGCAATACGTTTGTTCCGTAAATGAATAGCTCCGTTACTTTTTTTTTTCTCTAGGAGTGCTATATTACTATTTATCTTTTATCTTATGGGCGTTGACCAAGAGGTGAATCCTTTTACGAGTGGAACTTCACTTTGGTATTTCTCAATGGTGAGGGATATCAATGGTTTTATTCGAAAACTGAGATAGGGTTTTTTTTTTGTCGAGAGGGGTATGAGAGTGATTCTCTATACCGATGGTCTACTCTTCGATGTTACCAAAAGGAATAGCCTCGGGAGGTGAACTTCTTCTTAACTCCGGCTCGGTTCCACTTTCAGGCCGGAACTGACGTCGGTCTTCGTCTTCTCCCGATCGTTAACTCGATTCTCCTTTCTTTTCTCCAGATCAACGCATATATAACTCACTTATCCCCTGGGGGGAAGGGGAGGGGAGATGAGTGCCCATGTTTAAGCCTCTCTCCTAAGGTATCACTTTTCAGCGTGGTAACCCTTAGCCCTAATGGTCTCTTCTCGTTTTCGTCTAAGAGAATGAAATTTGGTCTATTTGGCGAAACTAGACCTAAACAATAGGAGGGGACAGTGGGCCTGTTCATAGATTTTTATTCGAAAGGCTCTACCACCCTCCTTTGTTTATACTAACGGGCTACGAAATATGCCGATTCTAAGATTCCCTTGCGAGTAATATCGAGGAGTGTTGTGCCAGCGCGGCAAAAGGGAGGGGGAGGGGGGTTAAAGTATCAGCCCATATGCCACGTAGCGGTTGACGCTGTGTAACCGAACTAGCGTCTGTTTTATCCTCACGATATTGATTTCCCTATAAACAGTAAACATTTCTTTCAGTGCCAATCTGACCACTGCCTTCTAGAGCAAAAGTTGCAGTAATCATACAATAACCTACTAGGCTAGATTAAAAACCAAACCAGCAAAAGACCCTAAAAAAAGAAAAAACTCACCCCACAAACAGAAACAAAAAAAAGAAGCAAAAAGAGAGAAGGATTCACAATCTAGCGTCGGGTGTAGACTCGCCTCCCAATGGCGCGGCAGCATGCAACAAACACCAAATTTAAATAAAATTTAGGAGGCCAACCTCCTCTAAAAACTCAGATAGTCCTCAAGTTGGTGCAAACGAACCCGTCCCGAGTACAAGGGCCAAGCGGCCGTGACCCCGCTCGTACTGGGACGGGTAACGTGCGCGAAGATCACCCAGACTGGGTCAGTGTGCCAGAATGTGCCAAACAAAATTTGTCACATGATAGTATGGGGCACGGCCCGGCGGGCCTCATTATCCCTTATTCCTGTAAGGGGGTTAGTCCTATCGAGCCGCTCTTTCCGAGAGCAGTCAATTCTGGGCTGCACACAGGCTCTCTTGGCCGTTTCCTGAGATAGCAGAGGAAGGAATGGTGTTGGTGTAATGAGGAAGTCACCCTTTTAGCGACTCCAAAGAAGCGGGAACCATATACTTAGGGCAGGAGTATACCTCCTCTCCGCTAGAAGAATGTTGGAAGGGCTCCTAAGAAGGCAGGGGAGGGGGGGATGTCTTTTGTTCTGAGATGAAGATTCCCACCGGCGGCCAAAGATGACAAAGGGAAAGGGAAAGCCCCTTTGCCGCATATGGGTGGTGAGAGGGAAGCGCCTCCGCCGGTTGAAAGGTCAGCCCTCGCAGCAGGTAGGGACTTCACTCGACTGAGAACCCAGAAGAGGACGAAAGTGCGCCGAGCAGCCAGAACATTTGTGGATAGAAGAGCCTGTTTGGAAGGGGGTAGGCGGGTATGTAATAAAGAGAAGTAGAGATAGGCAGGTCCACTAAAGAGTAGGGTGGGTTTTTACCTATTATTACCTGTCAAAGAATAAGTCACTTCCCCAGACAATACTTCTATATATATATACATATGTGTATCTATTGATTGGGAGAAAAAAGATAAAAGCCACGAGAATATGTATATGTATACAGTTATATACACATATATCCTCTAATATAGGTACGCGTCCTTCGCTACGTACAAGTACGTTAATTTCGTAAAAGTAATCCGTTGATTACGAGGTATAAAAGTGCAGGGGCTGATCGCGTTTAATGAGTTTACCAAGTTGCAGTTCAAGGATATATTTAAAGAGTGAAAACCAAAAATATAATTTTAATAGGTCACTAGTTAATATATATATATATATATATATATATATATATATATATATATATATATATATATATATATATATATGATTTTGATAACTTTTTTAATAATTTGAATAATTTGCATGTCTCCATCCAATTTAAATATGAATGGGAATATGATAATAGATTACCCTTTTTAGATGTCATCATTAATAAAGATCACCATGAATTAAAACTTGACGTTTATAGGAAACCAACTAACTCGAATGCCTATATACATTATTTTTCGTTCCATGATAATACTGTTAAAAAATCGGTAATTTCTAACCTTTTCCTTAGAGCATATAAAATATGTCATCCTTCCTATTTAGATGAAGAAATTGTCATTATCAGGATCATTTTTTCTAATTTGTATTACCCCGATTGGTTCATATCGTCTGCCCATTTTGCAGCTAGAAAAACATTCTATGGTAATGAGCCTTCCCGCACTAATGACTTCAACAAATGTATAACATTGCCATTTAAAAATAAATTAAATAGTTTGAAGGACATATTTGGAAAAGCGGGTATCAATCTAGCCTTTAAATATAATAACTCCTTAAACCAATTGATGATTGCCAGGAAACCCAAAGAACATCATAACATAGGAGTATATGCAATACCATGCAACGATTGCCATAAAGTTTATATAGGAGAAACGGGGATAAATCTAGACAAGAGATTGTACGAACACAAAAGAGATATTAGAGTGGGCAGCCAAAGCAGTGGAATATTTTGCCTGCCATGTTAGAGACTTGAATCATTCGATTGATTTCAATGGAAGTAAAATGGTATTTAAATCGGCTAACTATGTTAAGAGAAGAATCGTAGAATCGAGCTAGATATCGTCAGTTCCTAATTTAAATCTATCTGAGGGTCAATTTTCTTTTAATCCTGTAATACGAAAGCAAATACACAAAATAGGCCTAACAACCCCCCTGATTAGCCACAAGTAGAGGATTGGGGGAAAAAAGAGGGGATCTTTCACGACCTGACCCCGTGTTATGTATGTAAGCACGTTTCTAATATTTTCTATCCAGTGCCAGTTGAAAAAGGGTGTGAGATACACCGAAACTGTTCTGAATTAAATAGTCATCGGAAAATGTGGTTTAATTCCTCATATATATATATATATATATATATATATATATATATATATATATATATATATATATATATATATATATATATATATACAAGGGGTAGTCAATAAGTTTTGCGAATAGGTAGGGCAAAACAGAGGAAGAGGGATGGCTGTTGTGTGGGTGTTAGGACAAGTTATGAAAAGTCAGGACCTGCAGCTGCACGCTCCTGCCTCGTCTATTTAAGAATCAGTAGCTGATCGCAGATCGTTAGTCACAAAATTTTCAACAATAGAGAAGGTTGAGCACCGCGCGGTGATCAAATTTTTGACCAAGGAAGGCAAGAATGCAAAAGAGATCTATTAACGCATGGTTGCAGTGTACACCGACACCACCCCTTTCTATGCAACCATTGCTCGCTGGAATAGGGAGTTCCGTCATGGTCGTGAGCCCCTTGAAGATGACCACCGTCTAGGATGCCTGTCATACGTGACCAACGATGACAATGTGGCCCGTGTGCAGAGGATGATCCTCGAAAATCGACGGGGGAAGGTCGAAGAAATCGAGCGAGAACTTGGAATATTACATGGAAGTGTTATCAACATCATCCATGACAATTTGGCCAGGACCAAGGTCTCTGCCCGTTGGGTCCCTAGAAACCTCACGCTCCATGATCGACTTCAACGTTGTCAAAGTCCACAAGGCCAGAGTTGCATAAGTTGCCCTGCGCGAGTGCGGATTCGAGGAGCTCAACCATCCTCTTTACAGTCTAGATCTGGCCCCTAGCGACTACTTTTTATTCCACCAGCTCAAGGCTGCACTGCGTGGACGCCGGTTTGTGGACGATAAAGATGTCCAGCTCGCCGTCCAGGAGTGGATTGAACAGCAGTCGGGAGATTTCTGGTTGTCAGAAATTCGAAGCCTTAGGGACAAGTGGCGCAAGGGCATTGAAGTCGAGGGTAATTATATTGAAAAATAATAAAACACTTTTCCTCATATCCGAATTGCAAAACTTATTGACCGTCCCTCGTATATATATATATATATATATATATATATATATATATATATATATATATATATATATATATATATATATATATATATATATATATATATATATATATATATATATATATATATATATATATTATATATATATATATATATATATATATATATATATATATATATATATATATATATACATATACATATATATATATATATATATATATATATATATATATATATATATATATATATATATATATATATATACAGGAAGTATAGGAAATGTAAATAAGGATGATACTGACAGACTATAGAAAATTGGCCATCGGGTAACGTTAATTACATGTTGATTAGCTTTTAAACGGAATACTATTATAGCAATGCCTCTGGGCATTCATATAATAAAACCCTCATGGGAAACTTAAATATATATATATATATATATATATATATATATATATATATATATATATATATATATATATATATATATATATATATATATATACAATATATATATATATATATATATATATATATATATATATATATATATATATATATATATATATATATATATATATATATATATATATATATAGTCATATGAGTTGCTGCTGACCAGTCTAATCTTCAATTTCACGGTGAAGGTAAGGACACATAGGAGGCTGAGGTACATGTGATTTATTTATGGAACTACATTTCGGGCGTATCACCCATCTTCAGGTTCTAAAACATAAATTAATCTAATACAGTTAAAGAATATTAAAAATATTAAAAATAATTAGGTTATGACTATGTAGGTAAATCAAAAATTAGAAAATAACTCAGGAATTTAAAAGACAAGAGAATCAAATTATCAATCTAATGAAACACTATTGAAACGAAAAAAAAACACAAAAAACAAAAGTAAATAATTACAGTATAATATTGCTTACTGATAATTTAGGAATTTAAAAGGCAAGAGAATTAAATTATTAATCTAATGTAATCACTCTTGACACGAAAAAAAAGAAGCAAAAACACAAAAGTAAAAAATTACAGTATAATATTGCTTAATGATGAAGTTCAGGAGAAATCACAAAGTGAAGAAATTATAAAGGATGTGGCTTAAAGAAGGATAGGAATTTGATTGGTTGGTTGTTTAATAAGAGAAGGTTGGTTGGTTGTTGAATGAGGTAATTAAAATTAAGAAATAAGAAGAGGACCAGCCGTATTATCTATGTTGAGTGTAGGAGATTTTGTACGTATTAGTAGGGATTCCAAAATTCTTAGACTATATTCATTGTTATTATGACCAATTATTTTGAAGTTATCTATGGAACATTCTGTCTTGCATTGTATACTATGATTTCTAATTACAGAAGCTTCCTTCTTAGACAATATTTTTCCAGTGCGATGGCTTATTCCCATGTGAGAACAAAACCTCTCTTTTAATGAGCGAACCGTACTACCCATATACGTTCCTTGCAAACAACAAGGACAAGTAAAAGCATAAACAACACGGCTGCTCATTTCTAGAGGAAGTTTGTCTTTTGACGAGAGGAAAATTTCTATGGAAAGTGGATTGACAAAAGTGATTTTGAAGTTGGTATGAAAGAAATATTTTTTGAGTAATTTGTTGCATTTTCTATTAAATAATTTATTGTAAGGTCCCATTTCTGGTACTACGAAAAAAAAATTCACTTTTGGGAATATTATATGAGAGAAAGGATGAAGAGTAAATTTTGGTAAGAAAATTATTGATTAGTTTGTCAACCAAAGGTGGGGGGTAACAATTATTTTTAAAATAAGACTTTAGAGTCTGGAATTCATTGTGCATTAGGGAATAATTGGAGGAGAGATGGTAACCTCTATATATTAAAGATGTAATTGCACTGAGTTTCTGTAACAAGTCACAATGGCTGAAAAAATTGATTCCTAGGCCACTAAAAGTGCGCTTTCTGTATATTGAGGTATTTAGTGTGTCGGTTTTTTCTATAATGACGTCTAGAAAAGGAAGTTGATAGTTACTCTCTATTTTTTATAATATAGAACATGCCCACCATTTTTTTAATTTTATAAACTCTTGTCATCCCAACATTAAATATACCATTAAATTAGAAAGTAACTATCAACTTCCTGGAAGGACGCCGACATCCAACCCATCCCCAAGCCGAAGGATCACACCACCTTCAGGCCAATCTCCCTCCTGAGCTGCACCGGAAAAACGGCGGAGAAGATGGTGCTGACTCGCCTACAGTGGAGCGTGGGAAGCCTTCATCACCACGTGTTCGGCTACACCAGGGGGGTGAGCACTGCGGACTGCCTCATCACCCTCCTGGCTCACGCCAACAACCAGCCAGACAATACTTCTATATATATATACATATGTGTATCTATTGATTGGGAGAAAAAAGATAAAAGCCACGAGAATATGTATATGTATACAGTTATATACACATATATCCTCTAATATAGGTACGCGTCCTTCGCTACGTACAAGTACGTTAATTTCGTAAAAGTAATCCGTTGATTACGAGGTATAAAAGTGCAGGGGCTGATCGCGTTTAATGAGTTTACCAAGTTGCAGTTCAAGGATATATTTAAAGAGTGAAAACCAAAAATATAATTTTAATAGGTCACTAGTTAATATATATATATATATATATATATATATATATATATATATATATATATATATATATATATATATATATGATTTTGATAACTTTTTTAATAATTTGAATAATTTGCATGTCTCCATCCAATTTAAATATGAATGGGAATATGATAATAGATTACCCTTTTTAGATGTCATCATTAATAAAGATCACCATGAATTAAAACTTGACGTTTATAGGAAACCAACTAACTCGAATGCCTATATACATTATTTTTCGTTCCATGATAATACTGTTAAAAAATCGGTAATTTCTAACCTTTTCCTTAGAGCATATAAAATATGTCATCCTTCCTATTTAGATGAAGAAATTGTCATTATCAGGATCATTTTTTCTAATTTGTATTACCCCGATTGGTTCATATCGTCTGCCCATTTTGCAGCTAGAAAAACATTCTATGGTAATGAGCCTTCCCGCACTAATGACTTCAACAAATGTATAACATTGCCATTTAAAAATAAATTAAATAGTTTGAAGGACATATTTGGAAAAGCGGGTATCAATCTAGCCTTTAAATATAATAACTCCTTAAACCAATTGATGATTGCCAGGAAACCCAAAGAACATCATAACATAGGAGTATATGCAATACCATGCAACGATTGCCATAAAGTTTATATAGGAGAAACGGGGATAAATCTAGACAAGAGATTGTACGAACACAAAAGAGATATTAGAGTGGGCAGCCAAAGCAGTGGAATATTTTGCCTGCCATGTTAGAGACTTGAATCATTCGATTGATTTCAATGGAAGTAAAATGGTATTTAAATCGGCTAACTATGTTAAGAGAAGAATCGTAGAATCGAGCTAGATATCGTCAGTTCCTAATTTAAATCTATCTGAGGGTCAATTTTCTTTTAATCCTGTAATACGAAAGCAAATACACAAAATAGGCCTAACAACCCCCCTGATTAGCCACAAGTAGAGGATTGGGGGAAAAAAGAGGGGATCTTTCACGACCTGACCCCGTGTTATGTATGTAAGCACGTTTCTAATATTTTCTATCCAGTGCCAGTTGAAAAAGGGTGTGAGATACACCGAAACTGTTCTGAATTAAATAGTCATCGGAAAATGTGGTTTAATTCCTCATATATATATATATATATATATATATATATATATATATATATATATATATATATATATATATATATATATATATATATACAAGGGGTAGTCAATAAGTTTTGCGAATAGGTAGGGCAAAACAGAGGAAGAGGGATGGCTGTTGTGTGGGTGTTAGGACAAGTTATGAAAAGTCAGGACCTGCAGCTGCACGCTCCTGCCTCGTCTATTTAAGAATCAGTAGCTGATCGCAGATCGTTAGTCACAAAATTTTCAACAATAGAGAAGGTTGAGCACCGCGCGGTGATCAAATTTTTGACCAAGGAAGGCAAGAATGCAAAAGAGATCTATTAACGCATGGTTGCAGTGTACACCGACACCACCCCTTTCTATGCAACCATTGCTCGCTGGAATAGGGAGTTCCGTCATGGTCGTGAGCCCCTTGAAGATGACCACCGTCTAGGATGCCTGTCATACGTGACCAACGATGACAATGTGGCCCGTGTGCAGAGGATGATCCTCGAAAATCGACGGGGGAAGGTCGAAGAAATCGAGCGAGAACTTGGAATATTACATGGAAGTGTTATCAACATCATCCATGACAATTTGGCCAGGACCAAGGTCTCTGCCCGTTGGGTCCCTAGAAACCTCACGCTCCATGATCGACTTCAACGTTGTCAAAGTCCACAAGGCCAGAGTTGCATAAGTTGCCCTGCGCGAGTGCGGATTCGAGGAGCTCAACCATCCTCCCTACAGTCTAGATCTGGCCCCTAGCGACTACTTTTTATTCCACCAGCTCAAGGCTGCACTGCGTGGACGCCGGTTTGTGGACGATAAAGATGTCCAGCTCGCCGTCCAGGAGTGGATTGAACAGCAGTCGGGAGATTTCTGGTTGTCAGAAATTCGAAGCCTTAGGGACAAGTGGCGCAAGGGCATTGAAGTCGAGGGTAATTATATTGAAAAATAATAAAACACTTTTCCTCATATCCGAATTGCAAAACTTATTGACCGTCCCTCGTATATATATATATATATATATATATATATATATATATATATATATATATATATATATATATATATATATATATATATATATATATATATATATATATATATATATATATATATATATATATATTTATATATATATATATATATATATATATATATATATATATATATATATATATATATATACATATACATATATATATATATATATATATATATATATATATATATATATATATATATATATATATATATATATATATATATATACAGGAAGTATAGGAAATGTAAATAAGGATGATACTGACAGACTATAGAAAATTGGCCATCGGGTAACGTTAATTACATGTTGATTAGCTTTTAAACGGAATACTATTATAGCAATGCCTCTGGGCATTCATATAATAAAACCCTCATGGGAAACTTAAATATATATATATATATATATATATATATATATATATATATATATATATATATATATATATATATATATATATACATATATATATATATATATATATATATATATATATATATATATATATATATATATATATATATATATATATATATATATATATATATATAGTCATATGAGTTGCTGCTGACCAGTCTAATCTTCAATTTCACGGTGAAGGTAAGGACACATAGGAGGCTGAGGTACATGTGATTTATTTATGGAACTACATTTCGGGCGTATCACCCATCTTCAGGTTCTAAAACATAAATTAATCTAATACAGTTAAAGAATATTAAAAATATTAAAAATAATTAGGTTATGACTATGTAGGTAAATCAAAAATTAGAAAATAACTCAGGAATTTAAAAGACAAGAGAATCAAATTATCAATCTAATGAAACACTATTGAAACGAAAAAAAAACACAAAAAACAAAAGTAAATAATTACAGTATAATATTGCTTACTGATAATTTAGGAATTTAAAAGGCAAGAGAATTAAATTATTAATCTAATGTAATCACTCTTGACACGAAAAAAAAGAAGCAAAAACACAAAAGTAAAAAATTACAGTATAATATTGCTTAATGATGAAGTTCAGGAGAAATCACAAAGTGAAGAAATTATAAAGGATGTGGCTTAAAGAAGGATAGGAATTTGATTGGTTGGTTGTTTAATAAGAGAAGGTTGGTTGGTTGTTGAATGAGGTAATTAAAATTAAGAAATAAGAAGAGGACCAGCCGTATTATCTATGTTGAGTGTAGGAGATTTTGTACGTATTAGTAGGGATTCCAAAATTCTTAGACTATATTCATTGTTATTATGACCAATTATTTTGAAGTTATCTATGGAACATTCTGTCTTGCATTGTATACTATGATTTCTAATTACAGAAGCTTCCTTCTTAGACAATATTTTTCCAGTGCGATGGCTTATTCCCATGTGAGAACAAAACCTCTCTTTTAATGAGCGAACCGTACTACCCATATACGTTCCTTGCAAACAACAAGGACAAGTAAAAGCATAAACAACACGGCTGCTCATTTCTAGAGGAAGTTTGTCTTTTGACGAGAGGAAAATTTCTATGGAAAGTGGATTGACAAAAGTGATTTTGAAGTTGGTATGAAAGAAATATTTTTTGAGTAATTTGTTGCATTTTCTATTAAATAATTTATTGTAAGGTCCCATTTCTGGTACTACGAAAAAAAAATTCACTTTTGGGAATATTATATGAGAGAAAGGATGAAGAGTAAATTTTGGTAAGAAAATTATTGATTAGTTTGTCAACCAAAGGTGGGGGGTAACAATTATTTTTAAAATAAGACTTTAGAGTCTGGAATTCATTGTGCATTAGGGAATAATTGGAGGAGAGATGGTAACCTCTATATATTAAAGATGTAATTGCACTGAGTTTCTGTAACAAGTCACAATGGCTGAAAAAATTGATTCCTAGGCCACTAAAAGTGCGCTTTCTGTATATTGAGGTATTTAGTGTGTCGGTTTTTTCTATAATGACGTCTAGAAAAGGAAGTTGATAGTTACTCTCTATTTTTTATAATATAGAACATGCCCACCATTTTTTTAATTTTATAAACTCTTGTCATCCCAACATTAAATATACCATTAAATTAGAAAGTAACTATCAACTTCCTGGAAGGACGCCGACATCCAACCCATCCCCAAGCCGAAGGATCACACCACCTTCAGGCCAATCTCCCTCCTGAGCTGCACCGGAAAAACGGCGGAGAAGATGGTGCTGACTCGCCTACAGTGGAGCGTGGGAAGCCTTCATCACCACGTGTTCGGCTACACCAGGGGGGTGAGCACTGCGGACTGCCTCATCACCCTCCTGGCTCACGCCAACAACCAGCCCACCATCGTAGTCTTCCTTGACCTCGAGAAGGCTTTCGAGCTGGCTAGCCCCCGCGCCATACTGGCCGCCCTTGTGAGGAAGGGCATCCGAGGGAGACTGCTGGGCTGGCTCCAGGACTACCTTCACCAGCGCCGAGCCCGCGTGAAGTTCCAGGGCCACAAGTCTTCCTACCTTACCTTCGAGAACGGGACACCCCAGGGCGGCATCCTCAGCCCGTTCCTTTTCAACGTGCTGATGGAACAACTGGTCGCCCTCCCCTATCGGGAAGGAACCATCCTCCTCAGTTACGCCGACGACCTGGCACTCGTCGTCACCGGGCGCGGCGACAAGCTCGCGCGGGCCCAAGAAGCGCTGCACCTCATCACTGCCAAGTTCGAAGAGCTGGGGCTCAAGATCTCGGCAGAGAAGTCATAGGCCATGGCCATCAAGACTTGCACACCTGCTGGCCAGCAGCTTCGCGTCCAAGGAGTCGGCCTGGCCTGGACCGACTCCTACCAGTACCTCGGAGTGTGGGTGGACAGACGGCTGTCCTTCACGCAGCATGTCACGCACCTGAGGCAGCGGACGCAGGCCCGGCTGAATGTGATGAGGGCCATGACGCGGCCGAGCGCTGGTGCAACCTTCCCCGTCCTCCGCCTCTACTACCTCCAGGCAGTGCGCCCCCTAGTGGACTACAGTGCACCGGTCCTTGTAGCGCTGCCCCGGCAGCAGCAACAGCGCCTGGAGGTAATACAAAACACCGCCATGAGGACCATGTTAGGGGCACCCAGGTGGTACACTGCCTGTGTCATGCAGAGTGAGGCCAACCTGGTGCCCCTCACAGCCAGGGTGGATTGCATGGTGGCCTGTCGGGTGGCCAGAGTGCTCCAGCGCGACGTGGAAGGTGTTGCGCAGAGGAGACTCAGAATGGCCGTGGCGCAGGGCATCGAGTGCCTGCGTAACAACAGGTGGCTCGTAAACGTCAGCCTAGCAACCAACTCCCTCAACCGGGCAGGGAACTGGCTGTGGCGCGACCCCGACACCCCCAACCCCGCCTACGTTCCACCACCACCATGGGACCCCCCCGCCGCACACTTCACCGCCACACAGTTGCCCGACAGCAAAGCGAACTGCCTCACCGAGGAGCTGCGCCAGCACGCCCTCATGGCCATGTCTGAGGTCACGGAGCCAGGCAGCGCAGTGTACTTCACCGACGGCTCCGTCGACCCCGAAAGCGGGAGGTCCGGCGCCGCCTTCGTCACGAGCGGCTTGACGCAAGCGTGGAGGACATCAGACCACTGCTCCACCCTCCAGACGGAGCTGGTAGCAATCCTGCACGCCCTCCAGCACGCTCCGCTCCGCCGGGAGGCCACTGTGGTGATACACACTGACTCTCGGTCGGGACTACAGGCGCTGCAGCACGCCCACGCCCACGCCCACACCCGGGACAACATCCACCTCACCACCACCATCCTGTGCACCCTGCAGGACCTGGCAGCTCAGGGCAGGCGTGTCCGGCTCCACTGGATTCCCAGCCACGTTGGCGTGCGCGGCAACGATGCTGCCGACGAGGCTGCCAAGCGAGCCGCCCACGGCCCCATCATCACCTGGACCGTGCGCCCCAGCCTGCAGCAGCTCAAGGTGCAGGTTAAACGCAGGGCCGCCCACAACGCCCACCAGCAGCACCAAGAATGGGAAGCAATCAAGAGGCAAGCGGCGTGGTATGCTGCAGCCACAGCCTATCGCCCACTGAACCCATCCTTCCAGCAGCCCAGAGCGAACGGCGTGCTGCTACAGCGTGTGAGGCTGGGCTACTCCACGCGGGAAGAGCTGCACGCCGACTTTGTGGCAGGGAGGTGCGAATACTGCGGCGGCCGCTCCCGGCGCCCACTGGTGCACTACCTCCTCTCCTGCCCAGCCACCGCCCGCCTCAGGCCAGAGCGAGCGCCAGCCCCTCCCCCTGTAAGAGGCGCCCTACTCAGGGCGCGAGAGGCAAGAGCCGCCCAGGTGGTCCTCTACACCCCAACTAACGAGCTGCTGGAGGTGCTGAGAACAACACCCCTTCCGCGCTGATCGCCGCTCGCGCCCAGCCGGGCGACAGGTGATGAAGACCGACGCCACCCACTTGCAGCAGATAAGAAACGCGTGGGACGCTCCACCACGTCTTACTGCACGCCAACACTGACGGGCTGCCCGTTTTGTGTAATGTGTGCATTTATACATGTATTTATATTATTGTATCATATTATTACTGTATTTGTCTTTTTGTTTGTTTTTGTTTTTATTTTATTATTATTTGTATTATGATTATGTATAAATGTACGCTATTGCACAATAAACCTATACAATCAAATCAATTACTCAAAAAATATTTCTTTCATACCAACTTCAAAATCACTTTTGTCAATCCACTTTCCATAGAAATTTTCCTCTCGTCAAAAGACAAACTTCCTCTAGAAATGAGCAGCCGTGTTGTTTATGCTTTTACTTGTCCTTGTTGTTTGCAAGGAACGTATATGGGTAGTACGGTTCGCTCATTAAAAGAGAGGTTTTGTTCTCACATGGGAATAAGCCATCGCACTGGAAAAATATTGTCTAAGAAGGAAGCTTCTGTAATTAGAAATCATAGTATACAATGCAAGACAGAATGTTCCATAGATAACTTCAAAATAATTGGTCATAATAACAATGAATATAGTCTAAGAATTTTGGAATCCCTACTAATACGTACAAAATCTCCTACACTCAACATAGATAATACGGCTGGTCCTCTTCTTATTTCTTAATTTTAATTACCTCATTCAACAACCAACCAACCTTCTCTTATTAAACAACCAACCAATCAAATTCCTATCTTTCTTTAAGCCACATCCTTTATAATTTCTTCACTTTGTGATTTCTCCTGAACTTCATCGGTAAGCAATATTATACTGTAATTTTTTACTTTTGTGTTTTTGCTTCTTTTTTTTCGTGTCAATAGTGATTACATTAGATTAATAATTTAACTCTCTTGCCTTTTAACTTCCTGAATTATCAGTAAGCAATATTATACTGTAATTATTTACTTTTTTTTGTGTTTTTTTTTCGTTTCAATAGTGTTATATTAGATTGATAATTTGATTTTCTTGTCTTTTAAATTCCTGAGTTATTTTCTAATTTTTGATTTCCTTACATAGTCATAACCTAATTATTTTTAATATTTTTAATATTCTTTAACTGTATTAGATTAATTTATGTTTTAGAACCTGAAGATGGATGATACGCCCGGAACGTAGTTCCATAAATAAATCACATGTACCTCAGCCTCCTATGTGTCCTTACCTTCATCGTGAAATTATATATATATATATATATATATATATATATATATATATATATATATATATATATATATATATATATATATATCATCATCATTTATTATGTATAAAATCCAATTCTTTTGTCATTCAAATAATTCATTATGCATTCCTTTAACTTGTCAATTTAATCATTTAATAATTTTACTTTAACTAAGTTAATTTAATCAACCATTTATTTTACTCTAACTTTGTCAATTTAATCTTTCAATTAATTTACTTCAACTTTTGAAAATCAAATCATTTATGTTATACTTAATAATTAATTAATTCATTTATTTTCTCGTCAATTCAATTAACGCATACTGTTCCAAACAACATCTCTTAAATTTCAAACACAAACAAACACACGTTCCCAGCTCGATCAAAAGAGCACGCTACCCTGCCCATTCGACTCGCTGCTTTCTTCGTATAAAGGTCGGTAACCATTCCTTCTACAATTATTCATTTACTTCCAAACAAATCATACTGAGTTAATTCCACTCTCACATTCATTGCAAACGACCATACGAGAGTAAGTCCTAATTATTTTTACTTCTCATTGCAGTCCCAATCCAGTCTATTATAGATACTCCAAATTACTACTACATTATTTACTCTACATCAAAGATATTCTAAATTATTTACTATATTTACTCATAGTTACTCAATATTATTTACTCATAGTTACTCAATATTATTTACTCAAAGTTACTCTATATTATTCACCTTATTGTTTCACCATATTATTCACCATATTTACCCAACCTACTTATCTCATTGTACATTCGTTGATTTTATGAATATATTTATATTTGTGTAATTGTCTTTCTGAAGGCCCAAGTCATTATTCCAAAATTTACTTCCCTGTCGCATTAGGCCTAAAGCTAACGGCAGATATCTTCGATCAAACAAAATTTATGGTTATGGTTTTCGAAACGCTGTCTAGGCTGATTTATTCCCCGAAGATAAATCACATTGATAACCATACACTAAACTATAAAATGAGTTCTACATAAGGGATATTTTAAAGTGGGAAGGCGGGTCGATTAACGGGAGATACAAGCAGGATCGTTTTACCTTAAAGGGGGTCCTTGAGAAAGGGGAATCCTGTAGCGAGTCGTCGCGGAGGAATGGAGACGGAAAATGGTTGTGATTCTCGGCCGAAATAGTATGATGGTGATGATGATGAAGGGGAAAGGGGGTAGAAGACGAGTTCGCGATCCTCTTTGAAGACGGACGATGGCATCTCTGTTCCAGAGAAGTGCAACCTCCAAATATCAAGACTCAGACGCGGCTCGGGTGAAATCTCACACGAGAAACTGGAGATCCCTGAGGGAGGGGGAGGGGTTTCCAGATGAGACAAGAAGAATCCCGGCCAGTCCTTCGAGGGCGAAACGATTAGTGGCTTTCTCTGAACAGAGTAAGCCTTCACAAAAGAGATGGATCTGCCTGGTGAGATCCAACCTCGATGGTATACACGAATACCACGGACTTGGGGAAACAGACACACGATCTGAACCGAAGGCGACGAGATCTGAAACGCCATCTTCCGTTCTTCGAAAAACCCAGGGTATTTATATGACGGCCATTTTTATGGTGCTCGATCGCTGGAAGGTACAGACGTCTGTAAGAAAGCTTTCGGCGCCTATAGGGATTAGCGTTTGTCGCCCGACACAAGTCTTAATCGTCTCCAACGATGTGGGTGGGAACTTTCGGCTATCCTTTTCCCGACTACGGAGATTAGCATTTCATCGGCGAAGTGAAAGCTTTTAGCGTCCACCTTGAAAGATATTCAAATTCTTTATTCTTTCATTTTTTTCCTTGGATACAGAGCTTACTCCACGTGGAGTTATACCTAGGAGACGGGGAGGGAAGGAATTTAAGAAACAAATGAAGGGGGTATTCTTATTGGCGTCCCTTTCCCTTACATAACCATACCATGGCGCTAGATGATCCGGGGATAGCGTGCAGTCCACTCAGGAACCTTGTTTAGCAAAGCAAACTCTGACCAGATGAGAACAGTCCTTCTGGTGCAAAGTGTAGGTAGACAAAAGGTTGAGGGGATAGTGGTAATAATAATAATACAAAAATAATGATAATCATACTAGTAATAATAAATAAAGATGAAGTGGCGTTGAGAAGGAGAGAGGGGGAAGCGCACCAACAACTTTCCCAGGCGCCATCAGACTATTCACATCAATGTAGGGACGAAATGGCTTCCCAAATTTGCACTCAGGCCTGAAGATTGGTCATTTATTTATTTTTTGGGGAGCCCATCTGGCGACTGCCTACTTGGGCATAAGTCGCCGTACTCGCCACAGCCTAGTACTAGGCTACATTAAAAAGCAAATAATATGCAAAAAAAAAACAATAACAAAAAGGAGCAACAAGCAGGAAGCATGCTCCAGCGTCAGGGGTAGGAGGCTCGCCTCCCCTACTCCAAGCGCAGGAACATGCGACCTACAAAATAAACAGTGAAATAAAGTGGAGGAGGCCAGCCTCCTCTAAAAGTCGTATAGTCCACAAGAGTGTTTGCACGAACCTGATCCAAGCACAAAGGACAAGGGGTAGCGACCCCGCTCGTCCTGGTAGGTAATGTGCACGAAGATCACCCAGAATGGGACATTCAACAAGAATGTGCCGAACAGTCTGGGGGACAACGTAGTCTTCACAATAATGCGCAAGCGAGCGGTCCACCAAATGGCGGTGTGTCCCTCGAGTGTTTCCCGGTGAGCGGCCAATTATGAGCCGGCTGTCTGCTTTATTGGTAATCTCCTTGGAAAGTAAAGGGGCGATTGCCACTGGAGAAAGTGACAGAGAAGGGGGTGAGGGGGGAGGGGGAATCCCCTGCACCCGTAGGCAAAGGAGAGGAGTAAGCCTCCTCTCCGGTAGAATAGTTTTGGAGGGTCCCCTGCGAAAGCAGAGGGAAGAGAGGGTACCTCCATTTTTTCAGTGGAGCTGCCAAAAGGCGGCTCCGGTGATGTTCGATAGGGGGGGGGGTATTATTTATTTTTTATTCATCTCATCATTGGGGATGGGGTGACCCTATAATTATCACGGGAAACAAACGCCCATCACCGCCATTTGAGGACACTCCTCCCGCCTCGTGACCTGGCAGCCCATCGGCATGGCGGCTCCACGGCGTAAAGTCGATAGACTCTGAAAAGGAGAGATAAAGGGGATGTGAGGAAGGTCCTCGAGGGTGCGTTGTCCCCTCCCCCTTCAGCTCCGATCCAGGATGGTTGTCTGAGAAGAAGCTATTCGGTATCTACCCTCTGAAATTAGAGGCCGAATAGAGAAAGTTGTGGGAGAGGTTGTATGGAAAGTGAGGAAGCAAGGTAGATGAGAACAGTGTCGGAATGAAGGAGAAGGGAATAAGCTGGTGCTGGACCGGGCGCAGAGTCCCGTCAGCAGGGCGGCCAGGAAAGCAAACATTTATTTGCCGGACGTTTCGGTCTATAGCAATAACCATCTTCAGCGGATTGAACTCTAATACGAATACAAGAAATTTTAAGAATTAGATGAAAAAAATTGCAAAAATAGCACACACAATTCAAAATTAGTTACAATATGAAAAATAAATAAAACTCAACAAAAGAGGGAACAGAAATGAAACCATAATGATAAGCAAGTAGTTAAATATAAGTCAATTTACGGATATATGATATTGAAAAAATATGTTAAAAACAATTGAATGCAATTTAAAATGTAGGATTGCTAAGCATATGGGAGTGTCATATAGAACTAACTTTCTTATCTCTAAACCTGAACACTCTTCAATAAGAGAACAATCTCAAAACTTAACCACCCGCTCGACCCTGATTCTTTTAGTTTATTATCTTCCGCTTCCTCTTCTCTGGATCTAAAAATTCTGGAATCACTTTTCATTAAACGAGTAAACCCAGAACTTAATGATTATTCTCCCTCCCTCAAATTGTTCACTATATAGTCAAATAAAGAAACCTACAACCAACCAAAATCCCCCCTTCCCCCTCTTCATAGATTTAATTCTGGCTAGTCCCGATCATAGTAATCTATCGATATCATCAGCTCCAACAAAAGAAGCTTAGTTCTGTCTCTAAAAGTTCTCAGTTTCATTTTTATTCTTTGTGTTTATTCTAAAAATTTGTCCCCTTGGTATCTAAATGATCTTATATATAAAAGTTTTCCTTTAGTTTCATGTTTTTCATTCTTATTTTTTTGCTTCACTACTGCTTTATTAAGTTTTAAACTTTCGTTTCCTAGTTTACTCGCCTTTATTGATCGTTTGAATTACCTTTTCCCCCTGTATTCAACTGTTTTTCATCTTATTTTTCCCTATCATATATTTGCTTTTTGTTTTCCTTTCGGATTCCTTGCTATTTGATTTTACTTACCTTTTATTTTTCATTGTTCACCCTGCCCTTACAATTTTTTCGGGCATTACTTTAAAAACAAATTTCTTTTATTCCTATTGAGTTTGATTCATGTCTATTATTCATAGTTATTGTTTAATTTGGTTTCAAATTTTAAATTTTCCTTTCTCGTATTTATCGATCGCTTTATTCCTCTCATTCAACTGTTTTTAACATATTTTTTCAATATCATATATCCATAAATTAACATGTATTTAACTACTTGCTTATCATTATGGTTTCTCTTGTTGAGTTTTACTTATTTTTCATATTGTAACTAATAATGAATTGTTGCTATTTTTGCAATTTTTTCATCTAATTCTTAAAATTTCTTGTATTCGTATTAGAGTTCAATCCGCTGAAGATGGTCATTTCTAAAGACTGAAACGTCCGGCAAATAAATGTTTAGAGCGATCACATGGGTCTTCATATTCCTCCTACGAATTCGGTTGCCAAGGAACAACTCCCTCATCGATATATATATATATATATATAGTTGACAACACCGTAATTAAAAGAAAAGAGGGAAATAAAGCTAGGCTGAACATTGGACATTGGACAAAATAAGAGATGAAATATAGGTAGAAGTAGAGAGAAAATAGTAAGAGAGTAAAGTGGTTAAAGGGTGAGTTTAAAGAATAGATGATGTGTAGGAGAAAGAATAAAAAGATCCCTGGTGAAAGGGTAGCTCTGTCAATGTAAAGTTTGTGAGTTTTTTGGTTGTTTTGTATTTTTTCGATAAACTATGAATTTTAAATCCATAGTTTATATAATTAAATTAAACATGGTTAATTTAATTATGATTTCGATCCTATTGATCGATTGATTGCTTTAGGCATTCAAGCCTTTATTTTTGGCGGGGGGTTTTATTCCCGCTATGACTTTAGTAAAAGGTTTTTGAAAAGTTTTTGGTTATTAGTTAATTGGATTTTTTTAAAAGTGAGTGTGAGATTATTTAATCTTGCGTTTTGCAAGTGGTTTTTGATTTAATTTGAATATGCTAAAAGGAACCTGCGAATTACTTTGTATTTTGTCAGTTCTGTCAGGTGTATTTTGGGATCACGTCATTTTCTGTCTGTAGCTTGCTACTTTTGAAAGGTCTTATTTGTCGGTCTGCTTTGATTTCTAAGTGTGTACGAGAGAATTCAGGGGTCAAGCGGGCGCCAATGGCCTGCCATATCCTCTTAGCTCTCTCGTGGAGCGCCACGTTGATCGGAGATAATCCAACCGAGTCGTGGAGCTCCCTTTGTCGTTTACGTTCTCTTCTTCGGGTATTTGTAATGAGTAGAACCGCTTTGTTCTGGATGACTTGTAGTTTCGCAATGTGGGTCTTGGCGCTCGCGTTCAGCGGCACCGGGGGGTACAAGAGTCTCGAGCGAATGCACGCATTGAATATCTTGAGTTTATTTGAGCGAGTTAGGTCGATGAACCTATAAAACTCTCTCAAATCTCTCTTGCTACTCGCGACTGTTCGCCCGATATGACTCTTGTATCCCCCAGTGGTGATTTTGAGCCCCAGAACCGTCCCTTCTGAGCAGTAGGGGATTCTCTTCCCTTCTACCCCTATATCCTTGAAGGTCTTGCGAAACATGGGAATTATTTTGAATTTTTGGGCATTGGTTGATATCTTCCATTTCCTCTCGTAAGAGTTTATGTTAGATATCTCCCTAGCCGTATTTCTTGCCATAAATTCCCTGTGAACGTAAGCGGCTGTACAAATTTGTGATATATCGTCAGCGAACTGGACGTATATCGTACCTTCGGAAAGAGGTTGTGGTAGGTCACGTGTATATATGTTGTATAACAGGGGACTGAGACAGCCCCCTTGCGGGACCCCAGATTCGAACTCGAACTCGGAGCCTTTGTGTTCTTTGATCTGTATATACGCTCTCCTCTCCATTATATAATCGCATAGAATCCTTTCAAGAATGGGGTCGAGGCCTATTTGCAGGATCTTAAATTGCAAGCCTCTCTTCCAAACCTTGTCAAATGCTTTTTTGACATCGCGGAGCACCAGGTCGGCATGCCTTTTACTTGCCTTGATGTTCGCAAGTTTTTTCGTAATGACGGCTAGTGCCGTGTCGGTCCTTCTTTTCTTTCTGAAGCCGTGCTGTTGCTCGTTATGCAGGTTGGCTTCGTCGAGAAAAGAGTTGACCCTATTTGCCAATATCTTCTCGAAGACTTTGCCAGCAAATTCTAAGAGAGATATCGGTCGGAAGTTTGCAGGGCAGTCCGGGGGCTTTCCCGATTTGGGAAGGAAGATCATCTTGGCCACTTTCCACTGGTCGGGAAAATAGCCTGTGTTCAGAGCGGCATTCATGATGTTAAGTAGCCCACTCAGAACATTAGGCGGGGCCTTAATGAAATTCTCCCTGGTTAGTCCCGTGGTACCCGGTGCTCTTTGACGAAAGGATTTTAGTGCGACGGAGAGCTCTTGGGCAGTTATTTTACTCCCATAGCCCTCCATCGCTCTTTCCTGCGACACACAATGATGAGGGGAGGTTTTATGTATTTGCGTGTTTAACCGTTGGATAATGTTATTTTCGAAATCGAGGTCATAATTATCGTTTTCTTCGGGGGTAATTTTAAAGATTGAGGACCAGAAAGTCCTAAAAATTTCCTCAATCTCTGTCGTCTCGTCAATTTCTTTTTCGTCATGCTTAAGTACAATTTTCTTTTGAGGGGGTTGTCCTTTTAAACGTCTGTACGTCTGCCAAAAAGTCCGTGAGTCTCTCTCTATGTCAAGTCCCTCAATTAGTCTGTCCCATACCTGTATTTGTTGGTCTGTAATGAGTGTCTGAAGTTCGTCTTTTATCTGTCTTATTCGTCTATGGGCATTGTGGTTGGGGCCTGTCAGCGCTATTACATTAGACAGGTCTTTATACTCTTGGGCAAGGGCTTTCATGGGGGGAGTCCAAATAGGAGCTGGAAGGGTTTTATATTTTATGCGAAGAATGCTATTTTTATTTGCTTTTATAAGGAGGTCAGTGATTTTATCCAGCTCTTCATCTATTTCTTCTAAATTGGCATCAATTAAAGGGTCTGGGGTATAATTTAGAAGATAATTTTTGTAGCTTTCCCAGTCCGCCTACTTATAGCTTTTGCGTTCTGGGATTGCAATTTGAATTGGGTTTACGCTAATTGTGATTTTAACTGCCTGGTGGTCACTTGGAATAATGGGGCCTGGTTCAATGTAATAGTTGTATGGAAACCTGATACTGGATAAAACAATATCTAGGCTGAACATCTTAGAAGCCATTTTAATAAACGAAGAAAAGCCGACCATCAATATTCAAGCGTTAAGCTGGAATCGAACATTAAAGTTGTTCTAAAGTTCCACTCACGTGATTGGCTTGTTTCCTTCTATGTTACGCTCAACCAGGGTGAATAAATATCCCCCCAAAAACGTTTTCTTTCATTCAGTCCGATTCTTACTCCACACATTTCATCGGTAAAGGAGGAAAGAATATATCAAGACGATCCGAAGATAATCGGATAATATCGAAAGCTCAGTAATTTAGTTTGGTTTTTACCAAACCCGTTCATTTAAAAGAGAGATAAATACAGAACAAGTGAGCTACCATCTACAAGATGGAATAAAAAAGACAGTTAGAAGAATAGAAAGTTGCCAAAGGAAATTAATTAAGGTGAAATACACCATGGTCTTCAACAAAATTTGCACACACACACACACACACACACACACACACATATATATATATATATATATATATATATATATATATATATATATATATATATATATAGCTGCAATTAAAAAATTAGAATATTGAGACGAAAAGGTTCATTTGTTCAAAATTTAATTAAAAAAGTAAACATTCATATACTTTATATTTATTGCATATAAAGGGAAGTAAAATTTCAAGCCTTTTTATATTATAATATTGGTGATGATGGCTATATGTCATTCTCATGAACAAAATAAAAAAAAAGGAGTAATTTTTTCACTTTGCACGTAAGGAATATAGAATATATAAAAGTTTACTTTTTTTAAATTAAATTATGAAAATAAATTACCTCTTCAAATTATTCAAATGTTTTTAACTGTACTAATACAGTTAATATTTATCATTAACAACTGTATACCTGCTCCTTCACTCCCCTGTATATTTGAATCAAAAGGGTAGAAAGACATTTGACAGTAGTCACCATTTTCTTTTCATCGCGGTAGCCCATCTGGCGACCGCCTACTTGGTCATAAGTCGCCGTACACAACATAAACTACTACTAGGCTATATCAAACAAACAAATAACAATATGTAAATAACAACGAAAAAAAGGACAAATGCTAAAAAAAATAATAACGAGAAAAAGCAAAAAGGAAACGTGTTCCGGCGTCAGGGGTAGGCCCGCCTCTTCCCGTCGCAGGAACATGCGACCTACAAAAAGGTCAAATAAAGTGGAGGAGGCAAGCCTACTCCAAAAAGCTGTAAAGTCCACAACTCGGTGTCCACGATCATCCCGAGTGCAAGGGACAAGATGTAGCGATCCCGCTCAGATAACGTGCGCGAAGATCATCCAGACTGGGACATTCAACAAGAATGTGCCGAACAGTTTGGGCAACAAGGCAGTCTTTACACTATGACGCAGGCAAGCGCTCCATCAAATGGCGGTGCGTCCCGCGAGTGTGTCCAATTCGGAGACAACAGAAAGCAACCTGAAGCCGTTGTGGCATTGGGGGATAGGTCCATGTGAACAGTCGTGGCGCAATGGCACGCAACTTTAAGTTCCCTAGACTATCCCCTATCCTATTTACCAAGCAGCCCATATTCCTGCCATGTAATTGGTGTGGGAAAGAGCGAAACGCTGCTCTGGTCGCTCAGTCCTTGCGGACTCTTTGGCGCCCTCATTCCCAGCAATTCCTACATGTTTTGATGTTCAACCCTCTCGCAAGCTTATTGCACATCGTTCTGTATGACCAAGTATGAAAAATGACGTATCAAAATAGTCTCGCTCATGATTGTCATGTCAGCATGCCAAACTCCATTGCAATACCAAAACACCTCTGGCACCGTTTTCACTTCCTTCGCGTTTTGAATCTATCCACGTATCTCTAGTTGGCCACCTTCCTTATTCTAGGGGTATATTTATCTCTTTACCATGTAGATAGAGGGGAGTAGGAAAAGGGGCAAAGAAAAAATAATAGCGTAGCGTAGGCGAGTTGCGAACAGCTTCCCGCGTCGCTGGACCACTGTTAGCCAGCGGCAAATCCACTCGGCCATCCTGAGTCTCAAAAAAGACTCATTCAAGCGAAGCTTCTAAGCCGCTCGCCTGCACTTCTCGTACGCTATACAACCCCCCTCCTAGAAGCGGAGCGTATTTTTAAGGTATGAAGAGAGCCCGTTTGGAAATGTTATCAAAGGGATAACGCTTCCCTCCCGGGTCTGAACACCATTGTAGATAGAGGGAAGTAGGAAAAGGGGCAAAGAAAATAATAGCGTAGGTGAGTTGCGAACAGCTTCCCGCGTCGCTGGACCACTGTTATCCAGCAGCGAATCCACTCCGTTATCCTGAGTCTCAAAAAAGACTCATTCAAACGAAGCTTTTAAGCCACTCGCCTGCACTTCTCGTACGCTATAACCATGATCGACCGGTTTAGTCCATGGCCAGAGCCTCTTCTTATCCCTGACATTCGAGCTTCCACCGTCACTCGAGCCTTCCTCTCGAGTTGGGTTGCTTGATTTGGCGCCCAAAATGAGCAACTCCGTATTTCTAGGTTCCGTCTAGTTAAGGAAAACTAGAGTGATGCATACATACAGGATAGTGTACAAAAAGAGGTTTTATTTGCGATGAACTGCAACTCCTACGTGCGGACGCTCAAATTAAAGTGAAATGATTGGCATTACATAGGTTAAACAGTGAATCTCAGGATTGCTGAGCCTTCTGAAATTTATATTTTGTAGTCAAGAATAACAAAAAATTAAATAAGAAAGTAAATATAATGTGGTGTGGGCATACAAAGCTGTATGCATACAAAAATATAAAAAATGATACCAAATCCTCAGGATCGCTTAAGCATTAAATTTTATGCAGCAGCCAATAGATACAATTGAAAGAAGGCAAAATAATATAGTTGTGCACACACAAACGCAAACAACTTTTGTTCGCATTGAAGAGTTGCAGCTCTTGGGTCCGAAAGCCCTAAAGAACCGTAAACTACCGTCAAATATATATGAGCATAATGATAGATAGAAATATAAAATGTGTGCGTAACAATTATTTCTAAATACATACATAATATTGATTTAAAAACTTCGTGCTCATATTGCAAGATTGAATGAGACAATCAAAGACATATAGAAAAAATAGCATTTTGAAGTTTTATAATATCTTATAATGTGTTCACCTTAAACCAAAAATAACATTCACTGAAAGGAAATCCGAAGGATAAGTGCTGTAAAGGGAGCACTGTTCCCCATTGTGAATGCTGCTTTTTTCAAATTATCGTCATTCTCTCAATCACGTCCTTTTTTTACCAGTAACTAAATAAATTTTTGGTTCAATTATTTGAAGAAACTTGAAACGAACTTAAAAAAGAAACGAAAGACTGAAATATAGTAATTTTGGTTTAGTAAATATAACATTAGTGTAAAAGTCTATAGGTAATAATTCGAGTGAAATGTCAAAATACCGCATGTATGTGGGCCGTTTATGTAAAAAGGTAGTTGGAGGTGCTTAAGGATGATTTCTCTGATCAAGAAAAGACACCTGAAGACCTTCCAAGTTCCCGTCGAATAAAGAATATTGAATCCAGCTCCAAGATTCCCATTACCTTTGAAGAAATCTCTGATCACCTATACCCAGCCTATAATCAAACAAGAAGAGAACTTTCTACTCTTTTGGAGTCAGTGTCTTGTGAATACTCTGCACTCCAGAAACAAACCAGTAACCACTAGGCTAAATCTAAAAACTCATTTGGCTACTCCAAGAGTGTTACCACAACTCTGTGACAAATCACCCTTGGTAATCACATCACTCTCGAAGAGGCTTACCAAGCCTAAACAAATTTCAGCAAATCAGCATGCACATTTCAGGTTATGTACACTTGAGTACACATACTTCAAAGGTGGAAAAGGTTTTGGGGAGAAATATTTGGAACACCCCCTTTGTTGAGCTCAAAATTTCATTTTTTTAAATTTTCGAGACAGAAAAGGATACACCATCAGAGTTGATAATTTGTTGTTATAAATGCTTCTAAATACAATTGAGTTTAAACTGAAGAATACTGACAAACAAGTCGTGAATTCAACTTTTATTATCTAACTGATACATATTATTTGTCAACAGATACATTAAAATCATACATTTTCTCAAACGATGGCATGAATTCACGAGATTTTAGAACGGCACGAAGGTAGCCATCTCTTGCTTATTTTCCCTAAACTTCGCCAAAAGCTTTCTTCGCCATTCGCACACACCATTCCACACCTTGAGAATGACACGAAATGGCTGGTGGACAATATTATGCAGGCCGCATTAGATAGATGCAATGTAAGTTGTGGCTCAAACCTGCACTCCTCTTCAGGGAGAAGTGAATTTGTTAGATTCTTAGCAGTCTTATCTATTTTTGGTGGCCTGAAATCACGTATATCTTCCCCATACACAGTAGCTTCTCGGATCTTTTCGATTCACTCAATAGCTAATTTCTTGTTCTGACCAATGTCCGCCAACATTGCCAAAAGGACGTTCTCAGGATGGGCCCAGCAGGAATCGCTTTGGATGGTTTGCCATGCTATGGCTTCACTGACAGGGTGGAGTATTTGCAGAAGATTGATCTGTTTCAGGAGATGTTTAGATTTTTTCGTGCAGTTCGGAGAAAATTTGATGTGAAACCAGATGGGCCCATAATGACGCACGGCAAATTCTGTGAGGACATACAAGTCATTATTAGGTTTTTCTGTTGCCACATAAAGTCGACATATTTTACTGGCAGTGGTGAGCCATCTTGCATGAAATATTGGCCTAGGATTCATATGTAGGAGATCATCGTTAATTACACTACTTCTAATAGCCATGATAGTTCTGTACAGATAAGCTTGGTTCCGACTAAGCTCACCCACATGTACATCTTGAAAGGGAGCTCTTTTAATAATACATTGAAAGCCATTTTGTGATTCTGGTAGAGTTTCACCGGTGGTTAAGGCTTTACTAAATGGTCCTTTCTATTGAGTTCCACTTTTTGTTGGTCCAATATATTTCCTGTACAGGTACCTCAAGGGAAGCTCATTTTGATGCAAGCTGCAGATGATGCACTGTAAAGGATGATGTAATTGACATTCCAACCCTATTATGGCTTCCTTCTTGGAGCCAGTATCAGTTGACGTGCTGTCATTTTCCCCTGCATCCAGTTCAACCATCCAGAGTTCCCTCTTAATGTGTACGAGGGAAAGAGTAGTCAAAACACACTGTGACTATTTACTAATTTATTTTTAAAATGTACTAATATACTGATAAACATATAATTACATAATAAAGCGGATAGAGAGCAGTTACAAGTATATTATACTTGTAATACCATCCTATAATCTCATCCTGTAATCCATATTCCAATTATAATTACGTTGTATTCCTTAACAATTCTCAATTTAATTATCTCATTCATTGTAATTACCGCTCACTTGATAATTCCTAATCCAATTCTTTCATTGCGCATTCGTTGATTTTATAAATATATATTTTGTTATCGTCCGTTTTCTTATAACTCTAGCCTTCTAAGTTTTTCCAACTTCAGTTCACGTCAGTCGTTAGGCCTAAATATTAGCAGACCTCTATTCCATCCAATTCAACAAATTTATGGTAATTATGGTAATGGTTTTCAAATAGCTATCTAGGCTGATTTATTAACTAAAATCAATCACACTAATAACCAATACCATAACGTAAATATAATTAAAATATATAAAAAGTGTGAAGTGAAAAGTAAGGTAAATATAATGGACTGTGAATTGGGATTTTTATTTGACATAAATGGAGCACGAATGAATGGGTGACTGCTTCAAAGCGGGCAGCTAAAGGCGTGCGTTCGTTTGGGTGTGTTGGTATAAGGGAAAAATTTTTACTAAAGGGATTTTTGGGAATACATTTTGAAAGTAAAATTGGTTTCCCGTTTATTTTGAGATAGGTTACAATTTGAATATATATATATATATATATATATATATATATATATATATATATATATATATATATATATATATATATATATATATATATATATATATATACATTGATTTTAAAAGGAAAGTATGCTAATATTTATGCACAAGGTACATTACGTTAAAATGATTTAGGTAATCGTAATATTTAAATTGATACAATGGAATATTGATACATGTAATATTTTATAGGAATGCCAGAGGGCATTGCTATACTGTAACTCAAAAACAACTTCACTTCTTCCCGCAGTTCAAAAACCCGCGCCAGCATGTTTTCTTCTGAAAGCCATCGCAATTGTGTGTGAACTAAAACAGCAATGTGTTCAACATCCATGTCCCGTCAGAGCTGGCGGAAGAGGCGAGTGTTCAAGGCCGATCCTTTAACACAGTTAACAATGTTTATGATGACAGTCAAGTCCACATGAAGGTTCTTTGGAATTGGCTTTGAGGCGACAAGAGCAATGAATCCTAATCGTGAACCAAGCATATTACGGCTACCGTCTGCGCAAACCCTTTCCAGTTTGCTCCAACTCAGTCCCGACTGTTCAAAGAAATCTGCAACTACTGCCATTACATCAACTACCTTTGTTGTCGTCTCTAATGGGCAGCAAAAAAAGAAAATCCTTCTCAAATCCTTTGTCAGTAATGTAGTGGCTGAAAACAAGCAGTTGTGCAATGTTGGTGACATCCGTAGACTCATCAAGTTGAAGTGCAAAAAAGGGCAATGCCATTACCTTTGTCACCACATTTTCCTTAATGTTTTCAGACATTTCGGCAATTCTGTTCTTGATAATGTTGTTGGACAAGGAGATCTGTTTCATCTTATGTGATGCTTCATCTCCTAACACAAACAAGCCTCACTCTCAACGATACATGGTTTCAAAAAGCTTTCACCAATCGTATGGGGCTTCTTTGCCTTGGCCACCTAAAAAGCAATCACATATAAAGCCAGCACTATGCTGATGATGTTTGCCGATACGTCAGAGATTCATCTATCTTCATCCTCTTCATGATGGATAACTTTAGCTCAAAAAAGCTACGATTCTTATCTTTCAACTGTAGATGAGCATTTGCCAGATGCTGATTGACTTGGAAAAGTTCCATAATGCTATTAGAGAATGTTTTTAAACACACAACACAGTGAGGGAGGAGTAATAACTATCTTGATACAATCTTCTCTTCTGTGACATCTGAAATCAGACATAAAAAGGGGTCTATCAATTTTGAGAAGAAAAATAAGCATAGGCACATCATAATTCTGTATAAAATAACTAAATTTTCCATTCTCCCCCCTCCTCAAAATAAAATAAAAAAATAAATAAACTTCTCATAAACATACAAACTTTTGAAGGATATACCCAAATTCAAAGTAGATAAGTGCCACTAATGCGGTATTATTCGCCTGAATGCACTCGTGAGATACTAATACCAATAACGTACACTTCTCTCATTAACAATAATACCATTATTATTTTTATTTATTGGTTACGTTACTTTTAGGTAATATAGAAAAGTTTAGGTTAGATTCATTGCATGAATATATTAAATACCCCTTCCAGGTACATTTAATACGCCAGTACTTGGTTAGGGTAGAATTAAATACAAATTGTTTTTGTCTCTTATATCCACAATTCCCATGATCATAGCCCTTTTCACTAACCTAGCGGGGGTTATGTAGGGAGGTTAATGCATCTTAATTTTGTTTAATAATTGTGCCTAAGGGCTCGAACATAGAAATAAACCTTGTCCTAATTGACCCTAACAAAAAGGTATATATATATATATATATATATATATATATATATATATATATATATATATATATATATATATATCCATATGGAGCTCGGCCGTGAAGCCTGCATTTAATATTGAAGATATTGAGATGCTGCATCCGTTTATCGTGGCTCTGCGATTTATCCTCAATATTATATATATATATATATATATATATATATATATATATATATATATATATATATATATATATATATATATATATATTCAAAAATAACTTCCAAAAATAAACACATAAAAAACATAATTTACTGACGAGTGCCAGTAGTCACACATATTATCATAGTTTTCAAAAACACAAGTAGTTTGGTAAAACATCTCTTGAGTACTAACAATCTCAGCCATAGCATAAAAATTGATCAAGGAATTTTGACATCATAATATCAAGTTAACAAACTCACTATTAAATACACAATATTATTCACATACTTGGTTTGTACTTATACAGAAAACAAGCTTGAGGAATTGAATAAATATAGGCCGGGTATGTGTATGTCAGATGCTCCCGGGTAATTGACTACTCGTAACGCTGTGAGCTTGTGAGTGTATAGCATTGACCTCTGGGGCATTCATATAAATAATAATAATCCTGCAGAAATTATGCCCATATATATATATATATATATATATATATATATATATATATATATATATATATGAAAATGGGTTGAGGAAGAAAAAACCGGAAAGCACTGCTAGAGTTCCGGTTTTTACTTCATCCACCCATTCTCACCTATACGTCGTGAAATCCAATATATATATATATATATATATATATATATATATATATATATATATATATATATATATATATATATATATATATATGTGTGTGTGTGTGTGTGTGTATGTGTGTGTAAAACTATCATCATATATAATCAATCAATTAATTACTCAGTGACGAGAATAAATTATTTATATGTAACATCCCCACCAATAAAACCCAGTCACTTTTATACAAGATTTTCCCTCACACGAACACATATACAAACACACGCCTTTCGCCATCTGCATTGAATCGCTGTTCAAGGTCCACTCGTGCAAAGCGTCGCTTCAAGGAAAGGTCAGTCAAAATTCCTCTTCCACTTATTCTCTGCAAACAATCCACACAAGAGATTAGGTCCTAATTCCTGTTACTTCTCTCATTTACAGACCCCAATTCACATTTTATCATTAGTCGTGTAATTACATAATTACAATTACATATTTATATACACTTGTGAACACACGATTCTCGTCACATGCTTTCAAATATTAACTTTCCAAACGCATAATTTGTAATCCATTTCAACTAAATCATCTATGTATCCTTCAATATGCTCTGCATTCAATTTGTATCCCTTAAATATCCTCTCCGATATTCAATTAAATTTGGTATAATAATAACTCCAAATCATTGGTTATTGTAAGATTATAATATATCCTATTTTTGTTAAATGTACATTCCCATGATAGCTAGGTGAGCTCAAATCCAGGTTATCATTACGGTACGATCAGTCAAAACCAAAGCAACACAAATTTATGTACGTACTTACTCTTCCATTTGCTATCTAAGGCCAAATCATTCATGCAATAGTTAGAACCTGTACATAAAAGAGTACTCCTCTACCATCACCACCACCCTTCCCACAGAGCTCATGTTTGAACGTGAACTGAACGTGGTAGATACGCCGCCCCAATCTACAACAAGCATACACTCTCTCTCTCTCTCTCTCTCTCTCTCTCTCTCTCTCTCTCTCTCTCTCTCTCTCTCTCTCTCTCTCTGAGACATGAAAAAATCCATCCGAGATTTTTTTTATTGCTAGTAGGCAGTGCAATTATTATAACAGTACTGTATGCCGTTAGTTGTTAATAACCGCTCTCGATCCACTTTACTATGTAACTATATGTTTATCAGTATATTTGTACATTTTCAAAATACAGTTAATAATGGCGTTAAGCCGAAACTAGTCCTGTTTTGTAAATATATCAGATTTCAAAATTGTGGTTTATTACTAATTTCTTTGCACTGGATATATATCTCGTTAATATGATATAAATATATATATATATATATATATATATATATATATATATATATATATATATATATATATATATATATATATATATATATATTGTCGAAGTATGGCCAAGTGTACGGGAATATACGCACACAGGCTCTAAGGTAGGCTAAGCAAGGCAACAACTGTTATTATTTTCAGAGTGCGATTTGAATAGATAGCTGTAGCTGCGTGACCAAGGAATATTCCAAACACAACGACAAAAATAGATTTTAATACACACTAAATAAAAGGCACACAATAAATATATATATATATATATATATATATATATATATATATATATATATATATATATATATATATATATAGGTACATGAATAAGACGGAATTAGGTTTCGAATACTAATTGGATAAATAGGGTTATTATTAAATGGTTATAATGGGAGATTTGGGGTAGTGAGCGATTTAGTTCCTTTGAACCTCGAGAGAAAAGCCGGGCGAACTTGGGAGGGGTAGAGGTCTTGGTGACCTTGATTACTCACGGGTGTAGCTAGGAACCCGCAGAGGGTGGTGCTACTTTCTCGAAACATGGGTTTTGCGAGATGCGGGCCTCTTGTCATCAAGAGGTCACAGGTCGAACTTCGAAGGGGGAGGGGAGATGACTTCTCCAAACTCGGATTGAGCGAGCTATCCGGGTTCTTGTCCTCAAGAAGAACTTCGGAGGATCGCTTCTCTAATCCTTGATCCGAAGGTGGTTAAGAAAGGCTGACGTTGCCTCACGAGACTCTTCTCCCTGACCCGAAGATACGGGTGTGATGTCCAACCCTTCCGTGGCTTGCAATCGTCACTAAGCACTTCTCGGGAGAGAGCGTCGTTGAATCGAACTCTTTTCGGGGAAGTGTCTTCTAACCAAATCTATGGGTAATCCTTGGTAGGGTCCATATTTATCCGGATTTCTCCAAAACAGGGAGAGAGAGAGGGACCTTCTCGAACCCTCGTTATAGGCCGTGACAACCGAGCGTCTCCTTGCGGAAAGTGTAAGAGGCAGGTTTCAACGGGTCCGAAGGACGACCAACGGCTACAGCCATAAAACTTGTTCGAGGCTAACCTACAAAATAGATAAGTAATTTCCCCACCCCCGGGGGAGGGGTTGAGACGGCGGGGAGGTAGCCTTCAATTTCAGCGTCATGCCTCGGTGTGAATTTTTCAGTGACCTGGCAGCAAATCCCACAAGGGTGAAGTCGGAAAGGGAGGGGGGGGGGGAGTAACGGCTCGCTTTCTCTCCCGAAGTAATATCTTAGGAGGTAGGGAAATACTAATATTTTAGCAGATACCTCTAAACACACACACACGCACACACACACACACACACACACACACACATATATATATATATATATATATATATATATATATATATATATATATATATATATATATATATATATATCTATTCGTATATTTGTGCAGAAGATTCCCCTCGTGACATATTTTATTGAAGACGACTGCGAATTCAGCATTAATAATTTTCTTTTTGAGTCTCTCGATTTCTCTAATATTCCGCTTTTGGTCGTCGGTTAACCCGTATATAAGCTCGCCAAAATTCATTTCAAAAGCACTGATGAACGATGGCAGTAAAATAATTCACTAGGTAAAACGAAACAATTATTAGCCTAACTCGTTTTGATACACTCCTGTATCATTATCAAGGGAAGGTAGAAATAGTATGAGGAAATTAAAACATGGCTATATATATAGGGGTTTGAAAGTTAACAATTATACGGACATATTTTTAGGAAATGGAAATTCTTAAAAACAAAGGATTAAGACGGCTTAAAAAGGCTAGTTTAAAATGGACACAAGATTAAGATAGGCGGGGATTATTACTTGGCGCACGAGGGCGCGAGGAAGGCAGGGTGAACTGTATATTTGTTTGCGTATTTAATTTGGGCTGTTTTTCTTTTATATAGAGAACTTCTACTATGAGTAATTGTTGGCGATTTAGAGCATATGTTAGAATTTCGGTGTTATGTTGGAGTGATTTCCAGTCTAATTGTCTTCCATGTTTTTCAAATGTATGTGTTTTGGGTGCACCGTTGTTTAAATGGTAACTCATTCTTCGTGTTAATTTTGTTTCTGTCATACCGTAGGCTTATCCGGGAGTAAAGACTTCGATTAATTTCTTGAATTTTAATTTTCCTCGTTGGCGGTTTATCCGTTTGATTGTTTTGTTCAACTTTTTCTTTAAGTCTTCAATGGTGTTTCTTGTTATTTTCTTAAACTTGGTTCTGTCGTTTAATAAAGTGTCCAGTTTGGTAAGGTATTCTTCTTTTGGTATGATGACGAAGGTTGAGGCTTTATCGGCTTTTCTAACGGTGATGTTTCGGTTGTTACTAAGCTCTTTGGCAGCCGTAATGAGCTTTAGGGAAAGAATGTTTCGTTTTACCCAGTTAATTATTTTACTGGCCTCGTTTATCAGTGCTTTTGTAATGAATTTTTGGCGAGCTTATACATGGGTTGACCAACGCCCAAAAGCGGAATATTAGAGAAATCGAGAGACTCGAAAATAAAATTATAATGCTGAATTCGCAGTCGTCTTCAATAAAATATGTCACGAAGAGAATCTCCTTCCCAAATATACGAATATTCTCCTTCACGACCGGGCAGGTGAAAACGAGGAACCGACGCTTAGCTATCGCCGGAACCTCACCCTCCGCTAATTTACCATAAATAAAGTTTCCCTTACCAAATTACAACCAAAACTTAGAGAGCAAGTTGAAAGGTGGGAAAAA
This sequence comes from Ceratothoa steindachneri, assembly GCA_963969495.1. Classification (NCBI taxonomy): domain Eukaryota; kingdom Metazoa; phylum Arthropoda; class Malacostraca; order Isopoda; family Cymothoidae; genus Ceratothoa; species Ceratothoa steindachneri. The sequence continues at coordinate 180,369 of CAXAKS010000181.1, read as the reverse complement.
AAAACGCCCTGAACCCCCGCACCAAACAGAAAATCGAAGAATCCCTTCAACAGATTCTCTACTAGCACCGAAATATCTCGATGACTGAGTCCTTCGTCCTTGACCTCAGTCGTTCCGAGTAATGGTTTCTGTCTGCGGGCTCTTAGGGTGCCGAGGTGTCGCTCGAGAAGTGCGCGTTGTCCTTTGATGATTCCAATGACCTCTCAAATGTTGTATGAATACTGTGAGAGTACTGCGTGAATCTTGCTTGCGTGAAAGCGACGTGGATACAGCTCGCGTTCCGACTACTCAGAGAATACTCCATTTGACCATTCCCGGGCTGGGAAGTATATACGACTCCGCCGGAAGCTCTTTTGTTTGCCGACGGAATTTATCCCAACTTTGTTCCAAAGACACGGCTGCGATAGTTTTAGCGCCATAACTCTAAATGGTGTCCCGGCTCCAATTTGACTCGTTATTGCACCAGAAGTTTGCCGAAGGGTTTCGATGGCATGTTCTTCGTCCGTGAGATATTCATTTTGCTCTTTGCCTGCGCGACACGCTTCCCCCCCCCCTCTCTCTCTCTCTCTCTCTCTCTCTTTCTCTCTCTCTCTCTCTCTCTCTCTCTCTCTCTCTATCCTTTACTTCTACTATTCTATGTGTAAGTGGCAGTAGATTTAAGGCCAGATCACCTTAGTCTGGGCCGTAAGGCCCGTGTGATCTGTGTATCTATGTAACTCTATGTAACTCTATGTAACTCTCTCTCTCTCTCTGACAGTCCGGTAATCTATTATATGGACCAAGTATAGTTTATCTAAATCGGGCGTGCGTATACACAACTTCCTTTAACTAACTATATACACCGGCGCCAGACTGAAATTATACATGTAATGGCATGAGTATAACCTAACTTATCACCAAGCACTTGACTTCCTAGAAATACAAAAATGAGGGATCTTTGGCAAACGTTACTTGTTGAAACGGATTTCACGTTACTGTAATTATCGTCACGACTTCATTCTGTTCTAGAGCATCTAAAATTACTGGTCTATTTTCAATCGTTTACCTATTTGTTGGTTGCAAACAATTTTCCTCACTCTTATTAAATATATTTGAAAATTATGCCGGTTTTACTCTGTCTAGCGATACCTTATCCTGACGTCCATTAGGTAATTCTAATTATACACTTTGCCATCGCGTTCGACAAACACGGAACGGACCTGCATAAGGTGCTTCTACGGCTGCGTTCTCACCTAGAGAATCGAATCGAATCAGTTCATGGAGAATCATCCCAATTCATGATTCAGGCTGATTCATATTGAACCGCTTACACCTAGCAATCGAAGCGAATCAATTCATGGAAAATCATGGCGAATCTAAGTCAGTGATTCGCGTGGTCCTATTTTTTCATCAGTCACCGTGAGTCCGCCAAGGAGTGAGCATGATTATGCCGGACGTCCTGATGAAATTAAGTTCAAGAGCAACGTGCTATATATGATCCTTGCCATCCTATAAACCGAGATTGCGATGCCATTGCTGCTTTATGGAAGGAAATTCCTGAAATGAAATGCACAGGTGAGTTTTAAGTTCGTATTCACAATATTTTCCGTACTGAACTACAGAAGAAATGGTCGCGATGCGAGAGATAAGTTACCCCTAACAATAATAGCCTTCACTAATATATACTACTAGTAATAATCTAATAATATGACAAAATAATAATGATAACATAATAGAGCAGTATTTCTGTTATAATCTCCTTCATACTCTCTTCACGGCCGCTACCTACCTTGGTTCACTACCTTCGAGAGTGGTATATGATAATGTAACCATTGCTGTTGCGTCGACAAGTAAAATGAAATGAATTAACAAAAAAATCCTCCATATTCTATACATACTTAAGAAAGAGTAGATGTGATTGGCTAGCAAGAGGTGCAGCCATTTCTTCTGTGGTGACTGTGTATAGCCTATCAACTATAGTATATAGACTATCAACTACATATAGCCTATCAGTGGATCATTCTGTCATGCCACTCAAAAGCTCCACCTGGTGATGCAAAGTACTCTCTCAGAGTGTCTCGAACTAACATTACTTGTGCTGTAGACCTTGTACTTCTTGTTGGTGACAGTCTCCTCATGTTTTGACGGTGGTCATCAATTGCATCATCATTATCACTACGAAAGTTGATAACGTTGTCATGATGAATGAAATTATGAAGTACACAGAAACTTTAAACTATTGCGTTAGATACCTCAGTGCTTTTCTCCATTGTTGTTTTAAGTACACTAAATTTTTGAGTTGACATTCCGAAAGCACATTCTAATGCCCTCCTAGTTCTGCTCGTCCTATAGTTGTATACCTTTTTAGAGTAATCGAGGTCCTTTCGAGGGTAAGGATATAGGTGTATGAAGTCTGGCAGATATTGAAGGTTTAAAAGGGTGTATTGGAGTTTGTAGGTAGTTGGCCTACCTTTAGTCTTCGAGTTGAGTTTACTCTGACTCCCAAAGTTTCTCACAGAAAACACAGGTCTAGGCTGTGTTGCAGAAGGTGCCTTGGTAATCACGGGTAAAGGAAAAGGACTGGAAAGGAAAACGGCGATAAGTAGGCTTTATTCTTAGCTTGGGCCTAATAAAATTGGCGCAAATGAAATAGTTCGAGACCTACGTGGCGTGTGTAAGCTTTCTGTTAATGTTCAGTTGCTGGGGTGAAGGAGTCAGGACTTATGGACGAGGAACGGACTCGTGATGCTAGTAATAACAAAAAGGCAAGTAAGATATACTGACATACGACTTCTCTGATTATCTTTGTATCCTAGTCTCCTCTCCTTAATGTTTACGTCCGTATATATATATATATATATATATATATATATATATATATATATATATATATATATATATATATATATATATATATATGTCTCTCACTTCAAGGGGCGTGACCTCTTTTCTTTGATCTGGGCGGGGGGGGGGGAGGAGCTAATGATCAGAAACATGTTTGTCAATTCCTTTGTTGACCTCTGGGTGGAGTTACCAGAGGTATGTGCGTTTAATGAAACTAACTATTTTTCCCAAGTTGGACCTACATCCAATATCAGAAAGACCGTTTGCATTTCACAGGGCCTCGAAAATATTAACCAGTTAAAGCACATACCACCCTGTATTTGCTCGGCTTGCACCTGTTATTTATTATTCAGATCGTTTTGTCTAGCAGCTGTTTCCCAGCGTGCGTATGTTTGTGAAAACGCGTGTGAACTCTGGCTGTCCGCTTGCTTCTCTCATGCTTCACTCAATAAATATACAATTGTGATATAAGTATTTATCTCTATTTTACGTTAGTTCACTACTTATTACATGATATATTATCTCATTAATTAATGCGTGTACCTAATTTCAGGATTTAATAGGTCCACCGGGCGCTCATTTGGGAGGTTCCTCGCTGGACCTACCTATTTTGCAATTTGGGTGCCACAGGCCTACTTTCATTTGCAATCTTGGTGCTACAAGGCCTGATTATATTGGACTTTGAATGAAAGCCTTCGTCTTTAATGAGATAGAATGGTACTTTAATCCCAGTATCTGGTATTTTACTAGGCTGTGGAACACCTAAATCTCCAGAGGAAAAGAAATACCCATGCTTGTGTAACTGAAAACTGTACTGTCACTCTTTCGGCCATATGACCCTACATCAATCAGAGTAAAACATCATTTGGCTAGTAATACAATAGTGTGATACCCTTTTTAATTATGGAAAAGTGAGCCTGCACCAACTGGACATTTCAGCCGACAGTGCTTGCCATCGATACTTCCAATACAGTTTGAAGCATTGCATTTCTCAAAAAATGGGGTTTTTTTTATCTCTCTCCCGTGTTGATCATCAGGTACTGGCTTATACTATGGCTGCAGTACTTCCAACATAGCATTGCTTGTTTCTTTGACAATGTTATGCACTGTACTCTTTCCAGTGCGAAACTGGAACCAAAGGAAAGCAAAGGATTCTCCAGTAGCAACATGTCTGAAAATAATGGTATACAAACTTTTAACGATGTTATATAACTTCTTGCATTTATTCAAGAGAGAGAGAGAGAGAGAGAGAGAGAGAGAGAGAGAGAGAGAGAGAGAGAGAGAGAGAGAGAGAAAAAAAAAAGAAAAAAAGATTGGATCATACGGGGACGAATGACAGCCTGAGCGAATTCTCTATTATTATTATTATTATTATTATTAACTTTCTTTACAGAAACTGAATGCAAGGAAAATTTGCATCAATTAACTCTTTAAATACCACGCCTTGGAAACTCGAAGTTCCTTGATTACCCAAAGAATTTAATTTAAAAAAATCATTTGAAATTCACCTCTTTAAAAATAAAATTTCTTATCAATAAAAATATATAAAATATTTATCCTATCTGTTTTCCGGAAATTGCATTACAAGATGAGCTTTAAATGGTTATTTAAATGGCCTGATTTGAGTTCGGATGTAGCATGTGGCACTAACGGATTGTTTTTCCTCTTCTCTCCCCCAATCTCCCACCAAGCGGCCTACCCTGAACACTTGTGCTCACTGACCTCAAAAATTCCTTTTGAAGGCACAAACGCACACATAACAAAAGTCTTTTATAACTAACGAAATTGTTAAAAAAAAATAATAACTGAATTATACATTTTGTTTTTTTAGAGTTAAAAGATAAAATTTAGTATGTATGTACGGATATACACAAATATACACTCACTGCTTATCATGCTTTCTTTTCACACCTCTTGGGTTGTATTGTATTGAGAAAAGCAGGGCCCCATACACAGTGACAGTTGACAATGCTTGCACCATAATGTTGTGCGCTTTCTAATTTTTTTTTAAACAGAAACATAACATTGCCGTTGAGCCAATTTCCGTTCGCCCACAGCTGGCATTGAAACGATATAATTTTTTTTTCTGAAAAACCTATTCCTTGTAGTCTATCAAAGGAATTTACCGAAGGTCGAGTACACAGTTGGTTTAAAGCACTAGTCAATGAGTAATGTCTGTCAAGTAATTATTTTATCACTTCTGTTGAAAATTCTCTGAAAGAAAGCCTTTTTTGTTTACAATCTAAATTCATCAAATGCCTGTTATATGTATTGAGTATGGCAACCCAACAAGACGGCAAAAAAGTATTTTGTACCATTTGATGGATTTTCTAAGACATTCGACAGAATTGATCATCATATCTGATTTGTCAATTACGCGCATATTTATATTATAATCCATTATTACATCCGGTTTCTTTATTTCTTCTCCGGTTCTATGATTTTTTCCAGAGTTTACTGACTTGTCTTCGTGTACGGAGGTAATAATCAAAACTTTACGCTTGTTAACCCATCGAATGGCTAACATTCCTTTTTTGTAGTTGGCCTTGTCTAAGTTGGGCATATTTTTGCGGGTGTTTTTTACTGTACCACAAAACCCCGTATTCGATCAAGATAGAAAAAGCACAAAGCAGGACTTGTGTACCCAGAGCCGTCGCAATATTTAGTCCCCATCCCCCAAATCAAGATTGTGGGGCCCCCATAACAATTTGTCATGCATTTACAAGTAGTGCCAGGCACGACAAATACTATTATCAGCAGTCCCAATGCTGCGGAACACTTACAGAAAATGTGTATTCGAAAATTTTCATTAATAAAATAAAAAGTTTTGGCCACAGCGGGGCCCCTACAAGAGCCGCCTCCCCTCCGGCTAGTGGGTCGGGAGCAGTTGCTACGGCTTTGTGTGTACTGATTATCTGTATATAAAATATGCCCTGATCTTAGATCTGGTTCCATCAGTCCTTTCAAAATTGCCCCAGATATTCCAAATAGCTCATTGTGGTCAATATCTGTGTTTTTCCCTGTGTAAATTATCATATCTAAGATTATCCCTGTTTCACAATCGGATAAACCAAAGAGCTTGAGCCCGAAGCGACGAAGCGATGTCTTTTTGAAGGGATGTATTGTTTGAATGACAGACGACCCTTGAATAAAAGGAGAGATTCGTCTATCAGAAGGGGACAAAATATGCTCTTTGGAATTTGCCTTTCAATGAATGAAAGAAGCCTCCTATTTCCCATATTGTCCCTCTTATTCCTCCGACTGAATTGCCAGCAAAATGAAGAAACCTTAAGATTAACTGATATTTATTCCTTGAAATAAATTCCCTAAAAATAGAAGTTTCAATAAGGCATTAGTTGACCAGTAGTCAGCTAATTTATGCTTCTTCACCTGAGGCATTAGGAGGGTGAGGGCAATAAAAACGTGAAGCTCGCTTACGGACAATTTTGTCCATCTATGTGCAGTGGATGAAGGAGAGAAGGGGGTTTCCGAACTTTGTTCACAATAGAGATTTGTTTCCATGCATATGTCTGATAGAATTTCATAATTGAAAAATGCTTCTAAATACGCATAAAGCTTACTTCCCGAGTTTAAACCCATGTGCGCTTGGATTCCTAAGCGGACATCTTGAAATATGATGTTGGTGGGGGAGAAATGGAGGCAGCGTTGCCACGTTTTATCAATCTGATGATTTTCAGAAATAATTGGCTCTAATTCGTCATGGGATGAGTCTGAACTATTATTATCACTGTCAGTTAGTTCCAAAACAGAATCAAGGTTATAGTAGATATCCAAATTTTAGAAGGGTTAGCCATTTTTTAATTAATAAGAAAAACTAATTAACACAAGTTAAAAATAGGTGTGATAGCTACAAGTCTCTTAGAAAGACTAAAGTAAGCCAAATACCGAATAAACATTGCAAAAAAGAAAGTAAATGCACCGTACCTGAACAAAAGGACGCTTCATAGGACTAAATACATAAGAGCCTCGATTAAATGGCTGGGTACTCTCCCGCTCAGACTCTTTTGATGCTCTTGGGATCGCGAGGCTTAAGTAGCAACTTCATGAGGCAAAGGAGAAGGACTATTACCCAACCACCTGGATCAGTTTACACCAAATCAATGAAGTGGGTATTTTATGATGCTATGGAATTTCTCATCCCTTATATGACGCGACCAACTTCTTCTAATGTACCAACACCGCCTGATGTGAACAAAAGTTTATGAATTATATGTTGCACACGACGATTCATCAACTTCTTCTACCTTGGATCCACCCAATAATGCAGGTTTTATATAAACAGCAAGCAATGGAAACGCCTGTGAAGGGGTAAGCACACCTAATAACAACCGGTCGACTTCTACACCAAGGAAGAAACCAGACACCATGAAAAGACATCACACCGACCTTGCAAATGAAACAGATATGCAAATCATGGGGAAGATGCAGAAGCTGCGAGAACAAGGGGCTTTTAATAATTATAAAAATGAAAATGACCCTTATCGTCAGGTCCCGTAAACCTTCTTCGTCTAATGAAACAACTGTCGCCAGTTGACAATCTTGTAGTCAAGATGAAAATACATGAAGACTGTCGGAAGATCTTCAAACGCACTAACACCCAGCCTAGTAACAACACCCAATACGGTTACTGGAGTGGGCAACACATAACTCATACACAATCACTATCACGATCTCCTGCTAGCGACAATAGTTCTGAGTACGTTTACTTCTGAGAGCTAGCCTAGTCTAGCTAGCCTAGTCTAGCTAGCCTAAACTAGCAGTACATAATGTATTTTTGTTTACATTATTCACAACGAGAAATAAAGGATATATTTTTACTTACTCTATTCACAACGGATATAGAGGATGTATTTTTTATTACTTTATTCACAACGAGAAATAAAGGATGTCTGTATTTTTTTTATTCAAACATGCCTGAAATAGGAGACCCCTCTACTTGCCCTTTTATCAATAATCTACTTCTTACCTTAGAAAAATAGCCACAATTTTGTCAGGTCCAACTGTACGTTGATAATTAATATTCTGCAATCAACTACCCCCGAGCATTTTAAATTGTTCTATAGTCATCCTGAAGAAATCATAAAATTTCTTTGGATTTTTTTAGCAAATTTGGTAAAAAATGTCCTAAGCTCACAAATTCAGGTCTTCTAGCATTACTTTCATGCACCTATAATCTTCTTTGACGCATACGCCTACGCCGCCTCAGCCATGGCAACCCCGTTATTCCAGCGAGAGCATCTACGACCATACTCCTCAAAGGCAGCCTACACACTACTGCCTGTTGATTCTGACAATTTGACTCAGTCAGTGTGAACGGAGCTGATTCAAAATGACTCGAGGTGAATGATTCTACATAAGTTGAACGATTCGATTCGCTTGGTGTGGACGCAGCTTAAGGGTTTTCGAACGCAATCAACTTGGACCTAAACATGCCTAGCATCTCGTAATTTCTTGGGTACGAACGATTTCGGTACCGAGCGAGATGTCCTTCAGATTTGAGTAAAATCAATTTTTGACATGGTTTTAGCTAAGTATTTGGTCAATTTGGAGTCCGCCCTCGAAGATGACGATGAAAATAAGGGTTTGGGACAAAGAAGGATTGTCCCTGTGATTGCAGTAAACGGCGAAAAACCTGAATCACTAGGCAGGGATCAGATGTCCAGAAGAACAACTGGTAGAGCTATTAATTATCCTTGCCGACGAGCCATTATAAAACTCTTCAAAGTTCTGTGTGACCTTTCCACTATCCCGTTTGTTGTATGTCGGTACGCCGTGGTTCGCAGGAGATGAAACCCAACAAGGGCTGATAACTCCTTGAAAAGTTCGGATTCAAATTGGGCTCCTCTGTCAGTTATTACATATAAAAGAACGCTGATTCTCAGCTTGTGTGTTTTAATATACGTCTGCACAACTATTTCGGTGTCTCCCAGAATTTTTGTGCGGCCCGCAAAGGTCAGGAAAGATAGCGTGAGAAGTGCCCCCCCCCCAAAAAAAAAAAAAAATTAGTTTGAGAACACGTCAAGACCGGCCGCCCCGCACTCCGTTCAGTATACGTTCAGTTTATGCCTCCAAGACACGTGCGGCTCGCCCCTGTGCTAAATTTAAACCAAAAACTGAAATTATCGATTTTCACTAGTTTGGAACCAAAAGTATCAGCGATACCGATAAATCGATAACGCGAAAAAAATAACCCAATATCGTTATCGCGATAACGCCCACCTATGCTCCTCGTTCGTGGACACCGTGATGATGGCCCTTTGGATCTCTCTGTTCCCAGCGTGACTGGAGAAGGAGTCTTCCGAGCCCTGTTACGCTACCGTGCCAATGGTGGTGATTCTGACTTAATGACGCTCCTCACAACCTCATCAGTAAGAAAATTCAAGACCAAATAAATCAAATTTGAGGTGAGAAACTTCTATAATTAATATCTCTCATTTACCCTTGGAATACCATAAATTGGATCATAGAATAAAGTAATAGGGAGTAAAGAACTAGAAAGTCATATTTATCCCATCTTCTTCCATTCCTTATTTGTTTCCTCAGTCTCTAATCTTCTCTACCCTCTTCTCTTTTTTTATATTCTCCATACCTTCCTAACTTTGTTCTATACATTTATCTTTACAAATACACACATACATACCCAAAGATTATTAGATTGTAAGGAAGGTAGGAAGTTTAAATTATTACATCTTAGTTTGCAAGGCAGCTGGTGCTAGACAAGGTGGTTTCCTCCGTTTCTGAAGTTTTTGCTATCATGATTTACGAGACGAATGACGTTTCAATGATCGCTCAAGCCTCCATTTGCGTCCGTCACTTCAGCGATGGTCATCCAAGAGAGGACTTCCTCGGCTCTGTTCATGTTAAGGACTTGACTGGCGGGGAACTGGCTGGTATTCTGCTTAGGACTATTAAATGTGTTGACCTCGGCATGAGCAGCTTCCGTGACCTCTGTTTTGACAGGGTCAGTGCTATGATGCGTAAGTTCTGAGGGCGCGCAGCCGTTGTAGTGCAAGAATATACACTTTCAAAGGCAATACATTGCTTTAATCATCGGCTAAACTTCGTCTTGATTAGGGGCTGCGACACGAAAGAGCGCTCACCAAACCCTCAACGAAGTTTACAACTTAATTTATTCATCAAACATATGCTCAGCGAGGTTTACTGAGCTCGTAAAAGGCCTCTTGTCCGCTAATCGAAAAAATCTGGCCAACCTTTGCACTACTAGATGGGTTGAGAGACATGATGCAGTCATTGTCTTTACTGAATTTGTGCCGGTAATTGCTGTCTTCCTTGACGATAAGAGTAGCTCGGATGCGAAGGCGGGACTACTATTGATCGCAATCCAAGAGCCACGCCCTCTGATTGGACTCATCGTCGCCGAGTCTATTCTAGCTCACACTGTGGAGCCAAACCGAGCCCTGCAGTCTCCTATAGTTTATCTAGTTTCAGCATACGCCACGATTAATGAAGTCATGGCGTATCTCAAAAAACCTCAGCTGCTTTGATCAGATTCCATGACGCCTTCAAGAAGACAGAGGAGTTTCTTCAGAAGATCAGTTCATCACATGATATCATTACAGTGCCTCGAATTTGCAAACAACAAACGCAGCGAGGAAATGTACCATTGCAGACAGCTGAAGACTATTATGGCCCATCTGTCTACGTTCCTTTCCTTGACCATGTGTTGAATGAGCTGCTGAACCGATTTGGGGGTGATACTTTTCTGGTGGCATTCTACATCAAACATCTGCTCAGCCACTCACCGGAGATCTTGTTGCTTTAATAAGTGCGGCAAAAGTATATGAGGCCATGCCAAGGCAGAAATGGAGCGCTGGTTATCCTCAACAGTCAACTTTGACTCCATTAGAGATGCCCTTAATCACGCGCAGGATCGAATGTATCCTAACCTGGCCAAGCTCCTCCAAGTTCTGATCACGCTCCCAATCTCGTACGCAGAAGCCGCAGGCTGATTTTCAACGATTAAGCGTCTGGAAACATATTTAAAGAATACCACAAGTCAAGGACGCCTGAACAGCGTGACACTACTCGCTGGTCACAACGAAATTAAAGTTGAAATAGACAGTGTAATCAACCTATTTACCCAAAGAAGCAGGAGGTTGATGCTCGTGTGAAATAATAAATAGCGATTATTATATTTGCTGTTCTATATTTATAATGGTATTTTTCTATTGCTATTGTTATACATTTATATTTCTTTATTTTACAATGCAAAGCAATCTGAAAAATCTTTTCTTTAGTTGAGTGTTATACCTCAGACTTCTCAGAGGAGGAAATTTTTATTAGCCCCCCCTCCTAAATTTTGATATTGGATCCGCCTCTGCAATATGTGCATCTCATTTCAAGATTTAATATGATTCTCATAACACTCATTTGTGAGCCTTCATTTTTCATCCTAATCCATCTTGTAATCGAGTACAACATGTGAACCAGCATAGTAGAGAAAAAACAACAACAAAAACTCAGTTGAGTACACACATAAAATGAAATAAGAAATATTAACATTGACTACAATTTATGGGAATGAGAATGATTGAGGTTGTAGGGAAAATAATAATAACAGAGTGAGTTACGTTCAGTGAAATATAAGAGAATTGGTTGGTTGGAATATATTTACTGAGTTATTAATTTGATAGAAAGTCTCCCCACTGTAAGCAGGTTTGCAACAACTGGTACTAAAGTAGGGAAAGCTGAAACAAAAAATACGGTAAATATGTAGATTATCGGCGCGAATGATGGGACGTACTATTTCGTCTGTGTTCCAAAATGTTTCACGTTTTTGGAGTAAATTTAAGGGGACGGCTCGTGTGGGCTTAACACAATGGGGGGACCACACTACGATGATCCTGAGTTTCATTAAATTGGGGGGGGTCTGGGGGGGCACAGCCCCTCAGTATATAATCCTAATTGTTTATAGAATAAAAAAAATTGCGGCAGCTATATTTCGAAAAGGACTCAAACGCGCATGAATATTCCGACTACGAGCATTTGTGTAAAGACAACTCAGCCCACCTATTCCTGAAGCACCTGAGGGCCTATCTCCTCTCTCTCCTTCCCCGACCCTGTACTCTTGTATTTCCCTGACCACTATCACTACTCAAGTAATTTAACCCTAAAGCACTTCCATTAGCCTGCCTACCTTCTATTCCGAGAATGGATGTGGGGATGGAATGGTCGTCTCGTGCAATGGGGTTGAATGAATATATGAAAGGTTTGTGTGAGGAGTCAGGATTGGTGTTTGTAGATGTTTGGAGTGGGTTTTATGGGAATAAGGGTTTGTATGCGATAGATGGACTCCATCTGAGCTGAGATTGGGTTGAGGTTTTGTGGCGGGAATTAGATAGTGTTATTAGGTCTTTAGAGGTGGGAAACTAGGTTTTGATAGTGGTCATGGAAATTTTATGGCTCAAAATGAGGCAGGGATAGGAAGCAAACACAGATTTGTAGAAGGTAGGCAGGCTAATGGAAGTGCTTTAGGGTTAAATTACTTGAGTAGTGATAGTGGTCAGGGAAATACAAGAGTACAGGGTCGGGGAAGGAGAGAAAGGAGATGCAGAGGAGATAGGCCCTCAGATGCTTCAGGGATAGGTGGGCTGAGTTGTCTTTACACAAATGCTCGTAGTCTTAGAAATAAGAGGGATGAATTATTTAGTTATATCATTCATGAAGATATAGATATAATATGTATAGTTGAATCATGGGTTAATGAAAATATATTTAATGATAATGTGAGTGAATTTGAACTAGAAGGTTATACTATGTACATTAGTCAAAGGAGAGATAGGACTGGTGGTGGGTTGATTATTTATATTAGAAATAGCATTTCTTCAAATCTAAATAACTATAAAGCAAGGAGAAGGCGAATCATTATGGATAGATATTAAGGTTGGTAAAAATTTAGGAAAATACACCTGGGAGCTTTTTATAAACCACCAGGACAGATTGATTGTATCGATGAGTTAATGATTAGGGAAATAAGTAAAGGATGCAAAGAAGATACAGTTATTCTTGGTGACTTTAATTTAACTTCTGTAGACTGGGAAAATATGATAGGTAGAGATAGAGCAAGTTGTAAGTTTATGGAGTGTTTTAAGGATAACTTTTTGACCCAATTTGTTAATAAGCCAACAAGGGGTGCCAATATATTAGATCTAATTCTTTCAAATGATGATCACTTAGTTCAAGGATTGAGTATAGGGGAATCATTGGGAAACAGTGATCATCAGATGGTTCGGTTTAATTAGCAAATAGTTAAGGGTAGAACAATGACAAACTCCACAAAAATTCCAAATTTTTATAGGGGAGATTACGATAAATTACACGGCATGCTAAATCAGATTAGGTGGGATATAGAATTCCATGGAAAGAATACTTATGAGATGTGGGATATTTTTAAGACTATATTAAACATGATTCAGGAACAGTGTATGCCGATGAAGTCTATTAGGAAGAAATGTAGGAAACTATTATGGTGGAATCAAGAAATAGCTAATAAAGTTTCAGAGAAAAAAAGGGCATACCAGAGATTACAAAGTGAGAGTAGTTTAGATAATTTAAACCATTATAGGTCAACCAGAAATGAACTAAATAAGATTATTAAGAAGACCAAAAGGACAGCAGAAATTAATTAACTCATCGATACAATCAGTCTGTCCTGGTGGTCTATAAAAAGCTCCCAAGTGTATTTTCCTATTTTTACCAACCTTAATATCTATCCATAATGATTCACCTTCTCCTTGCTTTATAGAGTTATTTAGATTTGAAGAAATGCTATTTCTGATATAAATAATCAACCCACCACCAGTCCTATCTCTCCTTTGACTAATGTACATAGTATAACCTTCTAGTTCAAATTCACTCACATTATCATTAAATATATTTTCATTAACCCATGATTCAACTATACATATTATATCTATATCTTCATGAATGATATAACTAAATAATTCATCCCTCTTATTTCTAAGACTACGAGCATTTGTGTAAAGACAACTCAGCCCACCTATCCCTGAAGCATCTGAGGGCCTATCTCCTCTGCATCTCATTTCTCTCCTTCCCCGACCCTGTACTCTTGTATTTCCCTGACCACTATCACTACTCAAGTAATTTAACCCTAAAGCACTTCCATTAGCCTGCCTACCTTCTACAAATCTGTGTTTGCATCCTATCCCTGCCTAACTTTGAGCTATAAAATTTCCCTGACCACTATCAAAACCTAGTTTCCCGCCTCTAAAGACCTAATAACACTATCTAATTCCTGCCACAAAACCTCAACCCCATCTCGGCTCAGATGGAGTCCATCCATCGCATACAAACCTTTATTCCCATAAAACCCACTCCAAACATCAATCCTGACTCCTCACACAAACCTTTCACATATTCATTCAACCCCATTGCACGAGACAACCATTCCATCCCCACATCCATTCTCGAAAGCACACCTGAAACAATACCTTTTACTCTACTTTCACACATCCTTTCAATCAGCCTTTTATACCGCTGTTGTAACTCACTAGTACCCACCTTCTTTACATCGTTTACTCCGACATGTGTAATCACAACTGCTTCCCTCTCACACCCAGATACCAACCTATCATACCTCTCACACACATCATTTACACCAGCACCCGGCAGACAAACTCTCACTCCCTTCCATTTACTTTCACTCAACTTCCTATCTAAATATCTAATCTGAGAGTCATCCATCACAATCACCTCAGTCATTCTCCTATTCTCTCTAGGCCTAGTATTACCCTCCCTCCTGCTCTCACTCACTCGACCTCCTATTCTACTTTCAGGCACGGCCACACCAGACAAATCTCTTTCAAATTCTTCCTCTCTCAGGGCATCAAATCTGTTAGTTAGCTTAACAGGTTCCATGTCCCTCTCATTCACACACCTAACCTGTCATAACTTATCTATTCTGTCCACTTTCACCCACCACTCATCATCACTTACTTCACTTACTGCTTTCTCTCCAGTCCCTGTTCTAGGCCTAACTTCCTCCCTCCTGGTCCCAATCTGACTCTTCAAACGTACACTTGCATCTCTTCTCACTTCAGACACTAAATCATTCAGTCTCAAGCATTCCGCACGTAATCGACTCACCTCCTCAGTCAAAGCACATACACTGCACTCGGACACATTCACTCTCCTCTCTATACCACAGACATCGCACACTACATACACACTACTTTCAAAAGGCATACTCTACATCCAAACAGTCAGCCATACTTAAACAAGAGCAATAATAGAAACAAAAACTTACAAACAACAAGAATTTGACCCGAATTTGTGTGCGCAAGTTTAAAACCTGCTAATCAAGATGGCCACCGAAGTAAACAAAAGTCACTTTCTCACCAAAACAAAATAACCACAATTTTTATACAAAATAACCACAATTTAACTTCATTATATTAACCAAATATATGATCTTATAACTTAATATTTATGTTTATGTCACACACCAAAGTATATCAAATAATCAAAATATTCTGAGAGCTCTACGAAACACATGAGACTTCATTAGCAACACAGAAATATGGTTTAATCGAGCATTAAACAATGGTAAATTAAGTAACAAGTAAATAAAAAGACTAAATAATGTCAGGCATAGGGTAGGTAGGATATATAGAAAAGAAATAAGGGGGAAAAAACATCTAAATAAAAAGAAAAACAAAGTTTTGATCAATATAAAAAGCACAAAAAGCCTTGAAACAAATACAGCTTTCTGATTGGTCATTTATGAAACTGAATCCAGATCTGTGATTGGCCAGTGCGATAGCAGAAAAACACTGAAAAGTAGCCCCCAAAACAAACTAGAGTACAGCTGGATCCTATGCCTAGCTTATTTTGTGCTACTTTTCGTTGTTACTTTTTCTGAGATGAAATCGATGAAGTTTATGGCAATTTTCGCTTCTATACTGGGGGTGCTATGCCCCCCAAATGATTGAAACTCTGGGTCATCGTAGGTACATCCCCGCGATGAGCTGTCCCCAACGATGACCAGAAGCTCAAAATAATGGGTAATACTTCTGAGATGAAATCGATGAAGTTTATGGCGATTTTTGCTTCTATACTGGGGGGGCTGTGCCCCCTAGACCCCCCCAAATGATTGAAACTCAGGGTCATCGTAGGCACATCCCTGCGATGAGCCGCACCCAATGACGATCCAACGCTCAAAATAATCGGTAATACTTACGTCAGGAGGGTGGGTAGAGTTTACTGGCAGTGAGCCAGAACTTGTGGAATCGCTCTTTAACGTCGGGAAATTTGTATTTACAGGGTTGGATTTTGCCATCCACGTCAATACACAATTTATCGCACTGTGAAACACCCAATTTTTGTTCATTCTGAGCTGTGCAGAACAATTAGGACACTCGCGTATAGATTTTAATAGCCCATGGGCTTTGCAAAATGCAACACATTTATCGTTGTCTGTTAAAACAGCACCTAAATGGTGCAAATATAATGAATACACTATGCAAGAAAATGACAATTTGACAAATGACCCCCAAAATGCGTGGGTGGGCATTTAAATATGACCCGCTCAGCCAGAAAAGTGTTGACTTTTTTCTTTATCGAAATTGATAATTTGTGTTTCTTGAACTACACATATATAACATAATATAATATAATTTCACGGATGACAAAAGCCACAAGGGCCTATCAAAGGTCATCCGCCTCCGTCAAAACCCACCCACAAAAAGCACCATCACCAGGGGAAGACAAAATCAAAGTCCCCCACAATATAATATAACAGATGACAAAAGCCACAAAGGCTCATCATAGGTCATCCGAGTCAAACGACCTCTTTTTTAAGGCACCCAAACTCCCAGGAAAACTACATCCAGAGGATTGCGTCCACAAACAAGGTTATCACCAATCAAGGCTTGTCAAGAACTAAATCATGCAGCTATAGATATATACAAACAATATTAATATATACAAAGCTTAGGAACCATCACAACCTTCACCTCCCCATAAACTCATCCAATCTACTCTTAAATACATTTAAATTTGGTCTACCTACTAACCTCCACGGCAAATTGTTCCAGAAGTTCACCACTCGATTGGTGAAAAAATATTTTCTTAAATCCAACTTACACCCTTGCTTTTTAATTTTCAAGTGGTGACCTCTAGTCCGATTTCCATCATCTAACTCAAAAAACTTGCTAACATCCAATTTATCTATCCCGGAAATTTTTTGCCAAGCTCAATCATATCCCCTCTCACACACCTCCTTTCGAACGAGAACATATTTAATACCCTCAGTCTATCTATATATTCAAGGTGCCTCAGGGAAGGAATAATCTTTGTTGCCCTCCGTTGCACTGACTCAAGAAGGTTAATATCATGTCTAAAATGTGGGGACCATGCCTCTATACAGTACTCTAGATGTGGCCTAACATAAGAGTTATAGAGTTTAAGAATAACCTCCTTACTTTTGTAACTGACATTTCTCTTAATGAAACCCAGCACTCTATTTGCCCTATTTCTTGCTTCAATACACTGCTTAGAAAACCTTAATGACTTATCTATTACTACTCCTAGATCTTTCTCATCCTCTACTGAGCTCAGCCAATGCCCATCCATTTCATAGTTAAATTCTCTATTATCTTTTCCCATGTTTATAACTTTGCACTTATCAAGGTTGAAAGTCATTTGCCACTTATGTGCCCAGGATAACAATTTATTTAAATCCTCCTGTACTTTAAAATTATCATCAATATCTTTAACTACAGCTGCTAATTTGGTATCATCCGCAAAAATTGACACTTTATTATTAACTGCCTCCCCAAGATCGTTTATATAGATGAGAAATAATAATGGACCGAGAACTGATTCCTGAGGAACCCCACTGATAACATCCCTCCACTCTGACTTTACACCATTTAGCACTACTCTTTGCCTCCTGTCTTTCAGCCACTCAGCTATCCAATTTGAAACACCCCCACATATCCCAATCATTTTTAATTTATGAACTAGTCTCCTATGTGGTACCTTATCAAATGCTTTACTAAAATCTAAGTAAATTATATCTACATTCTCTCCCTTATCTACTTGATCTGTTACAAACTCCAGAAAGTCTAGTAAATTAGTCAAACATGATCTACCTGATCTAAACCCATGCTGAGCATCGCTGATTAACCCCTCCCTCTCTAGATGTTGGCAAATCCCTTTTTTAACTATTTTCTCAAGAATTTTACAGACTATAGGAGTTAGGCTAACCGGTCTAAAGTTATTTGGATCCTCTTTACTACCCTTCTTGAAAATGGGGACTACATTTGCTCTCTTCCAATCATCGGGTATTTCTCCTTTTGGAACAATAATCAAAATGAAGGTCGTAAAAAAACCTTTTTAAAAAATCAAAGAAGAGAAATCAATACAGAAGAAAAAAAATGAAAAGTAGTTTTTTCGTCAGAGTTAAGAAGTGAGGCTTCGTTAACAACACTGAAATATAGTTTAATTGAGCAATAAACAATGGAAAATTAAGTAACAAGTAATTAAAAAGACTAAATAATATCAGGCATAGGGTTAGGTAGGATATATAGAAAAGAAATAAGGGGAAAAAAACCATCTAAAATAGAAGAAAAACCTAGTTTTGATCAATATAAAAAACACAAAAAGCTTTGAAACAAATAGAGCTTTCTGATTGGTCATTGATGAAACTGAAATCAGATCTGTGATTGGCTAGAGCGATAGCAGAAAAACACTAAAAAGTAGCCCCCAAAATAAGCTAGAGTCGCATCCGGCCATCCTTGCAGCATTTACCCAATATACTCCTAATTGTTTATAGAATAATGTTCTAACGTTTACAGAAGTGAATGATTTAACCAAGTTGTTTCTGCACAGGTGAACGAAATATAAACACACAAAAATCCACTTTTTCGGCTGAGCCGCCAATCTACATGTTTACCGATAGGAGAATAAGAATAGTAAAAGCAACAAAGAAATTTTGGTAATACTTCAGTTTAGGGGCGTACAATAGGGGGTGCTGTTTCTGGGTTATAATTTTGGGTTATAATATTGGAGTCAGATGTCTTAAGGCGGAAGCCCCTCATTTTGAAAGTAACTAAAAATAATAATTTTTGGCGGAATAGCCGAAAGTAGTGGCGCTATTGTCTTTATTGTTTTGATATCAAAAATGTGCAGAACCGATCGCACGTATATCAAAATAACAAAGACAATAGCACCACCTAATCTATGCTATTGCTGCCAAAAATTGATTGAAACTCAGGATCATCGTAGTGGGGTTTCCCTGCAGTGATATCTGCCCCACGTGTTTCGTAGAGCTCTCGGAATATTTTGATTATTTGCTATACTTTGGTGTGTGACATAGTAATATGAATATTAAGTTATTAGATTGTATATTTGGTTAATATAACAAAGTTAAATTGTGGTTATTTTGTATAAATTGTGGTTATTTTGTTTTGGTGAGAAAGTGACTTCGGTTTACTTCGGTGGCCATCTTGATTAGCAGTTGTTAAGCTTGCCCGCATAAATTCGGGTCAAATTGTTGTTGTTCGTAAGTTTTTGTTTCTATTATTGTTCTTGTTGAAGTATGGCTGACTGTTTGGATGTAGAGAGTATGCCTTTTGAAAGTAGTGTGTATATAGATAGACTGAGGGTATTAAATATGTTCTCGTTCAAAAGGAGGTGTGTGAGAGGGGATATGATTGAGCTGTTTAAATTTTTTTCTGGGATAGATAAATTGGATGTTAGCAAGTTTTTTGAGTTAGATGATGGAAATCGGACTAGAGGTCACCACTTGAAAATTAAAAAGCAAGGGTGTAGGTTGGATTTAAGAAAATATTTTTTCACCAATAAAGTGGTAGACTTCTGGAACAAATTGACGCGGAGGGTAGTAGGTAGTCCAGATTTAAATGTATTTAAGAGTAGGTTGGATGAGTTTATGGGGAGGGAAGGTTGTGATGGTTCCTAAGTTTTGTATATATTAATATTGTTTGTATATATCTATAGCTGCAGTCTTCGACTGACCTTCGAACAGGTAGTACGTGTTTCGTAGAGCTCTCAGAATATTTTGATTATTTGATATACTTTGGTGTGTGACATAAACATAAATATTAAGTTATAAAATCATATATTTGGTTAATATAACAAAGTTAAATTGTGGTTATTTTGTATAAATTGTGGTTATTTTGTTTTGGTGAGAAAGTGACTTTTGTTTACTTCGGGGCCATCTTGATTAGCAGGTTTTAAACTTGCGCGCACAAATTGGGGTCAAATTCTTGTTGTTTGTGAGTTTTTGTTTCTATTATTGTTCTTGTTTAAGTATGGCTGACTGTTTGGATGTAGAGAGTATGCCTTTTGAAAGTAGTGTGTATGTAGTGTGCGATGTCTGTGGTGTAGAGAGGAGAGTGAATGTGTCTGAGTGCCGTGTATGTGCTTTGACTGAGGAGGTGAGTCGATTACGTGCGGAATGCTTGAGACTGAACGATTTAGTGTCTGAAGTGAGAAGAGATGCAAGTGTACGTTTGAAGAGTCAGATTGGGACCAGGAGGGAGGAAGTTAGGCCTAGAACAGGGACTGGAGAGAAAGCAGTAAGTGAAGTAAGTGATGATGAGTGGTGGGTGAAAGTGAACAGAATAGATAAGTTAGGACAGGTTAGGTGTGTGAATGAGAGGGACATGGAACCTGTTAGGCTAACTAACAGATTTGATGCCCTGAGAGAGAAAGAATTTGAAAGAGATTTGCCTGGTGTGGCCGTGCCTGAAAGTAGAATAGGAGGTCGAATGAGTGAGAGCAGGAGGGAGGGTAATACTAGGCCTAGAGAGAATAGGAGAATGACTGAGGTGATTGTGATGGGTGACTCTCAGATTAGGTATTTAGATAGGAAGTTGAATGAAAGTAAATGGAAGGGAGTGAGAGTTTGTCTGCCGGGTGCTGGTGTAAATGATGTGTGTGAGAGGTATGATAGGTTGGTGTCTGGGTGTGAGAGGGAAGCAGTTGTGATTACACATGTCGGAGTAAACGATGTAAAGAAGGTGGGTACTTGTGAGTTACAACAGCGGTATAAAAGGCTGATTGAAAGGATGTGTGAAAGTAGAGTAAAAGGCGTTGTTTCAGGTGTGCTTCCCAGAATGGATGTGGGGATGGAATGGTTGTCTCGTGCAATGGGGTTGAATGAATATGTGAAAGGTTTGTGCGAGGAGTCAGGATTGGTATTTGTAGATGTTTGGAGTGGGTTTTATGGGAATAAGGGTTTGTATGCGATGGATGGACTCCATCTGAGCCGAGATGGGGTTGAGGTTTTGTGGCGGGAATTAGATAGTGTTATTAGGTCTTTAGAGGCGGGAAACTAGGTTTTGATAGTGGTCAGGGAAATTTAATGGCTCAAAGTGAGGCAGGGAAAGGAAGCAAACACAGATTTGTAGAAGGTAGGCAGGCTAATGGAAGTGCTTTAGGGTTAAACTACTTGAGTAGTGAAAGTGGTCAGGGAAATACAAGAGTACAGGGTCGGGGAAAGAGAGAAAGGAGATGCAGAGGAGATAGGCCCTCAGGTGCTTCAGGGATAGGTGGGCTGAGTTGTCTTTACACAAATGCTCGTAGTCTTAGAAATAAGAAGGATGAATTATTTAGTTATATCATTCATGAAGATATAGATATAATATGTATAGTTGAATCATGGGTTAATGAAAATATATTTAATGATAATGTCAGTGAATTTGAACTAGAGGGTTATACTATGTACATTAGTCAAAGGAGAGATAGGACTGGTGGTGGGTTGATTATTTATATCAGAAATAGCATTTCTTCAAATCTAAATAACTCTATAAAGCAAGGAGAAGGTGAATCATTATGGATAGATATTAAGGTTGGTAAAAATAGGAAAATACACTTGGGAGCTTTTTATAGAACACCAGGACAGACTGATTGTATCGATGAGTTAATGATTAGGGAAATAAGTAAAGGATGCAAAGAAGATACAGTTATTCTTGGTGAATTTAATTTAACTTCTGTAGACTGGGAAAATATGATAGGAAGAGATAGAGCAAGTTGTAAGTTTATGGAGTGTTTTGAGGATAACTTTTTGATCCAATTTGTTAATAAGCCAACAAGGGGTGCCAATATATTAGATCTAATTCTTTCAAATGATGATCACTTAGTTCAAGGATTGAGTGTAGGGGAATCATTGGGAAACAGTGATCATCAGATGGTTCGGTTTAATTTGCAAATAGTTAAGGGTAGAACAACGACAAACTCCACGAAAATTCCAAATTTTTATAGGGGAGATTACGATAAATTACGCAGCATGCTAAATCAGATTAGGTGGGATATAGAATTCCATGGAAAGAATACTTATGAGATGTGGGATATTTTTAAGACTATATTAAACATGGTTCAGGAACAGTGTATTCCGATGAAGTCTATTAGGAAGAAATGTAGGAAACCATTATGGTGGAACCAAGAAATAGCTAATAAAGTTTCAGAGAAAAAAAGGGCATACCAGAGATTACAAAGTGAGAGTAGTTTAGATAATTTAAACCATTATAGGTCAACCAGAAATGAACTAAATAAGATTATTAAGAAGACCAAAAGGACAGCAGAAATTAATTTAGCTAAAAATAATAATAAAGATCCTAAAAAATTCTTTAGCTATTATAGAATCAATAATCAATCTAACAGTGATAAAATAGGGCCTATTAAATATGAAGGGGTTTTGAAAGAATCTGATGAGGAAATAGTAGAGGTCCTTAATGATCATTTTGCTTCAGTATTCACAGAAGAGAAACCAGTTAGATTAATTGATGATAATTCTAGGTCAAGGGAAGTAGTGATAAATTCTATTAATATAGACAGAAGAAATTAAAGGGCTTATAATTCAGTTAAATACTAGTAAGGCATCTGGCCCTGACAACATTCATTCTAGGATACTCAAAGAAGGTGTAGAAAGTATTGCAGTAGCTCTCGAGAAGATATTTATTAGATCACTAGAGTCTGGAGAAATACCAAATGATTGGAAATTGGCAAATGTAGTGCCAATTTTTAAAAAGGGAAGCAAAGAGGACCCAAATAACTTTAGACCAGTAAGCTTAACTTCTATAGTCTGTAAAATTCTTGAGAAGATGGTTAAGAAGGGAATTTCTGATCATCTAGAGAGTAGCAGGTTAATTAATGATGCTCAGCATGGTTTTAGAAAAGATAGATCGTGTTTAACTAATTTACTGGATTTTATGGATTATGTAACTAAAGAATTAGATAGGGGTGAGAAAGTTGATGTGATCTACTTAGATTTCAGCAAAGCTTTTGATAAGGTTCCACATAGAAGACTAGTTCATAAATTAAAGCTGCATGGGATATGTGGGAAGGTTTTAAATTGGATAACTGAATGGCTGAAAAATAGGAAACAGAGAGTTGTACTGAATGGAGTGAGGTCAGAGTGGAGGAATGTTATTAGTGGCGTACCTCAGGGATCAGTTTTAGGCCCTTTATTATTTATAATCTATGTAAATGATCTTGGGCAAGGTGTAAATAGCAAAGTGTCAATTTTTGCTGATGACACTAAATTGGCAGCTGTAGTCAAAGAGGTTGAGGGTAGCTTTAAAGTGCAGGGTGACTTAGATAAGCTGTTAGCTTGGGCTCAGAAGTGGCAGATGACTTTTAACCTTAATAAATGCAAAGTTATTAACATGGGGAGAGATAATAGGGAATTTAGCTATGAGATGGATGGATATTGGCTTAATTCAGTTGAAGATGAGAAAGACTTAGGAGTGGTAGTAGATAGGTCACTGAAATTTTCAAAGCAGTGTATTGAGGCAAAAAATAGAGCAAATAGGGTGCTAGGTTACATTAAAAGAAACGTTAGCTACAAGAGTAAGGAGGTCATCCTTAAACTATACAACTCTTATGTCAGGCCACATTTAGAGTACTGTATACAGGCATGGTCACCACATTTTAGACATGATATAAACTTATTAGAGTCAGTACAAAGGAGGGCAACAAAAATAATACCATCCCTGAAGCACCTTGAATATGAAGATAGACTGAGGGTATTAAATATGTTTTCATTTGAAAGAAGGTGTGTGAGGGGAGATATGATTGAGCTTTTTAAAATCTTTTCTGGGATGGATAAATTAGATTTCAGCAAGTTATTTGAGTTAGAAGGTAGTAATAGAACTAGAGGCCACCACTTAAAGATTAAAAAACAGAGGTGCAGACTGGATGTTAGAAAATATTTTTTCACTAACAGAGTGGTGGATTATTGGAATAGTTTGCCACCTGAGACTGTAGACAGCCCAAACTTGAATGTTTTCAAGCGCAGATTGGATGATTATATGGGGATGGAGGGTTAATTTCTTACTTTTTGGTATGTGGATATGTTTCTTGACTCATTCCTGTGGATGCAGTTTCTTTTTATTGTATATTTTGGGGGATTTTGATTTTGTTTTTGACAGACTCCTATGGAGGCTTTAAATTATATATTGTAGATGCATGGTTGGACATTCCTATGGATTGTTAAATTGTATATTGTAGCTGCATGATCTGACAAAATCCTATGGATGCATTATATGGGTGGGATTTGATGGATACGGATGACCTTTGATAGGCCCTTGTGGCTTTTGTCATCCGTTAAATTATGTTATGTTATGTTATGTTATGTTTAGTTCTTGACAAGCCTTGATTGGTGATACCCTTGTTTGTGGACGCAATCCTCTGGATGTAGTTTTCCTGGTAGTTTGGGTGCCTTAAAAAAAGAGGCCGTTTGACTCGGATGACCTATGATGAGCCCTTGTGGCTTTTGTCTTGATTTTGTCTTTCCCTGGTGATGGTGCTTTTTGTGGGTGGGTTTTGACGGAGGCAGATGACCTTTGATAGGCCCCTGTGGCTTTTGTCATCCGTGAAATTATGTTATATATTATGTTAGTGTGCGATGTCTGTGGTATAGAAAGGAGAGTGAATGTGTCTGAGTGCCGTGTATGTGCTTTGACTGAGGAGGTGCTTGAGACTGAATGATTTAGTGTCTGAAGTGAGAAGAGATGCAAGTGTACATTTGAAGAGTCAGATTGGGACCAGGAGGGAGGAAGTTAGGCCTAGAACAGGGACTGGAGAGAAAACAGTAAGTGAAGTAAGTGATGATGAGTGGTGGGTGAAAGTGAACAGAATAGATAAGGTAGGACAGGTTAGGTGTGTGAATGAGAGGGACATGGAACTTGTTAGGCTAACTAACAGATTTGATGCCCTGATAGAGGAAGAATTTGAAAGAGATTTGTCAGGTGTGGCCGTGCCTGAAAGTAGAATAGGAGGTCGAATGAGTGAGAGCAGGATGGAGGGTAATACTAGGCCTAGAGAGAATAGGAGAATGACTGAGGTGATTGTGATGGGTGACTCTCAGATTAGATATTTAGATAGGAAGTTGAGTGAAAGTAAATAGAAGGGAGTGAGAGTTTGTCTGCCGGGTGCTGGTGTAAATGATGTGTGTGTGAGGTATGATAGGTTGGTGTCTGGGTGTGAGAGAGAAGCAGTTGTGATTACACATGTCAGAGTAAACGATGTAAAGAAGGTGGGTACTTGTGAGTTACGATAGCGGTATAAAAGGCTGATTGAAAGGATGTGTGAAAGTAGAGTAAAAGGCATTGTTTCAGGTGTGCTTCTGAGAATGGATGTGGGGATGGAATGGTTGTCTCGTGCAATGGGGTTGAATGAATATGTGAAAGGTTTGTGCGAGGAGTCAGGATTGGTGTTTGTAGATGTTTGGAGTGGGTTTTATAGGAATAAGGGTTTGTATGCGATGGATGGACTCCATCTGAGCCGATATGGGGTTGAAGTTTTGTGGCGGGCATTAGATAGTGTTATTAGGTCTTTAGAGGCGGGAAACTAGGTTTTTATAGTGGTCAGGGAAATTTAATGGCCCAAAGTGAGGCAGGGAAAGGAAGCAAACACAGATTTGTAGAAGGTAGGCAGGCTAATGGAAGTGCTTTAGGGTTAAATTACTTGAGTAGTGATAGTGGTCAGGGAAATACAAGAGTACAGGGTCGGGGAAGGAGAGAAAGGAGATGCAGAGGAGATAGGCCCTCAGGTGCTTCAGGGATAGGTGGGCTGAGTTGTCTTTACACAAATGCTCGTAATCTTAGAAATAAGAGGGATGAATTATTTAGTTATATCATTCATGAAGATATAGATATAATATGTATAGTTGAATCATGGGTTAATGAAAATATATTTAATGATAATGTGAGTGAATTTGAACTATAAGGTTATACTATGTACATTTGTCAAAGGAGAGATAGGACTGGTGGTGGGTTGATTATTTATATCTTCAAATCTAAATAACTCTATAAAGCAAAGAGAAGGTGAATCATTATGGATAGATATTAAGGTTGGTAAAAATAGGAAAATACACTTGGGAGCTTTTTATAAACCACCAGGACAGATTGATTGTATCGATGAGTTAATGATTAGGGAAATAAGTAAAGGATGCAAAGAAGATACAGTTATTCTTGGTGAATTTAATTTAACTTCTGTAGACTGGGGAAATATGATAGGAAGAGATAGAGCAAGTTGTAAGTTTATGGATTGTTTTGAGGATAACTTTTTGACCCAATTTGTTAATGAGCCAACAAGGGGTGCCAATATATTAGATCTAATTCTTTCAAATGATGATCACTTAGTTCAAGGATTGAGTGTAGGGGAATCATTGGGAAACAGTGATCATCAGATGGTTCGGTTTAATTTGCAAATAGTTAAGGGTAGAACAATGACAAACTCCACAAAAATTCCAAATTTTTATAGGGGAGATTACGATAAATTACGCGGCATGCTAAATCAGATTAGGTGGGATATAGAATTCCTTGGAAAGAATACTTATGAGATGTGGGATATTTTTAAGACTATATTAAACATGGTTCAGGAACAGTGTATCCCGATGAAGTCTATTAGGAAGAAATGTAGGAAACCATTATGGTGGAATCAAGAAATAGCTAATAAAGTTTCAGACAAAAAAGGGCATACCAGAGATTACAAAGTGAGAGTAGTTTAGATAATTTAAACCATTATAGGTCAACCAGAAATGAACTAAATAAGATTATTAAGAAGACCAAAAGGACAGCAGAAATTAATTTAGCTAAAAATAATAATAAAGATCCTAAAAAATTCTTTAGCTATTATAGAATCAATAATAAATCTAACAGTGATAAAATAGGGCCTATTAAATATGAAGGGGTTTTGAAAGAATCTGATGAGGAAATAGTAGAGGTCCTTAACGATCATTTTGCTTCAGTATTCACAGAAGAGAAACCAGTTAGATTAATTGATGATAATTCTAGGTCAAGGGAAGTAGTGATAAATTCTATTAATATAAACAGAGAAGAAATTAAAGGGCTTATAATTCAGTTAAATATTAGTAAGGCATCTGGCCCTGACAACATTCATTCTAGGATACTCAAAGAAGGTGTAGAAAGTATTGCAGTAGCTCTTGAGAAGATATTTATTAGATCACTAGAGTCTGGAGAAATACCAAATGATTGGAAATTGGCAAATGTAGTGCCAATTTTTAAAAAGGAAAGCAAAGAGGTCCCAAATAACTTTAGACCGGTAAGCTTAACTTCTATAGTCTGTAAAATTCTGGAGAAGATGGTTAAGAAGGGAATTTCTGATCATCTAGAGAGTAGCAGGTTAATTAATGATGCTCAGCATGGTTTTAGAAAAGGTATATCGTGCTTAACTAATTTACTGGATTTTATGGATTATGTAACTAAAGAATTAGATAGGGGTGAGAAAGTTGATGTGATCTACTTAGATTTCAGCAAAGCTTTTGATAAGGTTCCACATAGAAGACTAGTTCATAAATTAAAGCTGCATGGGATATGTGGGAAGGTTTTAAATTGGATAACTGAATGGCTGAAAAATAGGAAACAGAGAGTTGTACTGAATGGAGTGAGGTCAGAGTGGAGGAATGTTATTAGTGGCGTACCTCAGGGATCAGTTTTAGGCCCTTTATTATTTATAATCTATGTAAATGATCTTGGGCAAGGTGTAAATAGCAAAGTGTCAGTTTTGCTGATGACACTAAATTGGCAGCTGTAGTCAAAGAGGTTGAGGGTAGCTTTAAAGTGCAGGGTGACTTAAATAAGTTGTTAGCTTGGGCTCAGAAGTGTCAGATGACTTTTAACCTTAATAAATGCAAAGTTATTAACATGGGAAGAGATAATAGGGAATTTAGCTATGAGATGGATAGGTATTGGCTTAATTCAGTTGAAGATGAGAAGGACTTAGGAGTAGTAGTAGATAGGTCACTGAAATTTTCAAAGCAGTGTATTGAGGCAAAAAATAGAGCAAATAGGGTGCTAGGTTACATTAAAAGAAACGTTAGCTACAAGAGTAAGGAGGTCATCCTTAAACTATACAACTCTTATGTCAGGCCACATTTAGAGTACTGTATACCGGCATGGTCACCACATTTTAGACATGATATAAACTTATTAGAGTCAGTACAAAGGAGGGCAACAAAAATAATACCATCCCTGAAGCACCTTGAATATGAAGATAGACTGAGGGTATTAAATATGTTTTCATTTGAAAGAAGGTGTGTGTGGGGAGATATGATTGTGCTTTTTAAAATCTTTTCTGGGATGGATAAATTAGATTTCAGCAAGTTATTTGAGTTAGAAGGTAGTAATAGAACTAGAGGCCACCACTTAAAGATTAAAAAACAGAGGTGCAGACTGGATGTTAGAAAATATTTTTTCACTAACAGAGTGGTGGATTATTGGAATAGTTTTGCACCTGAGACTGTAGACAGCCCAAACTTGAATGTTTGCAAGCGCAGATTGGATGATTAGATGGGGATGGAGGGTTAATTTACTTTTTGGTATGGGGATATGTTTCTTGACTCATTCCTGTGGATGCAGTTTCTTTTTATTGTATATTTTGGGGGACTTTGATTTTGTTTTTGACAGACTCCTATGGAGGCTTTATATTATATATTCTAGATGCATGGTTGGACATAATCCTATGGATTGTTAAATTATATATTGTAGATGCATGATCTGACAAAATCCTATGGATGCATTATGTGGGTGGGATTTGACGGATGCGGATGACCATTGATAGGCCCTTGTGGCTTTTGTCATCCGTGAAATTATGTTATGTTACGGATGAAATATTATGCGGCCAGGACCAGGGAACAACGGAGGTGAGCGTATGATGCAAATCCTCAGGTTTACCCTATCTCCACCTTTCACTATTATAATTGAGCTGCACTTCTTTTAAAATGAGACCACGACCTATAGAAAAGTCTATTAAATTAACTGAGGAATTAACACAAGTCATATTGAAGTCAAACGAACCGTATTCACAGGAATCGTGCCTTTTTAATTGCTCAGTTTCAGGATTGCCAATGTTTGAAATAAGGTTGAATTAAGCGTTGCCAGCGTGTGAAATTAATGGTTTAGTTTCACCAAATTAGTTAAACGAAACATACAAATTTTAATATATTAGTAATTATTTAAAAATCAATGCATTACTAAATAATATAATTAAGTAGAAGTGCAGGCATTTACTAAATAATAAAGAAGAAAGGAAAAAACAAATATAATGCTGTGATTGGCCCCCTTTGAAGTTACCGTCTGACCTCATAAGGCAAAGATTGTAGCCCAGAAACAGTGCCCCTAATCATGCGCCCCTAAACTGAAGTATTACTGGAATTTTTGCAGTTTGTGTGGAAGAAGAGAAATGAACAAGGCTAATAAATTATTTCTCCTCTCCACAGAAAATAAATGCCATATCCCAATACAAAGGGTGGCTCAACAACCTGAACCTGAACCATAACATAACATAATTTAATTTATGACAAAAGCCACAAGGGACTATCAAAGGTCATCCGCATCTGTCAAAACTCACCCACAAAGTGCATCCATAGGATTGTGTCAGATCATGCATCTACAATATATAATTTAACACATACATACATACTGTATACACTTAACCCTTAACCGGTGGGTCTGGGTTGTGCCAGAGCTTGTGCCATACAGGGAAAAACAAGTAATTTTAATTTTTCTTGGAAGGTCATTTATCATTTAAAATATTATTTTATTTAAGTAAATATGCAATGTAAACTATATTTTATTATTCTAAATGTTAGAAAAAATTATAAAAAGGATAATGAAAAAAATATAAACTCTTTCTAAGATAAATTTCTACGCTTTGGAAAATTTGACTACATTGAAGCTTTGGACTCCATCTTTCTACTGGACTAAAAAATCGCGCATAAATTAAACTCAAATTTGATTCTGTCAACTCTTTCACTCAAGGATTTGCCAATTAGTAATAAAACAACGGGATATCAATTGACAATGCTCGTATGGCAGGAAACTCTTTGAATCATCAATTGATGTTACCCGCCGTTCTCTAAGGAAACGTTAATTGACAATGTCTGCCGGTTAAGGGTTAAGCTCCTAATTTGACCTATAGAAATTATTTTTTTTAACCCTTAAAGCACCGGGCTAATTTGCTTGGAATTACCTTGAGCAAAATTACAAATGGTATACGTTATCAAAAATAATTAAAATAAAATGGTGAAACCCTTTTTTATAAATCAAATAATATATCATTTTAATTGAAAATAATTGTTTTATTGATATCATTAAAAAATATTGGTAAACCTGAAGATCGGCAGCATGCCCGAAAAAGTGTATTTTTTCAACCGAAATCTATTGGGACCAAGTTGTGTTTATGTTTTATTCACCTGTGCATGAATATTCATGTGCGTTAGAGTCCTAGTTCAAATATACAGGTGCCATTTTTGTAAAAAAATACCTGAAAGTAACCAAACGAAAAACGCTGTTTACCTACTTTATTGCAATGCGTATACTTCTGAAGATCAATAGATAATTTGCAGAATAGTTCCTACAGAGAGGTGTGACTTTGAGAAAAAAGTTCCATTCACAATTAAAAAAAAATAATGGTGATTGCTGGCGCTAGTTTATGAGTCTCATTTAGTTTTTGCACATCTAAATTTATAATTATTATCTTTGACCCCTAATGCCTGACCACAAACTTCACAATCAATTGTAACTTTAATCAAATTATGATTGTACAAAAATGTTAATAACTTTTCTCAATCAGAAAATAAAGCAGAAAGTTTGATAATAGATGTGTGGTGATCTAAGCTTCATGTAACCTTATATGTATAATTGCCTAATCGGTTACACTACATTACTTTGTTTACTGTATTGATGTTTTGTTAGTTGAATAAAGCCTAGAGAAAGGTATTGACACTTTATTATGATTACCACAATTTATTCAACTAACAATCCCATCCAGTGCCGATCCAAAGGCTATACTGGTGATTTAAATAAATAGTGGGAGCCCTATCATAGCTTCATAAAAATAAAAACAAGCTGCGTTTGATCTAAAGATGGATAAATTCCTGAGACCTAAATGCCTAGATGGATCCTCCAACTCGTCTACTGCTGCACGAGAATGGAATCACTGGAATTGTACTTTCTCTGGAATCCATCGCAAGCCTTAATCCTAACAAGCTAGATACATTGATCAATTTTGTCTCTCCAATCGTATATGGTTACATTGCAGAGTGTACTACCTATGATTCAGCTATACATCTTCTCAAAGACCTCTATGTCAAGCCCCAAAATGAAGTGTTCATGAGACATTTATTGGTAACTCATAGGCAGCATGAAGGGGAGACAATAGATGAGTATCTACAAGAGCTTCAGGTGCCTGGCAATCTGGATTGTAACTTTGTGTGTTTCTCTTTTGTATATAGTCTTTTCTTTATATAGTCCTTTTCTTTTTTGTGAATATTCTTTATTGCGCTTTTTGTAAGTGCTTTGTTTGGAAGGGTGCCATCTTTAATTTGTTTCTGTGTTTACATTTTTTAGTTTTTTTGTATTACCATTTTTCTTAATTCATTCAATTATAGTGGGCCCTGGGGCTAAAAGCAAAAGCTCACAATGTGTTAGAGAAGCACCCAGGACTCTACTGAGTGTTATCTGTGTGTCACTTGTAGTAAGTCAGTGGAGGATGGTGATACATGCATCCAGTGTGATTTGTGTACCAGCTGGTGTCATGGTACTGAGGTCTGCTGTAGAATTTTGTTTGCTTTCCTTAATATGATCGTGGCTAATAAAGGTAAGGGTGTCAAATTTGCTTGCTCTAACTGTGTCGATTGTGACATTTCCCTTTTAGCTCAGACATGCTCTTATGGTGACTTTGTTAAGTCTCTGCGTGTGATGGTGTCTAAGTTGGCTGACACTGTCTACCCTAAGTGCCCAGGTGACTGCCGTTACCAGTGAGCTTAGAGACCTTAAAGATTCTCTTGCCTCTGGAGCTGCTTCTTCCCCTTTATCATTGAAGGAAGCTCTGGGGCAGCCAGAAATGCAACAACATTTTAAAGACAAATTAAGGGAACTTCATGAGCGAGGCAAAAGGCAGACAGCATTATTGTACGTGGAGTTTCTCTTGAAAATTTCCTGCAAAAATTCAATGACATTGTGTCATTGGTTTGCCCTAGCCTTGGTCCAGTAATTGCTACTGATGTGTTGTCCCTTAAGCCTTATCTGATAAGGGCAAAGGTAGCCAACACACAGCTTCGTTTGACTATTCTGACTAATTCTAAGAATTTGGCTCGCACTCAACATTCAAACATATTCATTAATAAAGACCTTACTTATAAGCAGAGAATGGAGAGGAGAAGTAAGAGAGGGATAACTGCTCCAAGTAGTCAGTCAGGTGTTATTCCTACGCTCTCTGATTTAAATGTCCATCCATTGGGTCACTCCCTTCCAGTCCCTGCTGCGGCTGCATGCACCACTCCAGTTAGACCTATTGAGCAGTCCTAGTCGGCCCCGGGCAGTGCAGTTAGAACTCAAATAGCTAATTTTCAAAAAAACCTGTAGATAATTTTTTTAATTTTTGTGTAATTGTTTGGTATGTTAATTTGAATTCCCTTGTCAATAAAGTTAATCTTGTTTCTGTTTTGTTTTTCTGTGGGTGTAGATATTGTAGCCCTTACAGAATCTTGGCTCTCTTCCTCAGCTTCTTCTTTATCCGTTCACATTTCTGGTTATACCTTTCTCCGGAATGACTCGCTTTCAGATTTTCATAAACATGGAGTTGGTATGTATATTAAAAACTATAAGGTATAATAATGGTTTACTGAATTTCCTAATGCTCTTGGAGTCTTCCAATCATTTAATATTTATATTTTAGTTGTATACAGGCCTCCAAGTTATACTTCAGATGAGAATGGTTCTTATTTCTTATATCAACTCGTTTTGCCCCGTAAGGGGCGCGTCGATTTGCCATCCTGGCCGCCGTGCTGACAGGATCCAGAGCTCCATCCGGCCCCAGCTTAGCCTCTCTTCCTTCCTTCAAAACACTTGTTTCCTCTCTTTTCACACAACTTTCTCTGGTCAGCCTCTAATTTCACAGGGTAGATGCTGACCTTCCTTTCAGCCAACCGTCCCGCATCGGGGCTGAGGGGGTGGGGGACAATGTTCCCTAACCCCTCAGCTCCGGTCTGGGGTGGCTGGTTTTTAACAACCTGCTTCATCCCCACCCATACCTTCCTCACATCCCTTTTCCTCTCCTCTTCACAATCTATATATTTTACGCCGTGTTCAAGGTGGAGCCGCCATGCCGATGGACTGCCAGGCCACCAGGCGGGAGGGGTGGTCCCAAATGGCGGCGCCCGGCTCTGCCGGGCTTGTAAGCACCTCTTGCAGTGCGGGCTACTGCATCCCGTGTTAAAAAAAAGGGTCACCATGCCCAATGATGAAGACTAAAAAAAAAAACTCAACCCCCAATTTTCCCTGAAACATCAACGGAGCCGCCCTCGGGCAGCTCCAGCAAAAAAATGGAGGTCCCCCCCCCCTGTGCCAGGGGACCCTCCATATTTCTCTAACCGGAGAGGAGGCTTACTCCTCTCCTTCGCCTACGGGTGCAGGGAACTCCCCCTCACCCCCTTCTCTGGAGGTGCTTTTGGGCACCTCCCTTTTCCCAGCGGCAGTCCCCTCTTTTCTTTCCAAGGGGACTGCCAAGAAAGCCAGCAGGCAGCCCTTAGCCAGCCGCTCCCCATTGAAGCGGCTCGGTAGGACAAACCCCCCTTAGGGGGGAGAGGGAAGCCAGGCCCCTTCGGTCGCTTCCCTCAAAAGACCTGCTGGCAAGAATTTTAAACCTTGCCGGGGTCAAGGCCTGTGCCTCCCCACACAAGACTGGCGACACTGCCAAGGGGACCTGCGATGTCCTGGGAGGGGATGGCCAACTGGAGGCCCCTCCTGTGATAGACATGGTCCTTGAGGAGACCCAGCCTCAGACGGTAGGGCCTTCCATGGGGGGGGAATTCGGGCTCGGCGCCAAGCACCGAACCCGAATCCGCCCCGATGCAAGGTCTTCCTCAAATGGCTGAGGGCTCCGAGGCAGTAAAAGGAGGGGAGGGATCTCCTCCGACAGGTGCCCCTATGACAACCAGGACCTTCTCCATTTCGGAGAGGGACCTGGCTGAGGCCGGTCCATCTGGCCTGGGGGCTTCTGCCGGCGGAGGTGAGAAGCAGGTTCATTCCCCGCCCTCCTCTCCAAAAAAAGAAAAAGACAAAGAAGACTAAAAAGATGAAAAAGACTCGGGGCTCCTCTCTATCCGCGGGGGCTGCGGGGACGGATGGGTCTGCTACCACTTTGGTAGGCGACCAAGCCAAGATCGGCACATCCAGCCCCTCTACCGCCCCGTGTGCAGAGCCCCTGACCAAGACTAACACAAAAAGTGCACAGGGCGGAGCCTCGATGACATCGGGGCCCCTCATTCAGAGGTTACCTGGCGTTTTCGAGCCCGTTGGCTTCAAACGCTTCCTCGTTATTCGCTCCACTGATGGCACCATGTTGTCCAAGGGCAACATGATCCATCAGAGGAGAGGATTAGCTAGTGCAATTGGTAGAGAGCCGAAGGTGACCCGTTTCTCGGACGGGAGCCTTCTGGCGAATCCCGCCGAGGCGGCCAAGATAAGTGCTCTTCGGACACTTCATGGCACCCCGGTGAGTGTGACGCCGCACTCTACTATGAACTTTGTGAAAGGAGTAGTTTATGCGAGGGAACTCGTTGACTACTCCATTGAGGACATCACCCTAGAGCTGGCCGACCATGGGGCGGTCAAGGTCGAACGTGTGATGAGAAAACAGGGAGGGGCTTCGAGACCCACCCCTACACTCTTCGTCACGTTCGACTGTGACAAGCTCCCTGAGTCGGTGCGTGCCGGTTGGTACCGCTACCGCGTGAAGGCATTCGTGCCACTGCCGCGGCGGTGCTATTACTGTCACCGCTTCGGCCATACAAATCGCTCATGTAGACGTGCAAAGTCGGGGTCACCCGAAGTCTGTGTAAATTGCTCCAAGGTCGCACATGATAAGTCCAAATCGTGTGTGCCCAAGTGTGTCAATTGCGGAGAGCTGACCCCCTGCTTCTTCGAAGCAATGTGGTGCATATCTCCTGGAGAAAGAAATCCTGGCCGTTCAGGCCCAGGATCGACTCTCATTCCGCGAGGCTAAGGACTTGGTCCTGGCGCGCCCGGCTCTGCCTGGGACGTCATATGCCTCAGTAGTTAGAAAGGCACCCTCTGCTCCTGGCCCATCCAGTCCAACGAGCACGTTTGTTTCCGCGCCCATTCGGAGCCCTTCTGCGGGCTCTACCCAACCCGGGCGCTCCCCTGGTAAAGCTGGCGGCAAAAAGGGTTCACACCCAGCCCCGGCTAAAACCAGGGCTTGCCCCTCTTCCCCCAGCGTGACCGTTTCCCGTAAGGCGAAACGGCCACGCGCCTCCACAGAGTCGTTAGACTCACAGGAGGCAACACCCCTGAAGATGGTCGCTAGGCCATCTTCCGGGGTTCCTAAAGCTGTTCCCCGAAAGGAGGACAGCAACAACGGAGCTTCGGCCCCTTCGCCCACGCCCCGAGGTGGAGCGAGTGGCTCGGAGACGGTGGTTCCTCGAAAAGAGGGCCCCCCGCCTCCCAAGCCGCAACGCCCGCCTAAGGTTTCGAGGCGGAGGGAGGAAAAGACTCGCATGGCGAGCCCAACCTCCCCCAATAAGTCCTCGAAGGCGACAGCGCCTTCAGCGCTTTGTCCGGCCAACAGCGCCCGGGGTTCTGCCCCCGGAAGCATACGGCCATTCCCGTGAGGGTCTTCAATTCGAGGAGGGCCCCCGCGTCTCCTCCGAGCTAGGCCTGGAGGGCATATTCCTTCAATGGAATTGCCGTGGACTCCGGGCCAACTGGGAGGAGCTGCGGAGGCTCGTCTCGTCCCGTTCCCCGTTAGCTATTTTTTTTGCAGGAGACCATGCTAGGCGCGTGCCCGCTGCCTGCCCTCCCGGGGTATAAGGGTCTTGCGACCCCACCACCGCGGGATGGCCGGGCTGGGGGATGCGCGGTTTACACCCGGCATGATGTCTCCGTTCTTCCTTTATCTTTAGATACCTCCCTTCAGGGAGTGGCTGTGCAGCTGCACCTGGATAGGAGGTATACTATCATTTCTGCGTACATTCCACCGTCAGCTGACTTCGACGCGGGGGACTTCCGCCGCGTCGTGGCACGGTTGCCGAGGCCCTATCTCTTGCTTGGAGATCTGAATGGCAGGCATCCTCTCTGGGGAGATTACTCCATAAATCCCAGGGGACAAGTCCTTGCCGATCTGATCGAAGAGCTTGAGATGGGTGTCCTAAACGTGGATGAGTTTACGCATCACTGTCCGAGAACCGCTTCATTTTCTTGCCTTGACCTATCTTTGTGCTCTTCGGATGCACAGCCTGATTTTGATTGGGGGGTGGTCGATGACCTCCATGGTAGTGATCACTTTGCCATTCAAATATCATTTTCAGGGCAACTGCCGCCTGAGAGACCATCTCGGTGGTGCTTGGCGCAGGCGCGGTGGCCTGCATTTCAGGAAATGACTGAATTCTCTATCTCAGTCGAGGAGTTTAGGTCGGTAGATGAGGCCGTTGAGTTCTTCTCCGGCAACCTCATCGCCGTGGGCCTGACTACTATTCCTAGGACGTCTGGCCGTTTTGCACGCCGACCACTCCCATGGTGGTCGGCCGAGTGTGAGACGGCCCTCAAACAGAAGCGTTATGCCTACATGCTCTATAAGCGCCGCCCGAACGATTTCACTGTCGCTGAATTTCGTCGGGCTAGGGCTAGGTTCCGGTATATTTCGAAGCACGCCCGCCGCTCTTCTTGGCGGGCATACGTGTCTTCACTTAACGGGAAGACCCCTTTAGCTGAGGTGTGGAAGCGAGTCAAAAGGATTCGGGGCAAGTTCTCGCAGGACCCCCCTCCCGTTCTCCAAGAGAATGGGACCGCAATCTCGGACCCCGCGTCCGTGGCGGAATCCTTCGCGACCGCTTTTTCTGCATTCTCTAGCCGTGATGCTGCTCCGCCAGCATTCAATGCACGTCGTGATGTCGCGGAAGGCCGCCGGCTGGACTTTACCTCCAGAGGCGGAGAACCCTTCAACGACAAGTTTACTGTAAGCGAGTTGCGTTCCGCTCTCGCTTCGTGCGCGGACACCGCCCATGGTCCGGACGATGTCCCGTACGCCATGCTTCGACACCTGGGTGAGCGAGGCATGGCCTTTCTGTTAGATCTGTTCAACAGGATCTGGGTGGAAAGTCTTCTCCCAGACTCCTGGCGAATCGCTACTGTGCTTGCCTTTCGCAAACCGGGGAGAGATCACTCTACTCCGACCGGTTTCCGCCCAATCTCTCTAACCTCTTGCGTGTGCAAGTTGTTGGAGAAATTGGTAAATGTTAGATTAGCCTTTTTCCTGGACAGCGGAGGCCATCTGTCTTCTGCACAGTGCGGCTTCCGCAAGTTCCACTCCACGTCGGATGCTCTGCTCCGACTGGAAAATGCCGTCTGCGAGGCTTTCCTTCGTAGACAGCACTACGCCACGGTGTTTTTCGATCTGGAGAAGGCCTATGATACCGCATGGCGATACGGTATCATGGAGACTCTCCACACGATGGGGTCGAGGGGACGCCTCCCAATTTTTATATCTGAATTTTTGCGAGATCGTCGATTCCGCGTGCGGGTGGGGGGAGCCCTCTCCGGCCCAAAGGAGCAGGAAGAGGGTGTCCCGCAAAGAAGTGTCCTCTTTGTCACACTCTTTGCCCTGAGCATCAACGGCATCACCTCGGTGCTGCCGGAAGATGTTCTCGCTACGCTCTACGTGGACGACCTTTCGATCTCTTTTGGCGCGGCCCAGATGCCAACTCTGGAGCGTCGACTCCAACAGGCATTGAACCGCGTCTCTCGCTATGCCGAAGCGCACAGGTTTCGGTTTTCTTTGGCCAAGACTAAGATGGTGCACTTCTGCCGCCATCCACGGCTTCACCCCGACCCAGATTTGTTTCTTAATGGGGTGCGCCAGGATGTGGTTGACTCGCACCGTTTCCTTGGTCTTGTATTCGACAGACGCCTCACCTGGGAGGCTCATATTCGCAGCATTAGGGTCTCTTGTACCCGCGCCATGGACATTCTCCGTTCCGTGACGTTCAGCGCTTGGGGCGCTGATAGGGCTACCGCCTTACTTTTTTATCGATCCTTTGTTCGCTCGAAGCTCGACTACGGATGCGAGTTTTATGCATCCGCAGCCGAGCGTTTATTGCGGAAGGTGGATTCGATCCACCACACCGGCCTTCGCCTTGCGACCGGTGCCTTCCGCACCTTCCCCATTGAGAGCCTGTTGGTCGATGCTGGGGAGATGCCACTCGCTCTGCGCCGCGTGCAGTGCATCACTCGCCTGTACGCGCGAGCCCGGCGCCTCCCTCAGTCGCCAACAGCTCTCACTGCATCCGCACCTGATCTCGATGGTGCCTATGCCGCCGAGAGTCGCCAGTCATACCCTAAGCCCTTTGGGTTTAGGGCCAGGAAACTCCTTCGAGAGGTAGATATAGCTCTCGGGCCGGTGGCGCCTCTGGTTCTGCCCTGGACGCCACCCTGGAGGGTACCACATTTGGCTATTTGTCGCCACGCCTCTGCTCCCAAAGCTTGTACTGCGCAGGGAGTATTGCGTTCTACCTTTTTGGAGCACACATCGTGTCACGCTGGTACCGTGCCAGTATATACGACGGCCAAGTCCCAAGAGGGGGTCTGCTTCCACGCCGTATCCCCTCTGTTTGAAGTCAGCGGGGCTCTACCAGGCGCTGCGTCTGTCTTCACGGCCGAGCTGGTGGCAATACACCACTCGGTACGGGAGATTACGCGACGTGCCCGGTTCGGAGACCGGATTGTGATCTATAGCGACTCACAAAGCGCCCTGAGTGCTCTCGGGGCATTGGAATCTCCGCATCCCCTGGTTCGCGAAATCTGTGACGCCACGGTTTAGGCGAGCCGGGCAGATGTCGAGATTATCTTCTGCTGGGTTCCTGGACATGTAGGAATTGCGGGGAATGAGCGCGCCGATGAGGGCGCCAAAAAGTCCGCGAGGACTCTGCGACCGGACCAGCGTTTCGCTCTTCCTCACACCGACTACATGGCAGGAATACGGGCAGCTCTTCGGACTGCTTGGCAAAGAAGATGGGAGACGGTCGAGGGGAACTTAAAGTTGCGTGGCATTGCGCCGCGACTGTTCCCATGGACCTATCCCCCAATGCCGCGGCGGCTTCAGGTTGCTTTCTGTCGTCTTCAAATCGGACACACTCGTGTGACGCATCGCTACTTGATGGAGCGCTCGCCTGCGCCCTATTGCAACGACTGCGTCGTCCCCCAGACTGTTCGGCACATTCTTGTCGAATGTCCCAGTCTGGGTGATCTTCACGCACGGTACCGGGATGGGCGGGGTCGCTACCGCCTGTCCCTTGTACTCGGGACGAGTGCGTGCACCATGACTAGTGGACTTATTGACTTTTTGGGGGAGGCTGGCCTTCTCCCTTTCATTTAACCCAGTTTAATTGTTGTTGTTTTTGTTATTGCTTTTTTATTGTTATTGTTATCTCTTTTTATTGTTTCCTGTTTAATTTTTAAAGTAGCCTAGAACTAGGCTGTTTGTTTACGGCGACTAATGCCTAAGTCGGCAGTCGCCAGATAGCCCCTTAATTAAAAATAAAAATAAAAATGCCATCCTGGCCGCCGTGCTGACGGGATCCAGCGCTCCGTCCGGCCCCAGCTTAGCCTCTCTTCCTTCCTTCAAAATACTTGTTTCCTCTCTTTTCACACAACCTCTCCCACAACTTTCTCTGGTCAGCCTCTAATTTCACAGGGTAGATGCTGACCTTCCTTTCAGCCAACCGTCCCGCATCGGGGCTGAGGGGGTGGGGGACAAAGTTCCCTAACCCCTGAGCTCCGGTCTGGGGTGGCTGGTTTTTAACAACCTGCTTCATCCCCACCCATACCTTCCACACATTCCTTTTCCTCTCCTCTTCACAATCTATATTTTTTACGCCGTGTCTAAGGTGGAGCCGCCATGCCGATGGACTGCCAGGCCACCAGGCGAGAGGGGTGGTCCCAAATGGCGGCGCCCGGCTCTGCCGGGCTTGTAAGCACCTCTCGCAGTACGGGCTACTGCGAGAGGTGTGCGCGATTGCATCCCGTGTTTAAAAAAGGGTCACCATGCCCAATGATGAAGATAAAAAAAACAAACCCAACCCTCAACACTCCCTGTTCCATCGACGGAGCCGCCCTCGGGCAGCTCAAGCAAAGAAATGCAGGTCCTCCCCCTGTGCTTGCACAGGGGACCCTCCATATTTCTCTAACCGGAGAGGAGGCTTACTCCTCTCCTTCGCCTACGGGTGCAGGGGACTCCCCCTCACCCCCTTCTCTGGAGGTGCTTTCGGGCACCTCCCTTTTCCCAGCGGCAGTCCCCTCTTTTCTTTCCAAGGGGACTGCCAAGAAAGCCAGCAGGCAGCCCTTAGCCAGCGGCTCCCCATCAAAGCGGCTCGGTAGGGCAAACCCCCTTAGGGGGGAGAGGGAAGCCAGGCCCCTTCAGTCGCTTCCCTCAAAAGACCTGCTGGCAAGAATTTTAAACCTTGCTGGGGTCAAGGCCTGTGCCTCCCCACACAAGACTGGCGACACTGCCAAGGGGACCTGCGATGTCCTGGGAGGGGATGGCCAACTGGAGGCCCCTCCTGTGATAGACATGGTCCTTGAGGAGACCCAGCCTCAGACGGTAGGGCCTTCCATGGGGGGGAATTCGGGCTCGGTGCCAAGCACCGAACCCGAATCCTCCCCTATGCAAGGTCCTCCTCAAATGGCTGAGGGCTCCGAGGCAGTAAAAGGAGGGGAGGGATCTCCTCCGACAGGTGCCCCTACGACAACCAGGACCTTCTCCATTTCGGAGAGGGACCTGGCTGAGGCCGGTCCATCTGGCCTGGGGGCTTCTGCCGGCGGAGGTGAAAAGCGGGTTCATTCCCCGCCCTCCTCTCCAAAAAAGAAAAAGACAAAAAAGACTAAGAAGACGAAAAAGACTCACGGCTCCTCTCCATCCGCGGGGGCTGCGGGGACGGATGGGTCTGCTACCACTTTGGTAGGCGACCAAGCCAAGATCGGCACATCCGGCCCCTCTACCCCCCCGTATTCAGAGCCCCTGACCAAGACTAACACAAAAAGTGAACAGGGCGGAGCCTCGATGACATCGGGGCCCCTCATTCAGAGGTTACCTGGCGTTTTCGAGCCCGCTGGCTTCAAACGCTTCCACGTTATTCGCTCCACTGATAGCACCATGTTGTCCAAGGGCAACATGATCCATCAGAGGAGAGGATTAGCTAGTGCAATTGGTAGAGAGCCGAAGGTGACCAGTTTCTCGGACGGGAGCCTTCTGGCGAATGCGGCGAATCCCGCCGAGGCGGCCAAGATAAGTGCTCTTCGGACACTTCATGGCACCCCGGTGAGTGTGACGCCGCACTCTACCATGAACTTTGTGAAAGGAGTAGTTTATGCGAGGGAACTCGTTGACTACTCCATTGAGGACATCACCCTAGAGCTGGCCGACCATGGGGCGGTCAAGGTCGAACGTGTGATGAGAAAACAGGGAGGGGCTTCGAGACCCACCCCTACACTCTTCGTCACGTTCGACTGTGACAAGCTCCCTGAGTCGGTGCGTGCCGGTTGGTACCGCTACCGCGTGAAGGCATTCGTGCCACTGCCGCGGCGGTGCTATTACTGTCACCGCTTCGGCCATACAAATCGCTCATGTAGACGTGCAAAGTCGGGGTCACCCGAAGTCTGTGTAAATTGCTCCAAGGTCGCACACGATAAGTCCAAATCGTGTGTGGCCAAGTGTGTCAATTGCGGAGAGCCGCACCCTGCTTCTTCGAAGCAATGTGGTGCATATCTCCTGGAGAAAGAAATCCTGGCCGTTCAGGCCCAGGATCGACTCTCATTCCGCGAGGCTAAGGACTTGGTCCTGGCGCGCCCAGCTCTGCCTGGGACGTCATATGCCTCAGTAGTTCGAAAGGCACCCTCTGCTCCTGGCCCATCCAGGCCAACGAGCACGGTTGTTTCCGCGCCCATTCGGAGCCCTTCTGC
Source organism: Ceratothoa steindachneri (assembly GCA_963969495.1). NCBI lineage: Eukaryota > Metazoa > Arthropoda > Malacostraca > Isopoda > Cymothoidae > Ceratothoa > Ceratothoa steindachneri. Next base: position 138,022 of record CAXAKS010000181.1, on the reverse strand, counting down.
GGGCTCTACCCAACCCGGGTGCTCCCCTGGTAAAGCTGGCGGCAAAAAGGGTTCATACCCAGCCCCGGCTAAAACCAGGGCTCCCCCCTCTTTCCTCAGCGTGACCGTTTCCCGCAAGGCAAAACGGCCACGCGCCTCCACCGAGTCGTTAGACTCACAGGAGGCAACACCCCTGAGGATGGTCGCTAGGCCATCTTCAGGGGTTACTAAAGCTGTCCCCCGAAAGGAGGACAGCAACAAAGGAGCTTCGGCTCCTTCGCCCACGCCCCGAGGTGGAGCGAGTGGCTCGGAGACGGTGGTTCCTCGGAAAGAGGCCCCCCCGCCTCCGAAGCCGCAGCGCCCGGCTAAGGTTTCGAGGCGGAGGGAGGAAAAGACTCGCATGGCGAGCGCTTTGTCCGGCCAACAGCGCCCGGGGTTCTGCCCCCGGGAAGCGTACGGCCATTCCCGTGAGGGCCTTCAATTCGAGGAGGGCCCCCGCGTCTCCTCCGAGCTAGGCCTGGAGGGCATATTCCTTCAATGGAATTGCCGTGGACTCCGGGCCAACTGGGAGGAGCTGCGGAGGCTCACCTCGTCCTGTTCCCCGTTAGCTATTTTTTTGCAGGAGACCATGCTAGGCGCGTGCCCCCTGCCTGCCCTCCCGGGGTATAAGGGTCTTGCGACCCCACCACCGCGGGATGGCCGGGCTGGGGGATGCACGGTTTACACCCGGCATGATGTCTCCGTTCTTCCTTTATCTTTAGATACCTCCTTTCAGGCAGTGGCTTGCAGCTGCACCTGGATAGGAGGTATACTATCATTTCTGCGTACATTCCACCGTCAGCTGACTTCGACGCGGGGGACTTCCGCCGCGTCGTGGCACGGTTGCCGAGGCCCTATCTCTTGCTTGGAGATCTGAACGGCAGGCATCCTCTCTGGGAAGATTACTCCATAAATCCCAGGGGACAAGTCCTTGCCGATCTGATCGAAGAGCTTGAGATGGGCGTCCTAAACGTGGATGAGTTTACGCATCACTGTCCGAGAACCGCTTCATTTTCTTGCCTTGACCTATCTTTGTACTCTTCGGATGCACAGCCTGATTTTGATTGGGGGGTGGTCGATGACCTCCATGGTAGTGATCACTTTGCCATTCAAATATCATTTTCAGGGCAACTGCCGCCTGAGAGACCACCTCGGTGGTGCTTGGCCCGGGCGCGGTGGCCTGCATTTCAGGAAATGACTGAATTCTCTATCTCAGTCGAGGAGTTTAGGTCGGTAGATGAGGCTGTTGAGTTCTTCTCCGGCAACCTCATCGCCGTGGGCCTGACTACTATTCCTAGGACGTCTGGCTGTTTTGCACGCCGACCACTCCCATGGTGGTCGCCTGAGTGTGAGATGGCCCTCAAACAGAAGCGTTATGCCTACATGCGCTATAAGCGCCGCCCGAACGATTTCACTGTCGCTGAATTTCGTCGGGCTAGGGCTAGGTTCCGGTATATTTCGAAGCACGCCCGCCGCTCTTCTTGGCGGGCATACGTGTCTTCACTTAACGGGAAGACCCCTTTAGCTGAGGTGTGGAAGCGAGTCAAAAGGATTCGGGGCAAGTTCTCGCAGGACCCCCCTCCCGTTCTCCAGGAGAATGGGACCGCAATCTCGGACCCCGCGTCCGTGGCAGAATCCTTAGCGACCGCTTTTTCCGCATTCTCTAGCCGTGATGCTGCTCCGCCAGCATTCAATGCACGTCGTGATGTCGCGGAAGGCCGCCGGCTGGACTTTACCTCCAAAGGCGGAGAACCCTTCAACGACAAGTTTACTGTGAGTGAGTTGCGTTCCGCTCTCGCTTCGTGCGCGGACACCGCCCATGGTCCGGACGATGTCCCGTACGCCATGCTTCGACACCTGGGTGAGCGAGGCATGGCCTTTCTGTTAGATCTGTTCAACAGGATCTGGGTGGAAGGTCTTCTCCCAGACTCCTGGCGAATCGCTACTGTGCTCGCCTTTCGCAACTTGGGGAGAGATCACTCTACTCCGACCGGTTTCCGCCCAATCTCTCTAACCTCTTGTGTGTGCAAGTTGATGGAGAAATTGGTAAATGTTAGATTAGCCTATTTCCTGGACAGCGGAGGCCATCTGTCTTCTGCACAGTGCGTCTTCCGTAAGTTTCACTCCACGTCGGATGCTCTGCTCCGACTGGAAAATGCCGCCTGCGAGGCTTTCCTTGATCTGGAGAAGGCCTATGATACCGCATGGCGATACGGTATCATGGAGACTCTCCACACGATGGGGGTGAGGGGACGCCTCCCAATGTTTATATCTGAATTTTTGCGAGATCGTCGATTCCGCGTACGGGTGGGGGGAGCCCTCTCTGCCCCAAAGGAGCAGGAAGAGGGTGTCCCGCAGGGAAGTGTCCTCAGTGTCACACTCTTTGCCCTGAGCATCAACGGCATCACCTCGGTGCTGCCAGAAGATGTTCTCGCTACGCTCTACGTGGACGACCTTTCGATCTCTTTTGGCGCGGCCCAGATGCCAACTCTGGAGCGTCGACTCCAACAGGCATTGAACCGCATCTCTCGCTATGCTGAAGCGCACAGGTTTCGGTTTTCTTTGGCCAAGACTAAGGTGGTGCACTTCTGCCGCCATCCACGGCTTCACCCCGACCCAGATTTGTTTCTTAATGGGGTGCGCCTGGATGTGGTTGAGTCGCACCGTTTCCTTGGTCTTGTATTCGACCGACGTCTCACCTGGGAGGCTCATATTCGCAGCCTTAGGGTCTCTTGTACCCGCGCCATGGACATTCTCCGTTCCGTGACGTTCAGCGCTTGGGGCGCTGATAGGGCTACCGCCTTACTTTTTTATCGATCCTTTGTTTGCTCGAAGCTCGACTACGGATGCGAGTTTTATGCATCCGCAGCCGAGCGTTTATTGCGGAAGGTGGATTCAATCCACCACACCGGCCTTCGCCTTGCGACCGGTGCCTTTCGCACTTCCCCCATTGAGAGCCTGTTGGTCGATGCTGGGGAGATGCCACTCGCTCTGCGCCGCGTGCAGTGCATCAGTCGCCAACAGCTCTCACTGCATCCGCAGCTGATCTCGATGGTGCCTATGCCGCCGAGAGTCGCCAGTCATACCCTAAGCCCTTTGGGTTTAGGGCCAGGAAACTCCTTCGAGAGGTAGATATAGCTCTCGGGCCGGTGGCGCCCCTGGTTCTGCCCAGGACGCCACCCTGGAGGGTACCACATTTGGCTATTTGTCGCCACGCCTCTGCTCCCAAAGCTTGTACTGCGCCGGGAGTATTGCGTTCGACCTTTTTGGAGCACACATCGTGTCACGCTGGTACCGTGCCAGTGTATACGGATGGCTCCAAGTCCCAAGAGGGGGTCGGCTTCCACGCCGTATCCCCTCTGTTTGAAGTCAGCGGGGCTCTACCAGGCGCTGCGTCTGTCTTCACGGCCGAGCTGGTGGCAATACACCACTCGGTACGGGAGATTACGCGACGTGCCCGGTTCGGAGACCGGATTGTGATCTATAGCGACTCACAAAGCACCCTGAGTGCTCTCGGGGCATTGGAATCTCCGCATCCCCTGGTTCGCGATATCCGTGACGCCACGGTTTTGGCGAGCCGGGCAGATGTCGAGATTATCTTCTGCTGGGTTCCTGGACATGTAGGAATTGCGGGGAATGAGCGCGCCGATGAGGGCGCCAAAGAGTCCGCGAGGACTCTGCGACCGGACCAGCGTTTCGCTCTTCCTCACACCGACTACATGGCAGGAATACGGGCAGCTCTTCGGACTGCTTGGCAAAGAAGATGGGAGACGGTCGAAGGGAACTTAAAGTTGCGTGCCATTGCGACGCGACTGTTCCCATGGACCTATCCCCCAATGCCGCGGCGGCTTCAGGTTGCTTTCTGTCGTCTCCGAATCGGACACACTCGTGTGACGCATCGCTATCTGATGGAGCGCTCGCCTGCGCCCTATTGCAACGACTGCGTCGTCCCCCAGACTGTTCGGCACATTCTTGTCGAATGTCCCAGTCTGGGTGATCTTCGCGCACGATACCTGTCCCAGTACCGGGATGGGCTGGGTCGCTACCGCCTGTCCCTTGTGCTCGGGACAGATTCGTGCACATTGACTTGTGGACTTGTTGACTTCTTGGGGGAGGCCGGCCTTCTCCCTATTATTTAAGCAAGGTTTGTTTGTTTTTTTTTGTTTTGTTTTGTTGTTTTTTTGCATTTGTTTTGTTTTGTTGATTTTTTTCCTTTAGTTGCACGCTCCTGCGCCGGGGGGACCTCTCCCCGACGCACCAGCTTGCTTCCTTTCCCCCTTTTGGGTTTTTTTTTTTTTCTCTCTTTAATTTTATTTCAAAGTAGCCTAGAACTAGGCCAGTTTTAATACGGCGACTAATGCCCAAGTAGGCAGTCGCCAGATGAGCTCTTAAAAAAAAAAAAAAAATGGAGCGTCGACTCCAACAGGCATTGAACCGCGTCTCTCGCTATGCCGAAGCGCACAGGTTTCGGTTTTCTTTGGCCAAGACTAAGGTGGTGCACTTCTGCCGCCATCCACGGCTTCACCCCGACCCAGATTTGTTTCTTAATGGGGTGCGCCTGGATGTGGTTGAGTCGCACCGTTTCCTTGGTCTTGTATTCGACCGACGCCTCACCTGGGAGGCTAATATTCGCAGCCTTAGGGTCTCTTGTACCCGCGCCATGGACATTCTCCGTTCCGTGACGTTCAGCGCTTGGGGCGCTGATAGGGCTACTGCCTTACTTTTTTATCGATCCTTTGTTCGCTCGAAGCTCGACTACGGATGCGAGTTTTATGCATCCGCAGCCGAGCGTTTATTGCGGAAGGTGGATTCGATCCACCACACCGGCCTTCGCCTTGCGACCGGTGCCTTCCGCACTTCCCCCATTGAGAGCCTGTTGGTCGATGCTGGGGAGATGCCACTCGCTCTGCGCCGCGTGCAGTGTATCACTCGACTGTACGCGCGAGCCCGGCGCCTCCCTCAGTCGCCAACAGCTCTCACTGCATCCGCAGCTGATCTCCATGGTGCCTATGCCGTCGAGAGACGCCAGTCATACCCTAAGCCTTTTGGGTTTAGGGCCAGGAAACTCCTTCGAGAGGTAGATATCGCTCTCGGGCCGGTGGCGCCACTGGTTTTGCCCAGGACGCCACCCTGGAGGGTACCACATTTGGCCATTTGTCGCCACGCCTCTGCTCCCAAAGCTTGTACTGCGCCGGGAGTATTGCGTTCGACCTTTTTGGAGCACACATCGTGTCACGCTGGAACCGTGCCAGTGTATACGGAGGTTCTAAGTCCCAAGAGGGGGTCGGCTTCCACGCCGTATCCCCTCTGTTTGAAGTCAGCGGGGCTCTACCAGGCGCTGCGTCTGTCTTCACGGCCGAGCTGGTGGCAATACACCACTCGGTACGGGAGATTACGCGACGTGCCCGGTTCGGAGACCGGATTGTGATCTATAGCGACTCACAAAGCGCCCTGAGTGCTCTCGGGGCATTGGAATCTCCGCATCCCCTGGTTCGCGATATCCGTGACGCCACGGTTTTGGCGAGCCGGGCAGATGTTGAGATTATCTTCTGCTGGGTTCCTGGACATCTAGGAATTGCGGGGAATGAGCGCGCCAAAGAGTCCGCGAGGACTCTGCGACCGGACCAGCGTTTCGCTCTTCCTCACACCGACTACATGGCAGGAATACGGGCAGCTCTTCGGACTGTTTGGCAAAGAAGATGGGAGACGGTCGAAGGGAACTTAAAGTTGCGTGCCATTGCGCAGCGACTGTTCCCATGGACCTATCCCCCAATGCCGCGGCGGCTTCAGGTTGCTTTCCGTCGTCTTCGAATCGGACACACTCGTGTGACGCATCGCTACTTGATGGAGCGCTCGCCTGCGCCCTATTGCCACGACTGCGTCGTCCCCCAGACTGTTCGGCATATTCTTGTCGAATGTCCCAGTCTGGGTGATCTTCGCGCACGATACCTGTCTCGGTACCGGGATGGGCGGGGTCGCTACCGCCTGTCCCTTGTACTCGGGACGAGTGCGTGCACCATGACTGGTGGACTTATTGACTTTTTGGGCGAGGCCGGCCTTCTCCCCTTTATTTAAGGTTCCTTTTTTTGTTATTGTTTTGTATGTAGGTTGCACTCTCCTGCACCGGGGTGAGGGAGACCTCCCCCCGCTTCTGGAGATTGCTTCGATTGTTAAGTTTTTCCAATTTATATCATTGTTAAGTTTTCATATTTTTATTTTAAAGTTTGCTAGTTCTAGGCTGTCGTGTTTTTCGGCGACTTATGCCCAAGTGGGTAGTTGCCAGATGGGCTCCATAAAAAAAGAAAAGAAAAAAAAAAGTTCTAAATTTGCTAGTATATTGCATAATGCTTTCAAGTTCTATGTACCTCATTTATAACAAAGTTCCTCATGTCCACCTTGGGTTAAAAAAAGTTTCTCAATCTCTTCAATCTCAAAAGAAATCTGCTTGGATTCATTTCAAGATTCTAAGATCTAATTATGGGTCAAATTTTCCGATTACTGTTCAAGCATGGTTGGAATTCAGGAATCCAAATATCCATTTTATGCTTGATGTGTGTAATGCTGTCTCTTCCTATGAAAAATCTTTGGTTGACGACCAGAACCCTAAGAGACTTCATGCCCATTTGAGAAGGAAAAAAGTTGATCATCCATCAGTTGGTCCTTTAAAAGTAGATGGCAGGTGGTACAGTGACTGTGAACCAATGGCTAACCTATTAGCCAACCAATTTGTTGTCGGAAACTTGCCTAATCCATATCCACACCATATATCTGCAGCTTGTATGATCCTTAATGAAGTCACTGTAGAGGAAATATTAAAGTCCCTTCAAAGATTAAAGCTATCAGCTCATTGTGGACCTGATGGCTTTCCTTTCATCATCTTTAAGAAATGTGCATTAGCTCTTTGTCATCCGCTTTATCTTATCTTCAACAGGAGCATTACATCAATGAAGGTACCAACTGAATGGAAATCTGCCAACATTATGCCATTATTTAAGGGTGGTATACATTCAATCACGTCAAACTATAGACCAATTAGCCTGACTTCAGTATGTTGTAAGTCTTGAAAGAATTATTGTTTCCCATATTAATATATTTTGTCAAGCCAATAACATCCTTTCGCCTCATCAATTTGGCTTTCTGCAGGGTTATCTGTGTCTGACCAGCTGCTTCTGAGCACCTATGATTATATCAGCAATCAAGTTGACTCTGGCCAAGCTGTTATGTACTATTCTTTGATTATAGCAAGGCCTTTGATGTGGTTAACCATCAGTTGCTTCTATTAAAGCTTTCTCTGATAGGTGATCCACTGCTGGGATGGATAAGAGATTTCCTGCAGGGTAGGAAAATGAAAGTTGTGGTTCAGGGCCCTTCTGGTCATGAAGTCGATATATCAAGTGGAGTTCCTCAGGGCTCTGTAATTGGACCAGTCTTATTCCTTGTATATATAAATCATGTTGCTGCTGGTCTTATTTGCAACTTTATCTTGTTTGCAGATGACCTTAAGTTGTATCTGGCTTCACCACTTGGTGTTGCTGGGGTTCTTGGTTTCAGTGAGACTCTACAAAATGACATATCCTTGCTCTACCACACAAGTCATTCATGGGGCCTGAAATTCTCTGTAAATAAGTGTGCTCGAGTTTACTTTTATAGGCCCAACACTATACCTATTTTTGATTATTTTATTGGGAATTGTCCTATTCCTAATAAATCCTCCTTCAGAGATCTTGGTGTTCTGGTGGATTCCTCTCTTAAATTTCATTTGCATATCAGGGAAGTGTTCAGCAAAGCAAGTGGAGTTGCAAATGGTATTCTTAGGGGCACAGTTTGCCGGTCTCCTGATTTTATGAAACAAGTTTTTATTTCTCATGTTTGTCACATTATTAATTTTGCAAGTGTACTTTGGAATACTGGTTATGTCGGTGATTTGAAACTTCTGGAATCTGTACAAAGAAGATGGAATAAAAATGCTGAAAGATTCATAAATTTGCCTTATTGCGAGCGTTTAACAAACACCTGAATTTGTTCTCTATCAAGAGTAGATTGCTGCGATCTGATTTGATCATGGTGTGGAAAATTTTGAATGGCCACTGCCCCCATCTTGAGCACTTATTTGCATATGCTGACAGTATTCGCATCAGAGGTCATACTAAGAGGATTTTTGTACCTAAGTATTTAACAGACGTTAGAGCTCGTTTCTTTTCAGTTAGGATCATAAATCTCTGAAACACTTCCTGAAGAGTTAGTATCTGCTCCTTCCTTGCAGTCTTTTAAAAGTTAATTGACTGTCTTCCTTGGTGATTCTCTTTTTTGAAATTTAATGGCTCTTCACATTGTGTCCATCATTAGCTTTTCTCATTGTGTCTATCATTAGCCAACCATATCGCCTCTCCTTATTATTTTTCTTTGCTGTTCTGGTTGGAGGACACAACAGTAACTGGTGAGGGAGAAGACCCTCATCAAGGTAAGAAATTGGAAATTAGCATATGTAGTGCCAATTTTTAAAAAGGGAAGTAAAGAGGACCCATATAATTTTAGACCAGTAAGCTTAACTTCTATCGTGTGTAAAATTCTTGAGAAGATAGTTAAGAAGGGGATTTCTAACCATCTAGAGTGTGGTAGGTTAATAAATAATGCTCAGCATGGGTTTAGAAGAGGTAGATCATGTTTAACAAATTTACTGGATTTTATGGATTATGTTACTAATAATTAGATAAGGGAGAGAATGTTGATGTAATTTACCTAGATTTTAGCAAAGCTTTTGATAAGGTAGCACATAGTAGACTAGTTCACAAATTAAAAATGCATGAAATGTGGTAGAGTTTTGAATTGGATAACTGAATGGCTGAAAGACAGGAAACAGAGTTTTGCTGTATAGGGAGAGGTCACAGTGGAGGGACATTATCAGTGATGTACCTCAGGGATCTGTTCTAGGCCCTTTATTATTCATAGTTTATATAAATTTTCTTGGGGAGGCTGTAAATATCAAAGTGTCAATTTTTGTTGATGACACTAAATTGACAACTGTAGTCAAAGAGGTTGAGGGTAGCTTTAAAGTGCAGGGTGACTTAGATAAGCTGTTAGCTTGGGCTCAGAAGTGGCAGATGACTTTTAACCCTAGAAAATGCAAAGTTCTTAACATGGGATAAAGGGATAATAGGAAATTTAGCTATGAAATTGATGGGTATTGGCTGAATTCAGTTGAGGATGAGAAAGACTTAGGGATAGTAGTAGATAGGTCACTGAAGTTTTCAAAGCAGTGTGTTGAGGCAAAAAATAGAGCAAATAGGGTGCTAGGATACATTAACAGGAATGTTAGCTACAAAAGTAAAGAGGTTATCCTTAAACTCTACAACTCTTATGTTAGGCCACATTTAGAGTACTGTATACAAGCATGGTACCACATTTTAGACATGACATCATAACATAACATAATTTCACGGATAATAAAAGCCACAAGGGCCTATCAAAGGTAATCCGCATCTGTCAAAACCCACCCACAAAATGCATCCATAGGATTGTGTCAGATCATACATCTACAATATACAATTTAAACAATCCATAAGATTGTTTCCGATCATGCATCTACAATTTACAATTCAAACCATACATAAAAATGTGTCAAAAACAAAAAGCATCATCATCAAGACTCGTTAAAATCCAAATCAATCATAATATACAATAATAAAAAACTCCAGAATACCCCTGGAGGTTAATCCTCCCTCCCATATAATCATCTAATCTTCATTTGAATACATTCAAGTTTGGACTGTCTACCGTCTCAGTACCTAACCTAAGCCATTTACTCTCCTTGCATCCCCTCTCATGCTTCTTATATAGTATCTCCTCATCAAACCATGGAGATCTGTCTTTGATTGATATATTTTTTCTTGAAAGGGACACCTTGCATCATATTCATCTTTGATACTTGATTATAACTATTTACTAGACAGTCAGCCCAATCTGACTTTAACAATTGTTCATTATGTATATATGGATGAGAAAGTCCTTTCCTAATTTTCTGAACAACCTCAACAATGAATATTTCTGGTTGAAAATCTGATTTCATTCTAAATTTAATCTTTTTAGTAAACCTAGACTTTGGTAACAAAATCTCAACATTCACATTATTTATTAACTGATATGACTCCAATAATTCACAAAATCTGATCCTAACCCGAATATTAACATCATCCATCCATATATTAAAATCTCCAATAATAAAAACCTTATAAGATAACATCAATCATATCAAAGCAATATAGAAAATTCCTCAAAAAATAGATTAATACTAGAAGAAGGTGGTCTGTAAACTACAACCAAGGACACCTATTTGTTTTTACATTTAAAATTTACCTCCATGAACTCAAAGATACTCACATTAACTCTTTTAATGACTATCCATTTTACTTAACCAAGTTTCCATTATAGCCAATATATCAAATGAACTCTCATTCAATAAATCTCTTATATCTAAAGTCTAATTGCCCACAGATTGAATATTTACAAGACCACACTTCAAAAATTCCGCCTCAGTATTCATGGTCAGTGATTGAAGCAATTCTCAAAATCTCTGTGTCCAAAGCTCTACAGCACATAGCGTTAGCTCTGTGATCATTATTAGATCTTTTCTGCTAACACAATTAATACATTTTGAAGTAGTTGATATACAATCTTAAATTACATGATTCTCAGAACAGTTACTACAGATCCTGGGCTGATCTTTAAATTTACAATCCTTCTCAGAATGACCATACCTTTGACAGAAGAAACAAGTCAGCGCATGATACCTATCCCTCATACTGTATCTCCCCCATTGCAATGATACCTTGTCCCCATTATTATAAATAGCGTTACGTACTTCCAGAGTACACTTAAATATATGATGTACAGTACCACCAGTCGCCTGCTTCTTAATAACAAACTTAATCTTATTCCTTGCATCAACAATAGATTTTAACCATAAGTTTTTCTCTAATAAGGCATCAGTTACATTATCCTCATCACTATGCACATTGCATATCATAAATTTAGGTTGCAATTTACCCACCATTCTAGTAACAGCACCTTTAACTGACTCTTGAACACCCTTAGCGGCACCATTCTTGATGGCCTCAGTCTCAAAATTAACCACAACCTTGCTACTGGCTGAGAATCTCATATTGACAATTGGAATATCCCCTAGTGCTTTTGCCACCTCCTCCTTCCTATTAATTATTTTATCCTTATAACCAGATTTAATAACAAGTAAATTCTTTTCCTTCACTTTCTCAGCATATGTGTTACCAGTAATAATAGATCTAGGCTTAACCATACTTTCTTGGGCAAGTTGAGTTCTATTCATGATGGCATTTTGTAAGACATCCACTTTTCTTGAAAGATCATTTAGCTTAGTTTAACCCTTTGATCAACTCCAGCTGATTCATGTTTAATATCCTCCAATTTAACAATCTTCTCATCACGTAGTATCAGCTCACTAGTAGTACACTGATTTTCTTCTTTTAACAGCTTCAGCTGCTGCTTGCTTTGTAGAGCTCGTCATAACATATTTTGCAACACCAAAATAAATTCATTATATTATCTTCCCTTAATCCGTCCAGATATACACATTTCCTGTGATACCACCTATCACAGATACTGACATAAAAAAAAAAAAAACAGACGGATGGGTTAAAGTCCTTATAGAAGCACCAAGTGGATCTCCACAATGGTAACTCTGGGCACAGTTTGGTGGTAAAAATGGCAATGCTTGATGTTGTTGTGCTATGATAGCACAGCAGTTTAATAATAACAATATGATTAACTCTGTTATACATGGCCAAAACAACCCCCAATCCTTATATTTCCGAAGTGTTGTGATTCTACTCGAGTATTGTTGTATCGCTTTACAGCAGGTAGAAAAATGGTAATGCCTTTTAGTTTTATTATAAAAAATGGAACCTTATCCTTTTTTTTTTACAAACATTAATTATTATGGAGGAGGTTATAGATTATTTCTAATCTCTAGCTAATCTAACTAATTTGCATATATGCAGAGGACAATAAATTCATTTATATACATTACCCCACAACCAATTAGAATGCTTAATATTTAGACTTTACAAATATAAATCATGAGTAAGTGGTTAATAGATTCTAACAGACTTTACAAAGTTTGTCTAATTTCAGATTATTTTTTTAACAAATGTCTTTTTCTAATATCTCAAAACTCTTATTTTCTCTATTCCCATGACATGATAAGCTCATGAATGCTTTTGAGTTTCACTATACAACTGTAAGAAGTGGTCTTTCCTTATTGAATGAAAAAAAACACCTTAATCTTACTTGTGAGCCATAAAAACTATTAACTATGGGTACCTATTTCCTGGCAGTAAGCTTGCAGTCTCAAATATCAAAGACACAGTAACACTCTTGCTTTCAAGGTTTGGCCCTGGTAGTAAATTTCTGGCTTAAAAGCTCTAGTGAATTAAGTTTGCAGTTCTTCACCACTGCCCTTTTTTTAATCTCTTTCAACAATAATAGTTTCAATATCAATCAATAACAGTTTTGGGGTGTTTTTTTTGTTTTTTTTTTTACTTCCTTATTGTTTGGGCTTGAATTAAAGCAAAAAATATATAGCGAACCTCAATATGAATTTCGGATATAATGAACCAAATTTCCTGCCTGAAATCCATTGGGTTTAACAGGCAAGCATTATGACCAGCCTGAGTGAGTGTTGGTGTATCACATGTCTCCTACAGTGCAAGGTTCGTATCAATACTATGTTGTGTAGTCCACTTAACTTTATTAGTAATTACATGCGTATTACATATCCATAATGAACTTGGTTCGTTATTTCCATTGCTTTTAACGCACATTGGGTTTAACGAACTTTCGGCTTTAACGAATGACCCCCTGCCCCATATAGTTTGTTATATCGAGGGTTTACTGTATAAGGAAGTTTGTTATTATCCTTAAATGTCTTTAAACTATTAAGGAAAACAAGGCAAGAACTAATGTTCGATGTAGGATTCAAACTTCCGGTTTAGGTCAACTGTTATGCCACTCTTTGTATCGGGATATGACATTTATAATTGTTTGTTAAAAGAATTTTAGCAATGAAACTATCTTCTGATAAAAGATTATTTTAAACAAAGTACAACCTCTGAAAATAAAGAAAGAAAGATTAAATCAAACATGTTTCTTACCAAGGATTAGAATTAGCCAAAACTAAAATGGTACTACATCCAATCCATTTCATATCCTTCCCAAGGTATACATTTCATTTGCTACATCATGTTTTTTTCTAGTACCACCAGAGTCATCAGCCGTCATAGTTCCATCCAAAGTCAATATCAAGTAAGTAAGTAACAAGTATAATTTTGACTGAGCTCCCTTTGATTTAAATGAAGTAAACAACTTTGCAAAAACATATAATAATGTTAAATTCAACTTAATTCCACCTTGCAAACCTAGCTTAAATATTTTGAATGAATTAAGTATTAAAAGAAATAATTATATGAAATATAATCATAAATTCAAAAGAACTCCACCTCGTAAACCTAGCTTAATGATTTTGAATAAATTAAGTATTAAAGGAAATAATTATATAAAATATAATCATAAATTAAACAGAATTCCACCATGGAAACCTAGCTAAATAATTTTAAACAAATTAAGTATTAAAGGAAATAATTATATGAAATCTAATCATATTTAACAGAGCTCAGTATAACACGACTGTCCAGCCAGAGTATTATTCAATATCTTCAAAATAGTTTGAAAAGCCGATCAAATTGAGTTAGGATAATTAGAAATGTTATCAACAAGATAAAACTTAAGGGTGCACAAGTTTCTATTCAGAATAAATATAACACTATAAATCGAATATATTTTTTACCACAAAAAAATCAACTAATTACACATTGTGATGAAATGTTGATGACATTCCACCATGGGTAAATATACAAGGCACCAGTGTCACTCAGCTGTTTGCAATGATTGTAGAATAATAGATACCTGAATTAACTAGATTTCTAATTATAGAAAACAGTATTTTCCAGACAAAATAGGCTTGCTTGTTTGTGTGCCTTCAATAACATAGTAACTTAAGGCATGTACTCATTTTAATTAGATAAAAAATGAAAAACATAAGTGTATTTAACCAAAAAGAATGGAAGAATCATCAAAAATGGTGTTGTAGCGGGCCGAAAATAGATCTCTAATCCCAATCGATAATCGATCCAACCCGCTTCCTACACTGTCCGGACGTGAGAAATCGAGGGAGAATAAAACAGATTGTATATACAGTCCCTTTACTTACAAAAAAAATACAATGATAGTTACAGTTTATATTTACAAAATTTTATATTTACTAGGGAAGTGTGCACACTTCAAAATGAGGCTAAATTCCCCAATCAAAATAACGATACCAAACGAGAATCTTATAACGGGCGGATACAACAATTTACGTAAATTCTACACAAAACAAAAAAACACAACCACAACCGAACGAAAAGGGGACACGCGCTATGACTTGCTGGAGGTGGGTGGTAGTTGGTTAACTAGAAGGAGGCAGGATTGTCAACGAAGGCAGGTATGGCGGTTCAGGTGGTTAGAGACACGAAAGCCCTCCTCTCAGGGCTGGGTGGAGCACTCTTCTATAGAACCCCTCTTGCTGCCAGTCCACACTTCCACTCTCTGAAGAAGAGATATATCCTCCTTCAGTGACCCATTTATTTATACATGGATGGCGAAACTAATAAGTGGGCATTACCCGAAAATACATCGACTAGCTTACCTCTTTCCAGAATATGACGCTTTGATAAAAGTTAATTTAAACAAAGAACTATCTTATTATAGTGATATTTCAAAATTAGCTATTATCTTTCCAGAATAACGCCTGGAAAGAAAGAAAAACATGGTAATCATTTTATACATGAATTAAACAAAAATAAAACAAACCCATTCCCATTCACACACATTCTTACAGAGGGAGGGAGAGGGTACTGAGAAAAGGGGTGGGAGAATGGCCCTTTTACACACACTCACATTCGCCCCACCACACCCCTCCTTCCTTAAGACATTCGACCAGCCACTCACTAAACCCTTTCAATCACTCTTCACGGTACCACTTGTGCTCAATCGCACCCTTCTGCACCCATTCACACTCGTCTACTGGTCCCTGGCTACGCATAGCAATTAGTCGGGGTTGTTCGTCAGTCGTCCTGTCAGTCTCATCGTCACTATTTATCATCTCATCAACCATACTCTTAGCCCTCATTACCAGTTCTCCCATCTCACGACAGAATTCTTTCATACTCTTCCGTTCAGAACCCTCACTCTTCATACCCCCATTCATCAGCTCCTCACTCACAGCTCTCATCCAACTCAAGGTACATTCTTGCGAAACAGACAGGTCACTCACATCCCCTGTATTCTCAACAGGCATACCAGAAACCCCTTCGACTGGTTCCCACCAGAAACCTGAAAAATCAGCCACTTCATCATTCACTACATCAAACTCACCCCTACTATTACCATTCATAAAACCCGAAAAATCAGCCACACTAGGTTCATTCTGCCCAAACACACTATCATTCATACTGTTCCCAAAACCAGAAAAATCAGGCACAGGCAGCTCACTCACTCGTCTACTTATACCAGCCAAATCACTCACCTGTTTACGCAAAAACTCAATCTCCCTTTCAAGATCCCCCATACCAGAAACACTCTGCTCAGACTTACTTTCATTCGTACTTGCATTCTTCCTTTCACCCTTCTTTGTACGCTTTCTACTCCTCGAGACTAAGACTAGCTCTTTCCCAGACAGATCCATTCTATCACATTCAATCTCATCATCATGCACTTTACCTCTTTCTCTACACAGTCCATACACCGGATGGCTCACCAGGTAGTCAGGAGGTTCTCTCCATCTCCTTAACTGACTCTGATGAGCCCGCACTCTCTCAGTCATGCCGTCATTCAAACTCTCCAAAACATACATGACTCCATTTTCCCAAACCCTCACAACTCTATAAGGTCCATCAAACTTCTCACTCATCTTTGATACATTCAACCTACCCTTCACTTCTTTCACCTTCAATACTTTTGTACCTAATTCAAATGAACGGAACCTTTCATGCGCCTCACGCCATACACTCTGCTCACTTTCACTCAAACGAAACCTATCTTTCACTCGCCTTTCAAAATTCATCACAAACTGACATGGGGACATTCCAGTTGCACTATGCACAGTTGAATTATACGCCCACAACACTCTCCCCAGACACACATCCCAGTCATTCACTGTCGTACTCATCATTCTCAACATCTCACACAAGGTTCTTATAGTCCGTTCAGCCAATCCATTTGAAGACGGTACATATGGAGTTGTTCTCACATGGTCCACACCATTCTCTCTCAACATTTGCTCAAACACTTCCCCTACAAATTCAGGCCCATTATCACTCAGACATCTTCTAGGCTTCCATACACACATAGGAAAAAACAACTGCTCAACCACACGCGCAACAGTCACACTCCTTTTATCTCTCACAGGCGCTGCATACACAAACTTACTTTTATGGTCAACCATCACAACCATACCAACATTCCCAGCACTCGTACGCGGCAAAGACACACAATCAATCACTACCAATTCAAACGGTTCTTTCGCATCAACTTTCAACATCGGTGGTTTCACTTGCACACCTTGCACCTTTCGCTTCTGACACCTTTCACACGTAGTTGCAACATCATTCACAACAGTTCTCAGAAACGGGTGGAACACATGCTCCTTCATACACTCCCACAGCTTAAACTTACCCATATGCCCATAATTATCATGCACAACCTTCACCAGACCAATCATACCAACTAAGGACATCACAGGTACATACATATCATCACCACCCTTCACATGCCTCACAAAATATACAACATCCATACAAACAACAAAATCCTTAGCATACCTTTTAAAATCACTTAAACACTCTGCCCATTCATTCAAATCAACACGCATCATTACACACCTCTTCAACTCACTAACAAAAGGACACATCTCT
This sequence comes from Ceratothoa steindachneri, assembly GCA_963969495.1. Taxonomy (NCBI): domain Eukaryota; kingdom Metazoa; phylum Arthropoda; class Malacostraca; order Isopoda; family Cymothoidae; genus Ceratothoa; species Ceratothoa steindachneri. The sequence goes on along the minus strand of CAXAKS010000181.1, from coordinate 120,962 downwards.
TGCATCTCTAGAATATCATCATCACTTAAAATCTCATTCTCATCATCCATGACCAACTCAATCATACCGCAAAACTTGACAACATTCTTTGCACACTCATTCAACTTCATCACCTCACATTCACCTTTCATAAGACAATCCTTATCAGCATCCAAAGACAAATCATTTAATCTCATAAAGTCTACACCAAGCAAGAAACAACAAGGCATTTGCTCACCTTTCAGAATCACAAAGTCATGCTTCACATTCACACCATTACCCAAACTCACTTTCAGACTAACCTGTTCCCATGCCACTATCATGCCATTCCCTAATCCACTTATCCGTAACTTCACAGGTTTATGCTCGCAACATCTAAACTCTTCATACTTACTCAGAATATTCTCATTCACTAAAGACACTTGCGCTCCAGTATCAATCAAACCACAGAACAACCTTTCACTAACTTTCACTCTCGCTTCCATCATATCAGGTCCACCATGTTCGCAATACACAGAAGGAACAAGCACACCAACATCAGCACTGATATCCACACTGTCATTAACTCCCATATCATCACTCAACACACACTCATCTTCATCCAGACAATCATTCTTCTCTCTTATATATGAACACTTTTCAATTACCCAATTGTAGTGCACACCGCTCAAACATTGCAGATGTACCACATTAGGATTCAAACCCTTCATCTTCTCATCCTTGTACACAATCGGCCTCTCACCACCAAAGTGCACATAAACAATCACTCCATACAAACGACTCACTATAATCAACACTTCCTGAAATGGCGGGACCCCTTGCATACACATCGCTCTCAATTCTTTCATGAAGTTCCGCACCTTTGCCATACCAATGCTTTCAGGCTTACTACACACTTCATTCATTACCTCCTTCCTTAAATCATCTACACTATCGGGCACTCTCACATCTACTCCATCACTCTTCAAATCTTGCAAACCATTCCATACACTCTCAAACAAGGAATCACCACCACCCTTACTCTCTTTTCCATTCATAATTCCTTTCGGCAAATACTCAGGATCACTCACTCCACACACATTTTCATCATTCGTACCAGGATACCTTGACATCAAATCAGCCACTCCATTCCATTCACCAGGCACATACTCAATCACATAGTCAAAGTCACTCAAATCTTCCAAAGTCCTTGCAATCCTACTATCAGCCCACTTCATACGCTGCAGATACACAAGAGGTTGATGATCGGTTTTGATCACAAACCTCACACCATACAAAAATGGACGCAACACTTTCAAACAATATCTTATCGCAGCCAGCTCTCGTTCCACAGTCGAATACTTTCGTTCTGCAACATTCATAGCCTTGGATACATACCCAATTATTCGCCTGACATTCTCTCCATTCAAACGCTGCTCTTGCATCAGAAAACCTCCCATATAATACCCACTCGCATCTGTATACAATTCAAGCATTTTAGCATTTACACTATAATCTGGGTAAGCTAATTCAACATCTTCAGCCGCTGCCTCCTTCAGTCTCTCATACGCCTCATTCATCTTATCATTCCACTTGGCAACCGTACTACCTTTCTTGCCCATCCACTCAGTCAGAGGTTTACTCACACCAGAACAATCACGTATAAACTTTCGCTGGAACTCAATCAAACCCAAAAATGACATCAGTTGCTTCACAGTCACCGGTTTAGAAAACATTTGCACCTTCTCAACATACTTCGATGATTTACGCAATCCATTCTCACTCACCATATGCCCAAGGAATTCCACTTCTTTCGCAAACCATTCACACTTCGCCACTTTCACCTTCACACCAACACTCTCCAACGTTCTCAACACATCATTCACCAATCTCATATGCTCCTCAAAAGTCTCAGTCATAATCAAAATATCATCTATAAACGCAATCACATTCTTACTCGCAAACTTACTCAACACAACATTCATTGCCCGCTGGAAGGCTCCGGGAGCATTAGCCAACCCAAAGCCGAGGTTCCGGAACTGGTAATGCCTCTTTGAGGAAGAGAAGGCAGTTACTGGCCGGCTCTCCTCAGCAATGGGCATCTGGTAATACCCCCGTACCAGATCCAGCTTCGTAAACCACTCCATCCCATGCATACTATACACACACTCAGATACCACACACATCGGAAACCTTTCTTTCACAGTCCTTTCATTCACCTTTCGATAATCCACACACATACGCAATCTTCCATCCGGCTTACGTACAGGTACAATTGGACTATTCCATGCACTCTCACTCTCCTCAATCACCCCCAATTGCTCCAATTCCAAACACTGCTCCTCAATCTCTTCAGCAACCGGACGTGGGAAATGCCTCGGCCGCTGATAGATTGGGGAGTCCTCCTTCAGGACAATCTTGAATTCCGGGAGCTTTGCAACCCCGAAATCCAGATCACCCTTACTGAGGGCTCCCTTTCGCTCAAATATCATTCGATACACATCCTCCCTTTCATACTCAGTCAAACATCCATCCAATTTCACCATGTCTTTCACCTCATTATACATCCATTCACATGTCTTTTCATTCGCAACATTCACCCTGATATCCGTACTATCATCCATACCTACCTCATTGACAGTGGAAAGGTGGCCCAGTACATCTCCGACTTGGATTCCCCTCACCTGCCCTTTCACACTGGGGTCTGCCTGCACACATACAAAAGGATCATTCATTCTCATCAAGCCATCAAACACACAAGCAACACGCCTTACCTTATAACACGCATCCTTTCCATCCAATATCACAGTGTTCTCACTCACATTCAAACTAACATCCTTACTCCAACTCACTCTAACAGACACCCTTTCACCCTTCACAAGCCTTACATTCTCCAGAGCAGTCACCTCAATATCAGTAAACACACTCCTCAAAACGCTACCATCTTTCCCTACATACAACTTATACACCCCATTTTTACCAATCTTTCTCTCAATCTGATCACTCGCAGGATGCACAACCATACGATTCATTTTCATAAAATCATAGCCCAAAATCATACCATACTCACTACTCACCTTATCAATCACAGAAAATTCACATTCATTCATCATCATACCATGCATTCGAACAGGTGACCTTATCATTCCAATCACAGGCACTCTCCTATTACCAATACCTACTAAACTACCCTTGCACTCAGACAGGAGGGCTTTCTCGCTAAACTTGTCATACACATCTTTATACACCAAGCTCGCCTTGCATCCAGAATCTATTAAAGCTAAACACTCAATTCCATTCAACTCCACCTTCACACTCAGACACTCATACTTCCTACCAGACAGCACTTTCACACTAGACAGACTTACCAACACATTACTCACACTCATGCACCCAGAGGATACTTCAGCAGGTACCCTCTTACCATTCAGTTTCCCGCTTCAGACTTTCCATTCACACCTTGCGCTCTCAGTCTAATCCAACACTTTTCACTTGAATGTCCTTCCATCGCACAATAGCTACATACATTCCTCTGGTCACGACACATCCTTGCATAATGACCAGCCTTTCCACAATTACCACATGCATATTTCATACTTTCCCCACCAGTTGCTCCACCATTCAACCTCAGACAATCTTTCTTCAAATGGCCTATTTCTTTACACTCGAAGCACTCTTTCACACTTTCCTGGCAATCCTTTATCATATGCCCTTTCTTACCACACCCAAAACATGCACCAGATGTCCACCTACATTCTGCCAACATATGACCTTTCCTTCCACACCGACGACATTCCACAATCTTTCTCACACCATTCGGTCTCTCATTTGCTGGGACATACCTCGGTTTCTCTCTCATATATCCGTTCCCACGCTTGAAATTCATCTGCCCCCTTCCATTCGACCACCCTCCATTTGCCCATCCATTCTGCCGGCCCAGGAAGTTTGACATCACTCCAGCTGGTGCAGCCTTCAGGGCATCCCTGTAGCTGACAAACTGCTGGGGTGGATGAAAGCTCCTGGGCTTCTTACCCCCAACATTCACACTGTACCATCCATCCTCTTGTAGATCGCTTTCATCATCAAATCGTCCATCTTCTAACAGTTCCAACACATCCTCCCACATCAACCGTTCACCTGTCAGTCTCACTCTCTCCTTTCTCTTTCCACTCAGCCATTCACTCACCTTTCGCGGGATCGTGTCCAAAAACTTCCTCATGAGTGGTTTACATTCATTTACATCATCATCACCATACCTCGTTCCTGCCATACTCTCAAGCCTATGTGCATACATATTCACACTTTCACTCTTCCCAATTCGAGCCTTCTCAAATTCATTCACCCTCTTATACTTCACACTCTCTTTCATTCGTTTCACCTGCCCAATCAATCTCTTCTTCACTACATCGTACTTTGGCTCTCCCACACTCGTTATCACTCGCAAGAACTCCAACACTTTCCCATCCAAACACTCACCCAGTGACCCTTGTTCTGCGGGTACTTGAGCTTGCAGTACCGCTCAAAATCCCCGAAGAACTCATCCATACTCTTTCCCCCATGCAATCTAAACTTATCAATCCTTGGCACTTCCCTAATCAAAATTCCTTTCCCCACATTCACTTCACTCTCCGAAGAGCTACTTTCGGTCTCACTCATTCCAATCATATTGTCACTCTCTCCCTCATCTGAGTATAGCGAATCCACACTCTTCCCTCTCGCCTTCCTATCCTTAACCTTAGAACCATGCTTACTTCCTCTCTTACTTTCCACTCTCTTCCATTCACCCCCTTTCCTACCACTCACAGTATCTTCTTTAGACTCAACCCTACTGCCATCCATTCCATTTAGCGGAGTCCCTTCAGTAGGAGCAGGGGTCAGGGTTGTAGGTCCTGGGACTGATCCAGCCCCTGTCATCATGTTATACAGGTCCTGCATCCGTCGGTCCGTCTGATCCTGTCGGTCTCCCATTTCCTTCTTCATCTTATCAGTCTTTTCATTCATCCCTTTTATTTTATTCTCCATTCCCTCCATCATTCCCCGCAACATTTCACACTCCTCTTCTTTCTTTCTCAACTCCAATCTCAATCGCACTACTTCTTCATTCAACGTTTCCGCTACAGCCATTGTTCCCAAGTTAGTAAAAAGATAGGAGAAGGGAAAAATCAATCAAACTACTTGTCACACTAATTGGGTATGGACTGCAATCCAATCCAGTCACGCTCCCAGTTTCGAAGTCTCACGTCCCTATTCGGGCGCCAAATGTAGCGGGCCGAAAATAGATCTCTAATCCCAATCGATAATCGATCCAACCCGCTTCCTACACTGTCCGGACGTGAGAAATCGAGGGAGAATAAAACGGATTGTATATACAGTCCCTTTACTTACAAAAAAATACAATGATAGTTACAGTTTATATTTACAAAATTTTATATTTACTAGGGAAGTGTGCACACTTCAAAATGAGGCTAAATTCCCCAATCAAAATAACGATACCAAACGAGAATCTTATAATGGGCGGATACAACAATTTACGTAAATTCTACACAAAACAAAAAAACACAACCACAACCGAACGAAAAGGGGACACGCGCTATGACTTGCTGGAGGTGGGTGGTAGTTGGTTAACTAGAAGGAGGCAGGATTGTCAACGAAGGCAGGTATGGCGGTTCAGGTGGTTAGAGACACGAAAGCCCTCCTCTCAGGGCTGGGTGGAGCACTCTTCTATAGAACCCCTCTTGCTGCCAGTCCACACTTCCACTCTCTGAAGAAGAGATATATCCTCCTTCAGTGACCCATTTATTTATACATGGATGGCGAAACTAATAAGTGGGCATTACCCGAAAATACATCGACTAGCTTACCTCTTTCCAGAATATGACGCTTTGATAAAAGTTAATTTAAACAAAGAACTATCTTATTATAGTGATATTTCAAAATTAGCTATTATCTTTCCAGAATAACGCCTGGAAAGAAAGAAAAACATGGTAATCATTTTATACATGAATTAAACAAAAATAAAACAAACCCATTCCCATTCACACACATTCTTACAGAGGGAGGGAGAGGGTACTGAGAAAAGGGGTGGGAGAATGGCCCTTTTACACACACTCACATTCGCCCCACCACAGTGTGTTTATACAGCTGTGAGTAATAAATCAGCATTCTTTTAGTGGCCGAGTCAAGTTATGCTCATTCATAAATCTCGGTTTACAAACAAAGAAGGACTGACCTAAGTGATTTATATATTTTAATTAGATGATTACTCACTAACATAAGAGTTTGATAAAAAAAGAAAGATGAATTATCATAATAATCAGGGCAAATACAAGTCTAAAAGTAAAAGGTGACAAAAGACTCTCGGGTGATTACATACACTAAATTATGTTGTATAAAGGCCCTCAGCCATAAAAGGTTGTTTATTTTGGTATTTTTCATGTAATTAACTTATAAGTGAACACCATATTTACAAATTGTTTGTCAATTTATTGAAATTCTATAGTTTTGATATCAATTCAATCTTGAAATTGTAATTCACTACAAATAATATATAGTTAAAATAGTGAAAGTGGAAGAGAAAGCTCACATGTAGTTTAAACAATTCGGTTGCTACTTGTACAAAATCAACACAGATAGTTCTAGTTCCTAGTCTACAAGTTAGTACAGTTTCAGCCAGCAGTGTGTGTGGTGGGTTGTTATTGTTTTTCAATGATCCTCAAAGAATATCAAGAATTAAAATATTGTGTATAACTATATTCTAAAAAGTGTCATCTAATTGTATATCTTAAAATTACAGATATCTACATCTCGGCTATTAGTTCTATTCACCCAAATAAAATGGTTCAGCACTTGAAATACTACAAAGGCTAGAGATGGGACGATTCCCCCCAAATTTAAGATTCTGATTTCAGTTATAAGTTACGATTCTGATTCTGATTCCTTCACAAATTAGAATAGTGATTCATACCTCCTTCTGTGTCATAATAATACTTGATACTTCAATAATAATTAATAAAGTTAGTTGTTACACAAACTAAATAGAATACAGTAAACAAATAAATGTAAGATGAACATTGTGCCTAAGTTTACATAGTACCGAGTCAAGTTACACTCATTTGTAGGTCAGCTAAGTTCATGGACAAGTGTTCATCACTCATTTTCAACCTATTATTGATTTTGGCTGTGCGGTGTGGAATTCTGGCTATGCTGGCAACTTGCACTTGTGAGTCTATACAGAGGAGATGGACAAAAAAGATTTTTAGATTTTCTGATCTTATGCTGATAGATTATCTAATTTGGGCCTGTTCTCCATCAAAGGACGCCTTCTCTGTGCAGACCTAATTATGGCTTGGAAGATCCTAGATGGTCATTGTCCCCACTTGTTTGATTTGTTTGAATGTAGAAGAGACAACAGAACTCATGGTCACAGCGAAAAAATCCTTTACCCCACTCAAATACAGATGCTCGCACTCGCCTTTCTCTATACATGTTGTTAATCTCTGGAATTCTCTCCTGGATGATGATGTCAATGCAAGTTCGGTTGTTTTTAAGCAGAAAGTTGAACTGTTTCTTGGTCCTCTACTTTATGAGTTTGTTTAGTTAATTTTTTCTTTGTGGTTTTGTTCTGCATCTGTAATTAGCCAACCTTTTTGCTTGCCTTAAGTCTTATTCCTGTCCTACTGGTTGGAAGATGCAGCAGTGACTGGTGAGGGATTGAAGATCCTCATCAAGGTAAAGATCTGCTAACTAATCTTCTGATATAGTGCCCTATGTTGGAATTTTGGTATAGTCAGTCGCCACAACCAAGTGAATTTAAATCTTTGATAGCTAATAATGCACAGTTTATGTGGAAATTATAATTCAAATCAGACTAATTCAATAATGTCAACTAATAACTACTAATGTATTAAATACTATTAATATTCAGCTATTATGATATTGTTCCTTAACATTTAAGATAGGTTAGGAGGAGGAAGCACATGCAGCATAACTTACATCTACGGTGGCTGTTAGTCAACTGAATAACAGGGCTGCTCGCTACCAAAAGAATTTTAGCAATAGTACCAAAACTTACTCTGAAAACGTAACAAAATTGGTAAAATTGTACCATATCTAATTAAAACATAAAACAAAAGTAAAATAATATCAAAAAGTCGTTCTTTACAGCAAAAAGGTACCATATTTATACGAATCATGGTATCAGAAGTGTTTCTTTACAGCAAAAAGGTACCAAATTTGTACAACTGTGCCAACTTCAGCAGCGCTGCTGAACAAAGCTCTAACATCTTAGAATTGTATCAGCTGTTCTAAATGACACCTGAGCCCTGAGCAGGCCTTCATTTCATGCATATAAACATACAATACATTTCTTATACAGTCAAATCTTCAATATTAATTGATATTAAATAGTGATGCATTCTTGTTGACTAATCTAAATCTAGTAGTAAATAACTTATTTCCCCTCCCTCTCTGGGATCTTTTCTTCAGGGGTTGTTCCCAGAGAGGCTCTGGCCTTCTCGTGGCGAGGGGGGTCAGCCCTGGGCCCCCTAGGGGACCCATGGTGCTGCCAACAAGACTTTTAACATGCCCCTCTTTCTTTCCTCCTCTATTACGCTCTTCCACTTCCTTTTATTTCTCCCTCTTCCTTCACCTATCTATTGGTCCTTATCAATACCCCACCTCTGCTCGTTTAATGGATTGATTCCGAATTGTTCTTTCATGAAGGTGAAAGAGGCTGGGCATCTCCACCGCCTTTGTCTACCGAATGCCCAAGGAGAAACCCATCGTTGGCCCCTTTTCTCCTTGCGTAGGAGAACTCGGGCAGCCTCTTAGGGTTATAAAGATGGTATAGTGAATCCGTATCCATTCTCCAAGAGGACATACCGAACGTAACTGATTGTATAGTTGCAGTAGTGCTGGGCCCTTGTAGGCCTCCATGGTGGGGAGCCCCGAGAGAGAATGCAAAGTTTTTTTCTTTTTGCAATGGCTAGCCATAAACCAAAAACCTCCCCTTCTCGTAAGGGTTCTCGTGCCAAACATTCCCTAGCTCCCCTTCCAGCCTTCCCTCGCTCGTTGGACCGCTATTCCAACGAAGTAGACCTAGATCTTGATTATCCTCGCTTTCTTGTCATGAATTCATCATCTGACATCCCACTTGCAAAAGTCGATGTGTTTGACGTTGTCCTATTTGATTGTGTATAAAAATAGTTTAGCTTTAATGAAGGAGGGCTTATTAGAGCCACACAACTCTAACAAGGTTACCTATCTTAGTCCAAGCTCGGAGGTGCAATTTTGAATACAAAAATTTTGTAAGTAAAGGGACTGTATAACGTGAGCCCATCTTTTGTTGTTTATTGACTGTAGTAACCCAAATTTTATTTGGGTTGTTTGATTCTTATTGTTCCTAAAATCAATTAATAATAATTATAAGTGGGACTTATTTATTTTTTCTGATATATATATATATATATAGGCTCATTGGGTGCACATTTACCCATATTTTTGTAAATATTGTATTTTTTTTCGTGTTAGTAAAGGACTGTACATACAATCCGTTTCATTCTCCTTCGATTTCTCACATCCGGATTAGTGTAGGAAGCGGGTTGGATCGATTGGGGTTAGTCTAAATTTTTCGGCCCGCTACAACGTTAATGAATCTTTTGAGTCCCGCTGTGGTGAACCCCACCGGATGTGGTCAAGAGGAAGTGGTGATATTGTAGTTGAGGTGTCATCCCACTCTCAACACTACTTTGTGTGAAATCTATCTTCGATAGCTGAAATTCCAATAACTGTCTCACCCCATCCGCATCTGAATTTCGTCAAAGGTGTCGTCCGTTCAAACGAACTAAAGGACTACGACCCCACCCGCCTTCAGAGTAAGCTCAGTACCCAACGTGTCACACACATACACAGGGTAACTAAAACATTAGGCTCCACTAAAGTCCCAACCGCCACACTGATTTTAACATTTGAACGTCAAGAACTGCCGCAGTATATTAAAGCTGGGTACCTTCGTGTCCCGGTAAGTCCCTACATCGAACTACCCAGATGCGGCTTCAATTGCAATCAATTTGGACATGTTGGCCGAACCTGTCGTCACCCTTAGGCCTGGAGGGCATATTCCTTCAATGGAATTGCCGTGGACTCCGGGCCAACTGGGAGGAGCTGCGGAGGCTCGTCTCGTCCCGCTCCCCGTTAGCTATCTTTTTGCGGGAGACCATGCTAGGCGCATGCCCCCTGCCTGCCCTCCCGGGGTACAAGGGTCCTGCGACCCCACCACCGCGGGATGGCAGAGCTGGGGGATGCGCAGTTTACACCCGGCATGATGTCTCCGTTCTTCCTTTCTCTTTAGATACCTCCTTTCAGGCAGTGGCTGTGCAGCTGCACCTGGATAGGAGGTATACTATCATTTCTGCGTACATTCCACCGTCAGCTGACTTCGACGCCGGGGACTTCCGCCGCGTCGTGGCACGGTTGCCGAGGCCCTATCTCTTGCTTGGAGATCTGAATGGCAGGCATCCTCTCTGGGGAGATTACTCCATAAATCCCAGGGGACAAGTCCTTGCCGATCTGATCGAAGAGCTTGAGATGGGTGTCCTAAACGTGGATGAGTTTACGCATCACTGTCCGAGAACCGCTTCATTTTCTTGCCTTGACCTATCTCTGTGCTCTTCGGATGCACAGCCTGATTTTGATTGGGGGGTGGTCGATGACCTCCATGGTAGTGATCACTTTGCCATTCAAATATCATTTTCAGGGCAAATGCCGCCTGAGAGCCCACCTCGGTGGTGCTTGGCGCGGTGGCCTGCATTTCAGGAAATGACTGAATTCTCTATCTCAGTCAAGGAGTTTAGGTCGGTAGATGAGGCCGTTGAGTTCTTCTCCGGCAACCTCATCGCCGTGGGCCTGACTACTATTCCTAGGACGTCTGGCCGTTTTGCACGCCGACCACTCCCATGGTGGTCGGCCGAGTGTGAGACGGCCCTCAAACAGAAGCGTTATGTCTACATGCGCTATAAGCGCCGCCCGAACTATTTCACTGTCGCTGAATTTCGTCAGGCTAGGGCTAGGTTCCGGTATATTTGGAAGCACGCCCGCCGCTCTTCTTGGCGGGCATACGTGTCTTCACTTAACGGGAAGACCCCTTTAGCTGAGGTGTGGAAGCGAGTCAAAAGGATTCGGGGCAAGTTCTCGCAGGACCCCCCTCCCGTTCTCCAGGAGAATGGGACCGCAATCTCGGACCCCGCGTCCGTGGCGGAATCCTTCGCGACCGCTTTTTCTGCATTCTCTAGCCGTGATGCTGCTCCGCCATCATTCAATGCACGTCGTGATGTCGCGGAAGGCCGCCGGCTGGACTTTACCTCCAGAGGCGGAGAACCCTTCAACGACAAGTTTACTGTGAGTGAGTTGTGTTCCGCTCTCGCTTCGTGCGCGGACACCGCCCATGGTCCGGACGATGTCCCGTACGCCATGCTTCGACACCTAGGTGAGCGAGGCATGGCCTTTCTGTTAGACTTGTTCAACAGGATCTGGGTGGAAGGTCTTCTCCCAGACTCCTGGCGAATCGCTACTGTGCTTGCCTTTCGCAAACCGGGGAGAGATCACTCTACTCCGACCGGTTTCCGCCCAATCTCTCTAACCTCTTGTGTGTGCAAGTTGATGGAGAAATTGGTAAATGTTAGATTAGCCTTTTTCCTGGACAGCGGAGGCCATCTGTCTTCCGCACAGTGCGGCTTCCGCAAGTTCCACTCCACGTCGGATGCTCTGCTCCGACTGGAAAATGCCGTCTGCGAGGCTTTCCTTCGTAGACAGCACTACGCCACGGTGTTTTTCGATCTGGAGAAGGCCTATGATACCGCATGGCGATACGGTATCATGGAGACTCTCCACACGATGGGGGCGAGGGGACGCCTCCCAATTTTTATATCTGAATTTTTGCGAGATCGTCGATTCCGCGTACGGGTGGGGGGAGCCCTCCCCAGCCCAAAGGAGCAGGAAGAGGGTGTCCCGCAGGGAAGTGTCCTCAGTGTCACACTCTTTGCCCTGAGCATCAACGGCATCACCTCGGTGCTGCTGGAAGATGTTCTCGCTACGCTCTACGTGGACGACCTTTCGATCTCTTTTGGCGCGGCCCAGATGCCAACTCTGGAGCGTCGACTCCAACAGGCATTGAACCGCGTCTCTCGCTATGCCGAAGCGCACAGGTTTCGGTTTTCTTTGGCCAAGACTAAGGTGGTGCACTTCTGCCGCCATCCACGGCTTCACCCCGACCCAGATTTGTTTCTTAATGGGGTGCGCCTGGATGTGGTTGAGTCGCACCGTTTCCTTGGTTTTGTATTCGACCGACGCCTCACCTGGGAGGCTCATATTCGCAGCCTTAGGGTCTCTTGTACCCGCGCCATGGACATTCTCCGTTCCGTGACGTTCAGCGCTTGGGGTGCTGATAGGGCTACTGCCTTACTTTTTTATCGATCCTTTGTTCGTTCGAAGCTCGACTACGGATGCGAGTTTTATGCATCCGCAGCCGAGCGTTTATTGCGGAAGGTGGATTCGATCCACCACACCGGCCTTCGCCTTGCGACCGGTGCCTTCCGCACTTCCCCCCTTGAGAGCCTGTTGGTCGATGCTGGGGAGATGCCACTCGCTCTGCGCCGCGTGCAGTGTATCACTCGAACTGTACGCGCGAGCCCGGCGCCTCCCTCAGTCGCCAACAGCTCTCACTGCATCCGCAGCTGATCTCCATGGTGCCTATGCCGTCGAGAGACGCCAGTCATACCCTAAGCCTTTTGGGTTTAGGGCCAGGAAACTCCTTCGAGAGGTAGATATCGCTCTCGGGCCGGTGGCGACCCTGGTTTTGCCCAGGACGCCACCCTGGAGGGTACTACATTTCGCTATTTGTCGCCACGCCTCTGCTCCCAAAGCTTGTACTGCGCCGGGAGTATTGCGTTCGACCTTTTTGGAGCACACATCGTGTCACGCTGGAACCGTGCCAGTGTATACGGATGGCTCCAAGGCCCAAGAGGGGGTCGGCTTCCACGCCGTATCCCCTCTGTTTGAAGTCAGCGGGGCTCTACCAGGCGCTGCGTCTGTCTTCACGGCCGAGCTGGTGGCAATACACCACTCGGTACGGGATGTTACGCGACGTGCCCGGTTCGGAGACCGGATTGTGATCTATAGCGACTCACAAAGCGCCCTGAGTGCTCTCGGGGCATTGGAATCTCCGCATCCCCTGGTTCGCGATATCCGTGACGCCACGGTTTAGGCGAGCCGGGCAGATGTCGAGATTATCTTCTGCTGGGTTCCTGGACATGTAGGAATTGCGGGGAATGAGCGCGCCAAAGAGTCCGCGAGGACTCTGCGACCAGACCAGCGTTTCGCCCTTCGTCACACCGACTACATGGCAGGAATACGGGCAGCTCTTCGGACTGCTTGGCAAAGAAGATGAGAGACGGTCGAAGGGAACTTAAAGTTGCGTGCCACTGTGCCGCGACTGTTCCCATGGACCTATCCCCCAATGCTGCGGCGGCTTCAGGTTGCTTTCTGTCGTCTTCGAATCGGACACACTCGTGTGACGCATCGCTACTTGATGGAGCGCTCGCATGCGCCCTATTGCAACGACTGCGTCGCCCCCCAGACTGTTCGGCATATTCTCGTCGAATGTCCCAGTCTGGGTGATCTTCGCGCACGATACCTGTCTCGGTACCGGGATGGGCGGGGTCGCTACCGCCTGTCCCTTGTACTCGGGACGAGTGCGTGCACCATGACTGGTGGACTTATTGACTTTTTGGGCGAGGCCGGCCTTCTCCCCTTTATTTAAGGTTCCTTTTTTTTGTTATTGTTTTGTATGTAGGTTGCACTCTCCTGCACCGGGGTGAGGGAGACCTCCCCCCGCTGCCGGAGATTGCTTCGATTGTTAAGTTTTTCCAATTTATATCATTGTTTAGTTTTCATATTTTTACTTTAAAGTAGCCTAGTTCTAGGCTGTCGTGTTTTTCGGCGACTTATGCCCAAGTGGGTAGTTGCCAGATGGGCTCCCTAAAATTAAAAAAAAAAAAAAAATGTCGTCACCCTCGCTCCTGCGTGAATTGTAGCTCTGACTACCATGGCCCCGAATGTACCAAAACACCCCACTGTGCCAACTGTGGAGGTACCCACAGTGCTGCGTTGAAACTCTGCTCTATATTTTTATATGAAAAGGAAGTTCTCGCTTTGCGCGACTCCCTACATCTAGATATAAGAGAGGCCCGCCAGCGTGCTCAAGCACAAACCTCGCCACTCGGCCGGCTTTTCTCTGACGTTTTACGTGACGCTGGACGAAACCGACCATCACGCGTGAGCTCCAACCAGCCTGAAGCATCGAAAACATTCAGGATATGCAGTTGAAGCATCGCTCTCACACTGAGATAACCAATGTAGCCCCCTTTTCTCCAGCAGCTCTAGCTGGGAGAGACGTTCAGGGTGAGACACTTGAAAACATCAGACACTATTTGAAAGAATCCTCAACATCGACCAGTGAAGGTTCATCCACCCGGCCACGAGACCCAAAGCCCAGTGGTAAGAGAAAGGATTCCTCACCTGGGTCATCGACCACCAATAACCGGGCAGCCTCTGGAGCTGACTCGGCCGAACCATGAGAATCTCCAATGGACTCCTCCCCTATGGTTGAACATTCTCTGCCCTTAAGTCCGTCTCGCCCTTCACAGGACGTAGGCCCAATCCTGATCCAAAGGATGGCAGATATACACGCAGCTCCACACACCTCGCTCAGATCACCTGTTCGTTCCGCTCACCCTTCAACCCAAGATCCGATGGAGCAGTTGATACTCCAGCATCACCAACTGCGGCGGTTGGACCAACTCCTCAGACACTGAAAATACCATCGACCCATGAATCCGGATCTACCGGCCAAAAATCCCTTCTTGATCTTCCTTTTCCACCAGGTTGCGAGCCCAAATTACAATCAAGGGCCTCGGTCGGTTCTCCAAAACCCACGAAAAAAACTCAGTTACTGCTCCATCTAGGATCTCTCCCCCTGCAAAAGCAGGCTCCTCAAAATCAGCTCTCCGTCTCCCAAGCTCTTTGGGACGAACCTCAAATACAAAATCGGCCTCAAAAGAGAAAAAGATATCCACAGTGGTATCTAATCGTCACACATAATATCTTCCATTTTACATTTGAATTGTCAAGGAGTTCTTCCAAAGTGGGAAGAACTCAAAATTCTTTTGACGACTATCCACCCCGCTGTTATTTGTCTCCAGGAGAATAAACTGGGTATACAGCCCTTTCCGCCGGTACCCAGTTTTCTCACTTTCAACTCTATTGCTCCTGCTGGAAGCCCTCTCATGGAGTGGTGTCAATCATGGTATCTTCATCCTACCATGTTTCTCTCATCTCCCTACATACTACCCTCCAAGCTGTTGCTGTGAGGGTTTTTCTTACTAAGCTTTTTACCGTTTCCTCTATTTACTTACCCCCTTGTTTATCATTGTCAAAATCCGACCTTTTAGAACTTATAGACCAGTTGCCCTCCCCATTCTTATTACTAGGAGATTTCAACGCCCGTCACCCATACTGGGGTGACATCACTCAAAATGCCAAAGGCAGTGTTTTAGTCTCTTTTATTATCTGACCTTCTTTGTGTTTTAAATACTGGCGATTTTACCTCTTATCATGTCCAGACGGACTCTTTTAGCTGTGTTGACCTGTCTGTTTGTTCCCCTGATTGCTTCACAGAATTTCAATGGTCAATTCTTCATGATCTCCATGGGAGTGACCACTTCCCTATTGTCTTGTCGGCCCTTCAAGTTAGCCTTCATACAACCATGCCCCTTAAGTGGGACTTAGGTCATGCAGATTGGGAAGGTTTCCAAGAGGCGTCCTTCACAAATGCATCTTTGGGGACCTTCAATGGAGTGGATGCTGCAGTAGAATACTTTACATCGACTATCTACAATGCAGCAACACAGACCATCCCACGGAGGTGACCTGTCACAGGCTGCTCAACCATGCCCTGGTGGACCTCGACGTGTGCAACAGCTATCCAAAATTACAAGTTAGCCCATGCCCGATTCCGAAAGAACCCAACTTTGTGCAACAAGGTCGACCGAAACCGAGCTCGTGCACTTAGCCAAAGAACCCTTCGTCAAGCTCGCTGAAATTCATGGCGCAGATACGTTTCATCGATTTCCTCTATGACACCTACTTCTAAGATCTGAAAGAGGATTAATAAGATCAGGGGCCGTTATGCTAATCATCATACCCCCACACTCAACTTAGACAGTTCCTTGGAGAATGACGGCCTGGCAGTCAGCAATGCTTTTGCTGACCATTTCCGCGCCATCAGCAGTGTCAGCCGTTACGATAAGGCTTTTCAATCCGACAAATCAAAGGAAGAATCTCATTCTCTCAACTTCACAACAAAATCTAACCTTCCGTATAACGCTCTATTCAGCATCTATGAGCTGCAAAGCGCTTTGTCCCTTTGCAGATCTACTTCCCCTGGCCTTGATGAGATCCATTTCAACATGATTCGGCACCTACATCCACACTCTACTCTCTTCCTGCTTGATTTGTACAACCTTATATGGGTGAAGGGTTTCTCCCCGTCATCATGGCGCATTGGGGTTCATCTTTTCCTTTGTCAAACCTGGAAGGGACGGGTTGGATGCAGATCACTACCGCCCTATAGCTCTCACCAGCTGTTTGAGTAAGTTGCTGGAAAAAATGATATTGGAGCGCCTAAACTGGTTCCTAGAAGCCAATCACCTTCTCTCTCTCCATTTCAATGTGGCTTCCGCAAAGGTCATAGTACCCTTGACCTACTAGTACGTTTCGAGATATCAGTCTGGAAAGCTTTCTCATTAAAGCACCGAGTCCTGGCCATATTTTTTGATATTGAGAAAGCCTATGACACAACATGGAGATACGGCATCTTGAAGCAGTTATACGTCTAGGGGATGAGAGGCCTTTTACCTTCATTTATTCAAAGTTTCTTAGCATCTCAATCCTTCAAGGTACGTGTTGGAGACGCATACTCTGACCTGCAACCCCAAAAGGAGGGAGTTCCTCAGGGCAGTGTTTTAAGTGTCTTATGTTTTATAATTGCCATCGATGATATTATTTCGTCTCTCCCAGAAGGTGTATCGGCTACTCTGTTTGTCGATGATTTAGCACTATACTGTTCCTCACCTCGCCTTCCATCAGCAGTGCGTCGGCTACAACTGGTGGCTGATGCTGTATCCAAAAGAGCACAACTTAAGGGATTCTGCTTTTCCATGACCAAAACCAAAGCAATGTATTTCCACCGAGGCAGAGGGGTTCTTGTTCCGCCATCTATCTCCCTACAAGGTGAAGATATAGAGTTTGTCTCTGAGTTTCGGTTCCTTGGCTTAACTCTCGATCCAAAGTTATCCGGGTTACCACACCTACGCCGACTTCAAACAGGCTGTCTGCGGGCTCTAAACATTTTAAAAGTCCTCTCACACACTTCGTGGGGCAGTGACTGACAAACATTGTGGACACTATACACAGCCCTCGTTCAATCCAAATTGGATTATGGCTGTCAAATTTACTCATCGGCTTCCCCTTCAGCCCTTAAAATGCTGAACCCCATTTTAAACCTTGGAGTTCGCCTTTCTAGTGGAACCTTCCGTACTTCTCCTGTCAACAGCCTTTACTGCGAGAGTGGGATACTTCCTTTGCCCTACCATAGATTTCAAATCTGCATGCGATACCTCTACCGAGTACAGCAAACCCCTGTATCAGAGATCTACAGATGCCTGTATGCTGCAGAATCAATGGCGGCATATGATAAGTTGCCATCTTTACCCCGCCCTTTGAACCTTTGTATAGGAGATCATCTCTCTAACCTGGGTGCTCCAAAGGTCCTTACGCTTCCATCCTTACTGACCCCTAGGTGGCATGCTCCTCTCCCCACAGTATGTACCAACATGTGGAGCCTGGAGAAGTCCTCCATGGACCCTCGCATCATTAAAGGCCTGTTCTTAGAGCATTCAATCTCCCACAAACAATGCTGCCCACTATACACGGATGGCTCTAAGTTGGAGGGTGGTGTGGGCTCCGCAGCCATCTACCCAGGAGGAGCATTCCTAACTCTATCTTTGAGCATCCATTTTTACCGTTGAACTTTCAGCAATCCTTTTAGCCTTTAGACTCATCCAAATTTTACCTTTTAGTGATTTTGTCATTTTTTCCGACTCAAGGAGTGTCTTACAGTCAATTAGATCTTTTAATGCGTCCCATCCCCTGGTCACAGAAATTTGCAACTGGCTGTTGCAAAATGCATCCCGATATAGAATTATTTTTTGCTGGGTCCCTGGGCATGTGGGGGTCCTGGGCAATGAGAAGGCTGATCGGCTGGCCCGCTCAGCACATTCTGTGTCCCCTGAGAACTCGGCTCTGCCTTTTAGGAACTGTGGCAGAATGAATGGGGATGACTGTTCATCATCCAAACTATACAAAATAAAAAATTCTATTCACTCTTGGCCCTCGAGTCGTCATAGAATGCGGTCATTGGCGGTGGCCCTTTGCTGAGTTTGCATTGGCCACATGAGACTTACTCATGGCCATCTTGGTGTCGTTTTTGCGGTGGGGACCAATCGGTTGCCCACCTTTTATTGGATTGTAGTCATTTTACCATTCCCCCGGTTGTCCTGTTTCCCAACCCTTTTAACTATTCCTCAACACACCCATCTTCGATTCATATTGGTGGAATTATCTTTTAACCTGTCATTTTTTAAATTTTTGTCACAAAGTGGTCTCCTCCACCTTTTATAGATGATATTTCTTGTTTCACCCTAGTGGCCATATAGAATCCACTTGGATTGGGCAGCAACCCACCGGTAACTTACCTTAAACCTTAAACCTTAAATAACTTATTAATGTTATAATTTCACCGAATAATAGAACAGATGAGTAGATACATAACTTGATTGACACTAACGGGAAATAAAGAATATTTAAAATTTTGATTCAGCTATTTGGCAAGTAGGAACGAAAATTAAAAACTTAAAAAAACACTGTTGAAAGAGTCTCTTTGCTGAAATTTGGAAGGAATCGTTTTTGGAATTGGAAAACTGGGATTATTTTTAGCGATTCTGACTCCCCCCAAATTAACAATTCTTACAATTCCCAATTCTGATTAATCTTCCCATCTCTAGCCAAGACTCTACTAAAAAACACAAGAAGCGCATAACAATCAATTTTAGAAAAGTGACTGTGCTTATTGAAAAAGTGCTGGAAGATTGAAAAAAAGACTCATTGCTGTGCGTGAACTGTTGGACATTAATAATAAAACCCCCCACAATACTTAGAACAACTGAAAACAATGAGCCTGAGCAAGATTAAATTGAATCATCTTCAATCAGCGATTTGAGTAACATACGAGGGGCGGTCAATAAGTTTTGTGAATTGGTAGGGCAAAACAGAGGAAGGGGGATGGATGCTTGTGGGCTGTTAGGACAAGTTATGACAAGTCAGGACCTGCAGCCGCACGCTCCTGCCTCATCTATTTAAGAAGCAGTAGCTGATCGCAGATCGTCAGTCACAAATTTTCCAACAATGGAGAAGGTTGAGCACTGCGCAGTGATCAAATTTTTGACCAAGGAAGGCAAGAATGAAAAAAGAGATCCATGAACACATGGTTGCAGTGTACACTGACACCGCCCCTTCCTATGCAACCATTGCTTGCTGGAATAGGGAGTTCCGCCATGGTTGTGAGTCCCTTGAAGATGACCCCCATCCAGGATGCCTGTCAGATGTGACCAACGAGGACAATGTGGCCCATGTGGAGAGGATTCTCAAAAGTCAACGGGTGAAGGTTGAAGAAATCAAGCGAGAACTTGGAATATCACATAGAAGTGTTATGAACATCATCCACGACAATTTGGCCATGACCAAGGTCTCTGCCTGTTGGGTCCCTAGAAACCTCACGCCCCATGATCGACTTCGTCATCAAAGTCCACAAGGCCAGAGTTGCACAAGCTGCCCTCCGTGAGTGCGGATTCGAGGAGCTCAACCATCCCCCCTACAGTCCAGATCTGGTCCCTAGTGACTACTTTTTATTCCGCCAGCTTAAGGCTGCACTGTGTGGATGCTGGTTTGGGGACGATGAAGATGTCCAGCTTGCCGTCCAGAAGTGGATTGAACAGCAGTCGGGAGATTTCTGGTTGTCGGGAATTCAAAGCCTCAGGGACAAGTAGTGCAAGTGCATTGAAGTCGAGGGTAGTTATATTGAAAAATAATAAAACACTTTTCCTCATATCTCATTTCCTTATATCCGAATTGCAAAACTTATTGACCGCCCCTTGTATCTTCAGTTCGAGATCAAGACAGTGATTGCTTTGTTGAAGAAAATCCTTCAACTTCAATTGAACCAGTTCTAGCACTTTTGGACCAAACACCAGTCAAAAAAAGTAAGTACTAAGATAATATATTTAATATTTCACCAGAAAGATGTTTGATCTATATGGCCCATTGAATACAATTTAAGGTACTGTATAAAACAAAATTGATAATTGGCAAGCTTTTACTTTGAAGGATTTATATTTTAATGATTCTCTTTAGTCTACACAAAATGAAAATTTTGCTCTGTATAATAATTTAAATATATTCTTTTTTGGTTCTTTTCAGAAGGGTTGTCATTGAGCCAGAAAAAGTGCAGAGCTCGTGGTAAGCTATCAGATGCCCAGAAACACTTGAAGAAGAGACTAGAAGTCAGTTATGGTGTTCATATTAACGAGGGGGTAAGTAATAATTCAAAACCTGAAACAGAATCTAAAAAAACATTTGGGGAGCGAATGTCATAATCACAAACTACAAATATTGACTCTCCCCCCATACACAATTAAAAAAAACTGCGTTTCTTTCAAACTACAACATATATGGTGAATAAAAGCTGTTCACTAAAATCAGAATTTGGAATCCTTCCAGAGATTCCATTAAGGAGCAAAGGAAAAGTGATATCCTAAGAATACAAAGATATAGTTAGAAGATTCTATGAGCCAGATGAGTTTAGTCATATGTATCCTGGCAAAAGGGATTGTGTGAAAGTCAGTGCTGAAGGTGCAAAAACGACTGTTTTTTGGAATTTAAGAATTATTTGAACTATATAAAAATAATAAAAAGAATTTTTCACATTTGCTAAATTAAAGCTGTCATATTGTGTGCTTGCTGGTAGTGGTGTGACTCATTATGTCTGTTTCTGCACATATCATCAAAACCCAAAATTACCGCTGGCTGCATTGGGAGAAAAAGGTCATGGATTTCAGTTTCTTCAGTACAGAGACAGATGCTTGTATGATGCCACTTTGCAAAGATTGCCCAAGAGAAGAGGGTGTTCTGAACTTTCTTGAGTTGCTTGACAGTGTAAAATCAGCTCCAAATGAAATATCTTGCAAGCAATGGATGACTGTTGACAGTTGTACAATGGTAGACACAGTGGAGCCACTTTATGAATACTTATTTATCATTAAGCATCAAAATATTCTTCATGGTTCATCATCATTTTGTTGCACATCAGCAATCACAGTACTTAAAACAGTTAAAAGAAACACTACCACCTCAGAGCGAGGCAGTTATAATAGGTGATTTCTCTGAAAATTATTCTTTCATTTTCCAAGATGGTGCCCAAGGATTACACTGGGACAATTCACAATGTACAGTTCACCCTTTTGTCATCTATTATAGATCATCTGCAGACCAGGAACTTAACCATTTTAGTGTCTGTTTCTTATCTCCATCACTAAAACACAACACTATAATGGTTTACTCATTTATACTCATTTATGAGCTTATGAACTATGTTAAATTCAGATGCCTACAACTGAAGAAGGTGTACTATTTTTCAGATGGATGTGTTGGCCAATATAAGAACAGATACAACTTCACAAATCTCTGTTACCATGAAGAGGATTTGGGTTTGTCTTGTGAATGGCACTGCTTTGCTACATACCATGGCAAAAATGCAGGTGATGAGATTGGGAGAATGGTGAAGAGAGCTTCTGCTCGTGTCAGTTTGCAGAGAAGTACAGAGAGGCAAATTCTTACACCAGAAGACATGTTTCAGTTTTGTGAAGAAAACTTTAGCAAGAGAATAAATTTTTTCTTTGTAACTACCTCTGATTTGAAAGATGCAGAACAATGGTTAGAACATCGATTCAAGGACAGTAGGGCTATTCTGGGAACTTAGAAATATCATAGATTTGTTCCCATAAACAAGGAAGAACTCATGGTGTATCTCATTTCAAGTGGCATTGAAGAAAAGAAAAGAATAAGAAAAAGTCATATTACTCATGAACCTGCAATGATTGATAACCTAAAATGTGTCAAACCAGGAGAGTATGTTAGCTGCATTTATGACGGGCAAATTTGGTATAGAATTGTGGAGAAATATTGTGAGGGGTTTGATGATAACACAGTGAACTTTTTACGTCCATCTGGGTCATCACAGGCAAGTACATATCATTATCCATCAAATAGGGTCATCAGGAGCAAGTGCATATCATTATCCATCAAATAAGGATTCATGTGCAGGGCCAGGATATATATTAACAGTCATGAGTTGTCCTACAGTAAGAGGAGAATTAAATATATTTTTCTTTAGAAAGAAATTGATGAAAGTATCGAATATGCCAAAATTGTATTAAGTTAACAAGTCTTCCCTATCATTATTGTAATTATTTTGTCAGTGAGGATTATCAGTGAAATATCGTCTTTTTTTTTATTCTTGGAGATTTAGGTCCAGTCAAACTGATATCTAAAATAAATTCCTAAATTTACTTGTAATTTATAAATATGGTGTCAACATAAGTTAGTTACATAAAAAGTAATAGCATAAACAACCTTTTTAGGATTGTTTCTAATAGCCAAGAACTTTGAGTGTTTTTTTTTTCTGCAAAAAAAAATAATTTCAATTTCTATAGGTCATTTTAAGAGCTTAAGTATGAAAAAAATCTAGAATTGTCGGACAACTTAAAAATATAGTGCTCACTTATGTGTTAATTACTTGAAAAATAGTAGTATAAACAAACTTTTTTTTACTGATTTTAAATTTTTATATCCCAGAAGTCAAATCTTGACCTCAAATTTGAGCAAATGTATGATTTTTTAAATTTTTCAACCTATAGTGTCCTAAAACTCTCATATTTGGATTCCTTGTCTTTTTCTGATCCTGAATATATATACTTTTATATAATTATGACCATTATTACCCTAGTTATGTGGCACTAAATGTTAGTGACCTCACATATGACCTCAAAATGCCTGAGGTCATATCTCCTGAACTGTTGGTCGGATTGACCTTAAAATTTCAGAAATAGGTTTAGGGTCCCAAACCTTCCTATGAAACAAGTTTCAGCAAAATCTGAGAGATGAGGGTGTTAGGCACTGGTTGATCTGAGAGAGTCTGCCCCAAATGAGGTTCTTAATGATCATTTTTCTTTAGTATTTACAGAAGAGAATCCAGATGGATTAATTGATGATAATTCTAGGTCAAGGCAAGTAGTGTTAAATACCATTAATGTGAACCTTGAAATAATTAAAGGGCTTATATTATTGGAATTAAATGCTAGTAAGGTATCTGACCCACACAACATTCATTCTAGGTTACTCAAAGGTGCAGATAGTATTGCAGTAGCTCTTTTTGAGAAGATATAAACTAGATCGCTAGAGTTTGGAGTAATAGGTACCCTAATGATTTGAATTTAGCGAATGTTGTGTCCATTTTTAAAAAGGGAAGTAAAGAGGACCCAGATAACATTAGACCAGTAAGCTTAACTTCTATAGTTTGTAAAATTCTTGAAGATAGTTAAGAAGGGAATTTCTGACCATCTAGAGAGTGGTAGGTTAATAAATGATGCTCAGCATGGGCTTAGAAGATGTGATCATGTTTAACAAATTTACTGGATTTTATGGATTATGTAACTAAACAATTAGATAAGGGAGAGAATGTTGATGTAATTTACCTAGATTTTAGCAAAGCTTTTGATAAGATTCCACATAGGAGACTAGTTCACAAATTAAAAATGCATGAAATGTGGTAGAGTTTTGAATTGGATAACTGAATGGCTGAAAGACAGGAAACAAAGTTGTGCTGTATGGGGTGAGGTCACATGGAAGGGACATTATCAGTGGTGTACCTTAGGAGTTCTAGGCCCTTTATTATTCATAGTTTATATAAATGATTTTAACCCCTTCTCTATGATGACAAAACAGCTCTCATCACGGCTACTGTTGCGCATGTCTCCGATGACGAAAGGTTTATCGTCATGAAATAAATGATTGTTTTTCTGTTCTGTAATTTTGCCGGGGTACACTATCTATGAACATTCCTGAGCATTACTCCAAGTGTCTGTCTTATAATGACATCATTCTCAACTGACCAATAAAGACACTGTTGGCGGGGTTTGTTTATACCTGCAAGGTGAAAGCATGATCTATGCCAGTTGGAAATTACTTATGATTGATTGCGTAATATATAGCATAAACTTTAAATTTTGTTGTATATTTTGACGATGTCTTCAAGCAATAGTGATAATTATGAAGATAGTGACTTCAAACCCATGCAGAGTGACAATGAATCAGTTAATATTAGTGATAGTGACACTTATATTTCAATCAGTGATGAAGAATGTGGAACAATGGATTTATTGGGCAAGTGGAAACATATTGCATTTAGGTGAATAAGCAATATGTCATTTTAATTTTTTTTTATTAATTATTTGAAAGATATTTTCAACATGAAGAAACATCATAAGAATATGCAAAATTTAAACATAACAACATGAATAATGCAATAAATGCAAAATATAAATTTAAATAAAATGTCATATACAGCACTGTATGCGGGTACCGCTGACTCATGTGAAAGGGGTTAAAGTGCAGAGTGACTTAAATAAGTTATTAGCTTGGGCTCATAAGTGGCAGATGACATGGGTCATGGGAAGGGATAATAGGGAATTTAGCCATGAAATGGATGGGCATTGGCTGAATTCAATTGAGGATTAGGAGGACTTAAGCGTAGTAGTAGATAGGTCACTGAAGTTTTCAAAGCAGTGTGTTGAGGCAAAAAAATAGGGTGCTTAGATACACTGAGAGGAATGTTAGCTACAAGAGTAAGGAGGTTATCCTTAAACTTTACAACTCATATGTCAGGCCAAATTTAGAGTACTGTATACAAGCATGGTCACCACATATTGGACATGCCAACCAGCTAGTCAGTACAAAGGAGGGCAAAAAAAATAATACCTACCCTGAAGCACCTTGAATATGAAGATAGACTGAAGGTACTAAATATGTTCTCATTTGAAAGGTCTGTAAGGGGAAATATGATTGAGCTTTTTAGAATCTGTTCTGGGATGGAAAAGTTGGATTTTAGCAAGTTATATTACATTTTTTCACCAATAGAGTGGTAGATTACTAGAATAGTTTGCCACCGTAGACAGTACACCAGTGGTTCCCAACCCGTGGTACTGTGCAGCGGGAGGATCCGGGAATGGCAGCGGGACCATGAAACCCCGCCCACAAAGGTGTACCATTTTTGCACTCTGCGCCGTAGTGTGGAAACATTTGTTCTATTGAAGCCATGATAAATAAGTCAGTTTTGACAGCATATCTTAACAAATTAAAACCGTGAATTGATTCTATTTTTATTGTGAAGTGACCATAAATATTTCCAATTTTACTATCTGATAGTTGTTTTGCCCAGGAAAAATCGTAAAAATGTGATATTTTACATAAAACCAAGAGTATTTATTTGGCTGCCATTTCACTGTTTGTGTTATTGTTTGATGTAAAATATTTCTACAGTGCTGGAAAATAAATTAAGCTGTTCATTACTAAGAAAGTGAAACATGAATTTCAACTACCATGTATGAAATATCTAATAGTTTCACCATCTATAGTCTGAGCTAAACCTAAGATTAAGTTATGTGAACTCGGGCCTAACTTTTCAATTGCTGGTTGTTTTTTATTTATCTCCTTTTTTTTATTATAAACTTTACATTATTATTGCAATCACTGCTATTTATTATCACTTACTATATGCGTATAACTATATATTGGTATATAATTAAAAATTAATAATTAATTTCTTTTTGCAGCATTTGAACCCCTCTAATGGCTGGAACAT
Source organism: Ceratothoa steindachneri (assembly GCA_963969495.1). Lineage (NCBI taxonomy): Eukaryota > Metazoa > Arthropoda > Malacostraca > Isopoda > Cymothoidae > Ceratothoa > Ceratothoa steindachneri. Next base: position 94,861 of record CAXAKS010000181.1, on the reverse strand, counting down.
CTAACATTAAAATTAAAAGAAAGCTTGAAGATGAGAATAGACATTTTAAAGAAGTTTGGAGTAATAAATATTTTTTGATAGAAAATAGTTTAAAAAAGATTGTGTTTGATCTGCCACACGTGTATTGGTGTTCCAAAGGAATATAATTTAAAAAGGCATTATATGATGAACCATAAGGATTATAAAAATTTAGCAGGCAAACCTAAGACGACAAAAGTTACAACGCTTGATCGGCAATGCTGAACCGTTGAAAAAACTAACAGAGTCAACTAAGATAGCTAACGTGAATTCAATAAAAGTTAGCTAAGAAATAGCTCAATTGATAGCTAAAAGATCTCGACCTTTTACTGACAGCAATTTTGTTCAAGAATGTATATTGATTACTGTAAATAAGCTTTGTCCCAATGAGGCCAAATCCTTTGAAAATCTCAGCTTAAGTAGAAACACAATGTAACGCAAAATCTGTGATTTGTCCAGTGACATCTTTGGTCAATTGAAGGAAAAAGCACCTGGCTTTAAATATTTCTCCATAGCCACAGATGAATTAACAGACATATCTTCCACTGCCCAACTATTGGTATTTGTAAGAGGTGTTGTTTCGGATGATTTCACTGTTTGTGAAGAGCTAATTGGCATGAGTTCTCTCAAAGGACAAAAAAAAAAAAAGGAAGTGATATACTTAATTGCATATTAGCAAACATTTAGCCTACCAAGCTTAAACAAATCCAAATACAGAAACCAATTGACTAATGATAACCTTTCTTCCATCTTGAGGGTGGCAACAACTAAGCTGCAGCCAAATATTTAAAAGCTGGCAAAGTCCAAACAATACCAATCTTCTCATTAATGAAAGAAAACATTTTTGAAAAATCATACCTCAATGAAAATATGTCTATAACAGAGAGTGTATGAAATTCAAGGAAAAATATTTATATATCTTACAATCATTTCAAAGGATCAAAGTATGTTTTGTTGAATTTATATATTTATATGTTGCTCAATGTTGAATAAAAATATGTTTGTACTATATTATTTTTCACTATCCTTTCCTATTTTATTATACTAAATATGGGTATAGTTAAAATATGTGGAATTAATGGATAATAAAAGTCAGTTTCTTGAAAATCATTAATCATTAAATAAATTTAATATGTAGATATCTTAGGTATAGCCCATGGGATCACTATTTGGCCCTCAACACCAAAAAGGTTGGGTATCACTGCAGTAGACAGTCCAAACTCGCTTTTTTCAAACGCAGATTAGCTGATTATTTGTGCAATGAGGGTTAATTTCTTTGGGGGGTGTATTCTGGACACATTCCTCACCTGGTGGGCTTCCTGGACCCACCAAGAGAGGGGGGCCAAGGAAGCTGGACTCCACTGATGTGCCAACCATATATAAAAGACATAAATATTTAATAATGACTTAGAGTGTTGGCTGGAAAGTGCATCCTAAGCAGCAATATGTGATGGATCGCAGAGGGCCAGTTAATCATAAAATTTAAATGTCATCCCCTAAGTAAACAGTAAGTTCTTGTTTGAAAGTGGGGAGGGATGTTGTGTAAACCAGTGTATTAGGTAAGGAATTCCATGAGTGTATATGCCTGACCCTGAAGGAGGGCTTTCTAAGATTTTAATGAGTGTCTCTGGACAGCAAGTTTAAACTGATGACCTCTGGTCCCAGTCTCGAGAAGTCTGGAGAAATCCTGCATCCATAGGCAGTTTTTTATTTTATATAATGGGTGATTTGGATTTTGATGACCCTCGATGATGATGTGTTTTGTTTTTGATGCATTCCTGTGGATGGCTCAAATTATAGATGCATGATCTGACACAATTCTATGGATGCATTTTGTGGTTTGGTTTTGACAGATATGGATGACCTTTGATAGACCTTTGTGGCTTTTGCCATTGATGAAATTATGTTATGTTAGGTCATTTGCATCAGTCAAGACCCTCCCACAAACTGGATTCATAGGATTGTCTCAGATCATGCATCTAAAATATACAATTTAAACCTACAACAGCAATGAGTAAAAAATAAAAAGCACAGTCAAATTTCAGAAAACTTACACTGTATTTTTAGTGTTATAAAAGTATATGGATTTGGTTTGGCGCAGAAAGTATATATTTTTAAGATACTTCACCTTGATGGGGTTAAAATTGACATTTGAAATACGTCAGCCTTGCCTTCTCTTAATGTTAAAATAAACCATTATTTTCACACAGGGACAACATTTAATTCGCACTTAATTCACACATTGGCAACCCTGGATACAAGTTTTTAGAAGAGCGTCGCTTTTAAGTTTCATGCCAAAACATGTGTATCTAACATTTTTAATTGAGTCAAGTATTTTTTATGTATTTAAATTCATCTTTAATAAGACTTCATAATTCCTCATTAAATTGAATAGACTTTTGTTTAAATTATAGCCTCATTTTGAAAGTGAAGCATTACGAAAGGTGCAGCTTGATTATAATATCCCCAGCACTAAATAGTTAACTTGTTTTGTCTTTGGATTTGAACCTCATGCAAGACTTTCAAATTAATACTACTGGGTGTTTTGATAACCCAAAGCTAGCTCGATAATAGCTTCCAGTAACCAAACGCATATACAAATAATCTATAACTAAATAGTAAGTACGTAAAAACAGTAATGATGGTGTTTTTAGGTATTTTAATCATAATTTATGGCTTTGTGTTTATGTGGAAAGCAGTTATTTTTAAGATAGCATCACTGCAAATAGTCGTACTCAGAGTGCTAGTATCTTAAAAATAAGTGCTTTCCACACCTAACTGAAGCTCTATATGATGACTAAAATGCCTAAAAACACCATTAGTACTGTTTTTAATACAAAAAACACTTGAGTAAGTTTTCTGAAGTTTCAACAAAAGCATCATCATCAAGGCTCGTCTAAATCCAAATCACATATAATATACAATAATAAAAAACTGCATCCATAGGAATGAGTCCAGAATATACCATAACTCCCCCCCCCCAAAAAAAAAGTTAAGATAAAGATTTGTTTAAACGCATATTTTCTAATGAATTTAAAATTATATTTTTCTTATACAGTTTTATGTGTACTTTACAGATCTGACACTCATTTTCCCGGGAAATGCATCTTTTTCCATAATTGATTGAAGGTCCATAATAGTTAAAATATGTATTTGCAGCAAAAATAAATTTCAGATCTGAAAAGTACACACAAAAATGCATAAGATCCAGAACCAGACTTAACCTAACCTAATAAACTCTTAACACAAATTTTGGAAAAAACTCGCTTCATTTGTTGTCACAGAGAGAGATTCACGCAGGTAAAGAGGCCTAAGGGAATATCCCATGCTTGAATGGAGCTTCATCCGGTGTCTTTCTGTAAACTTCCAGGCGATAATGAAGCGAGACGAGTCAAACTGGACCCCAGAACCCAAATTAGTTAGAGGGCGCTAAGCCCTCGCCCATCGTGACTTGAATCGGAGTGGGACCCACTTCCGACAGCAAACAAAATCACTTCCAGCAAGATATATATATTTCCCAGCTCGCAAGTGAGCAAATTAGTATTCAACCAGGAGTCAGGCATTGCTCATGCAGTATCCAAGCAGTAATCAAGAGGATTCATTGGAACCAGCCAAAGGATACAAAGTGACATTTCACAAGTGACTCTCTGGTATCCTAAGGACTCGGAGGCAAGAAACTAGTTGTTCAGAACTATTGCAGTCAAGGACGTAAGGACTCATTCTGGAATAACTTGCTTCACTCCAGGCTGTGCATAAAGAGAGATACCACATCCCACTTTGGAGTTTGTGCTATTTGAGTTACTTTATATTAGGAACATTCAAGGTCCCTTAAGGGGATAAGACATTTTTTCTTGTTACTTTTCAAAAATGATAATGCAGAATTTTATACATTCGTGGAAATTCTCCATAGATTTTTAAAGTTGATTAGTGAACAAAATGCAAAAGTATATATACCATGCAATTTTAAATATTTGTTAAAAAAAAATTATGTCTAATAAATGGTTTATATTTTTAGCATCATTCGAATATAGATTGAACTAAATTCTAGGGCATTCAGAACATCATTACTATTCAACACCCCTCCCCCCCCTACCTCCAACTGAGAAAAAAGCCTATAGTTGACTTCATCTGAAGAATATATGTTTTAGTCCACCATTAACATAAATTTTAATGAAACTAAAGAAAACTGATTTCAAATGATAACTAAATCATATGTACATATTTTGGTCATGAATTGAGTTCGATTTTTAGTAATCCTATAGCCATTTATATGATATAGGGTTTCAAGGGGAGGGGGGGATCTTTCAGAACCTCTTTTACCTCTAAAACGGCGCCGTAAGTTATTTAGATTTTGGCATGAATAAAAGGGGCTTTTAATGATCTTTAATTTCATATATGATAATCTAATGTAGTATAAAGTTAAAAAATTGAATGTAGAGCTGGCTACTGCGAAGGGTTATTAGTGTCTGCATCCTGTAAAAAAAAATAGGGTCACCATGCTCAATGATGACAAAACCAAAAACCTCCCCTCGATTTTCCCTCGGCTAGCTCCACTGAAAAAATGGAGGTCCCCCCTTTCCCAGGGGAAACCTACAAAATTCTTTGACCAGAGAGGAGGCTTACTCCTCTCCTTTGCCTATGGGTGTAGGGGACTCTCCCTCACCCCCTTGTCTGGAAGTGCCCTTGGGTGCCTCCCTCTTTCCAATGGCAGTCCCCCTTTTACTTTCCAAGGGGACTACCAAGAAAGCCAGCAGGCAGCCCATAACCAACCGCTCCCCATTAAAGTGGCTTGGTAGGGCAAACCCTATTAGGGAGGATAGGGAAGACAGGACCCATCTACCGATTCCCTGCAGAGACCTGCTGGATCACATACTTAGTGAGGGGTCAAGGCTTGTGCCTCTCCATCTCGACTGATGACACTGCTGCCAATGGGACCTGTGATGTCCGGGAGGAGGGGGGGGGGGGCACATGGAGGCACCACTGAGATAGACATGGTCCATGAGGCAACCCAGCCTCAGACGCTAGGGCTATCCATGGGGGCGAATCCAGGCTTGGCGCCAAGCACCGAACCTGAGTCTGCTCCTATGAAAGGTCCTCCTCAAATGGCTTGGGTCTCCAAGGCAGTACAAGGAGGAGAGGGATCTCCTCCTCTGGCTGTTGCCCTTTGTAATTGCCAGGGCCTTCTCCATCTCTGAGAAGGACCTTGCTGAGGCTGGTCCATCTGGCCCGGGGGCTCCTGCCGGTGGAGGGAAAAAGTGGGTTCATTCCCCGCCATCCTCTCCTAAGAAGAAAAGAAACAACAAAAAAGACTGGGCTCCTCTCCATCCACAGGGGCTGCGGGGATGGATGGGTCTACTGCTTCAGTAAGTGACCAAGCCAAGATCTGCACGTCCGGCTCTGCTGCTCCCCCAGGGTGTGGAGTCCCTGACAAAGACCAAAAGTACAAGTGCACAGAGCAAAGCCTTGATTACGTCGGGGGTCCTCATTCAGAGACTAAGTGTCATTTTTGAGTGTGCCATTGCGCCGAAACTGTTCCCATCGACCTATCCCCCAATGCCGCAATAGCTTCACGTCGCTTTCTGTCATCTCGAAATTGGGCACACTTGTGTGATGGAGCGCTCAACTGCGCCCTATTGTGATGACTGCATTGTCCCCCAGACTGTTTGGCACATTCCTGTCGAATGTCCCAGTCTGGGTGATCTTCACGCACATTACCTGTCACGGTACCGGGATGGGCAGGGTCGCTACTGCCTGTGCCTTGTACTCAGGACGCTTTCGTGCACACTGACCTGTGGACTTTTAGACTTTTTGGAGGATGCTTGCCTTCTCCCCATTATTTAATGTTTGACTATGGAACGCATCAATGGCGCTCGCTTTATATTTTTTCATATTTGTTTTTTTTTCTTTTATTTAGCTTCTAATATAGCCTAGATTAGGATGAGTATGGTGACTTATGCCCTAGAAGGCAGTCAGCAGATGAGATATATAAAAAGAAGAAAAAAGGCATTTTCCAGCCTGTTGGCTTTAAACGCTTCCTCATTATTCGCTCCACTGATGGCAGCATGTTGGCTAAGGGCAACATGATCCATCCAAGGAGAGCTCTAGCTAGTGTGATTGGTAGAGAGCCGAAGGTGACCTGTTTCTCGGACGGGAGCCTTTTTGTCGAATGGGTCGAATCCCTCTTACGCAGCCATGATTAGTGCCCTTCGGACACTAGGTGGCACGCCTGTGAGTGCGACGCCTCACTCTACCATGAACTTCATGAAAGGAGTAGTATATGTTAGGGAACTTGTGGACTAGTCTATAGGTGACCACCTTAGAGCTGGCAGAACATGGGGCGGTCAAGGTTGAATATGTGATAGGAAAACAGGGAGGGGCTTCGAGACCCACCTCTACACTATTTGTCACATTCAACTGAAAAGCTCCCTGAGTTGGTGCATGATGGTTGGTATCGGTACCGCATGAAGGCATTCATGCCACTCCTGCAGAGGTGTTATTACTGTCACCGCTTCGGCCATACTAATTGCTCCTGTTGATATGCAAACTCTGGGTTACCTGAAATCAGTGTAAATTGCTCCAAGGCTGTGCACGATAAGTCTAAATCGTGTGTGACCAAGCGTGTCAATTGCTGAGAGCCGCACCCCGCTTCTTCAAAGCAATGTGGTGAGTGTCTCCTTGAGATGGAAATCCTGACTATTCAGGCTCAGGATCGTCTCTTATTTCGTGAAGCTAAGGACTTGGTCCTGGCATGCCCGGCACTGCCCTGGGACATCCTATGCCTCAATGTTGAGAAAGACAACCCTCTGCTCCTGGCCTCTCCAGGCCTACTAGCATGGTGGTTTCTGCACCCATTCGGAACCCTTCTGTGGGTTCTACCCACCCCAGCACTTCCATGGTAAAGCTGGTGGCACAAAGGGTCCACACCTAGCCCCGGCTAAAACCAGGGCTCCCCCTTTTTGCCCTAGTGTGACCGTTTCCCTAAGGCGAAATGGCTACTGCCTCCACTGAGTTGTTAGACTCACAGGAGGCAACACCTCAGAAGTTGATCGCTTGGCCATCTTTCGGGGTTCCTAAAGCTGTCCCCCTAAAGGAAGACAGAACTAAAGGAGCATCAGCTCCTTTGCCCATACCCAATAGTGGGCTTGAGACGGTAGATCCTTGAAAAGAGGGCCCCCCTACCCCCGAAGCCGCCCTGCCGACCTAAGGTTTCAAGGTGGGGGGAAGAAAAGACATGGTTCGCCCAACCTACCCCAATAAGTCCCTAAATGCGACAACGGCTTCAGCGCATCATCCTGTAGTGGGCCGAAAATCTAGACTAACCCCCAATCGATCCAACCCGCTTCCTACACTAATCCGGACATGAGAAATCGAAGGAGAATGAAACAAATTGTATATACAGCCCCTTTACATACAAAAAAATGTACAATGATAATACAAAAATTTATATCTACAAGGGAAGTGTGCACACTTCAAAATGAGGCCAAATTCCCCAATCCAAACAAGATACCACAAGAATTTTATAACAGGCGAATGATAAACAACAACAACAACCGAACGAAAAGGGGCACGCGCTATCACTTGTGTGCTGGAGGTGGGTGGTAGTAGGCTAATATAAAAGGAGGCAGGCTCGTCAGCCAATGCGGGTGTGGTAGTTCAGGTGTCTAGCGAGGTATGAAAGCCCTCTGTCTCAGGGCTGGGTGGATCACTGGTCTAGAGAACCCTTCTCGCAGTCCGTCCAAGTTTCCAAACAATTTTCAGCATTAATAATTCTTTAAATATTTATGTTTAAAACTCTTCTTTCAAAATATAATCTGAAAAAAGAATACAAACATGAATAAAATTAAAAACAAAAAAAAATTTAAATTCCAGTTATTCACACACACACATTCTTACAGAAGGAGGGAGAGGGTATTGGGAAAAGGGGGTGGGAGAATGGCCCTTCATACACACTCACATTCGCTCCACCACAATCCGACCAACAGCGCCCGGAGTTCTGCATCTCCCAGTTATGCCTGTAGGGCATATTCCTTGAATGAATTACCTTGGGTCTCTGGGCCACCTGGGAGGAGTTGCAGAGGCTCTTCTCCTGTTCCCAGTTAGCTATCTTTTTGCAGGAGACCATGCTGGGTGCATGCTGCCTGCCCACCCTCCCAGGGTATAAGGGTTTTGTGACCCCACCACCACAGGATGGGGGCTGTGTGGGAGGATGTGCGATTTATACCCGGCATTATTTTTCTGTTATTCTCTTCGCTTTAGATACCTCCTTTCAGGCAGTAGCTGCACCTGGATAGGAGGTATACTGTTATTTCCACGTACACTCCAACCTCAGCCGTCTTTGATGCAGGGGACTTCTGCCGCACTGTGGCACAGTTGCCAAGAACCTTTCTCTTGCTCGGAGATCTAAATAGTTGACACCCCCTGTGGGGACTCTACTCGATTAATCCCCTAAATGTGGATGAGAACGCATCACTGCCCGAGAACCGCTTCATTTTCCTGCTCAATCTATCTTTGTGCTCTCTGGATGCACAGCCTGATTTGGATTGGAGGGTGGTCAATGACCTCTATGGTAGTGATCACTTTCCTGGTGGTGCTTGGTGTGGGCGCGGTGGTCTGCATTTCATGAAATAACTGAATTCTCTATCTCAATCGAGGGGTTTAGGTCAGTAGATGAGGCTTTTGAGTACTCCGTAAACCTCATCTCTGCGAGCCTAACTACGATTCCTAGAAGGTCTGGCAGTTTTGCATGCCCTCCACTCCCATGCTGGTCAGCCGAGTGTGAGACAGCCCTCAAGCAAAAGCGTTATGCCTACATGCGCTATAAGCACCACCCAAACGATTTCATTGTTGGTGAATTTTGTCGTGCTAGGGCTAGGTTCCAGTACATTTTGAAGCAGACCCGCTGCTCTTCACTTAATGGGAAGACCCCTCTAGCAGAGGTTTAGAAGCAAATCAAAAGGATTCAGGGCAAGTTCTTGCAGGATCTCCCTTCCATTCTCCAGGAGAATGGGACTGATTTCTCAGCATTCTATAGCTGGGTTGCTGCTCCACCAGCATTCAATGCGCGTCGTAATGTCTGGAAGACCGCCAGCTAGACTTTACCTGCAGAGGTGGAGAACCCTTCAATGACAGGTTTACTCTGAGTTAGTTGGGTTTCGCTCTTGCTTCATGCATGGACGATGTCCCGCACGCCATGCTTCGACACCTGGGTGAGTGAGGCATGGCCTTTCTGTTAGATTTTTCAACAGGATCTGGGTGGATGGTCTCCTCCCAGATTCCTAGCGAATCGCTACTGTGCTTGTGTTTCACAAACTGGGGAGAGATCACTACCCTGGCCAGTTTCCGCCCAATCTCTCTAACCTCTTGCATGTGCAATCTTTATATCTGAATGTTTGCAAGATCGTGGATTCTTTGTATGGGTGGGGGAGCCATCTCCGGCCCAATGTAACAGAAAGAGGGTGTCCTGCAGGGAAGTGTCCTCAGTGTCACACTCTTTGCCCTGAGCATCAATGACATCACTTCACTGCTGCAGGAAGATGTTCTTGCTACGCTCTACGTGGATGACCTTTCGATCTCTTTTGGCTCCACCTTGAGCCATACTTGTTTCTTAATGGGGTACACCTGGAAGTGGTTGAATCGCAATGTTTCCTTGGTCTTGTATTTGACTGATGCCTCACCTGGGGGGCTCATTCGCAGCCTTAGGGTCTCTTGTACCCATGCCCTAGATATTCTTCGTTCCATGACATTCAGAGCTTTGGGCGCTGATAGGGCTACTGCCTTAATTTTTTTATTAATCGTTTATTCGTTCAAAGCTCAACTACGGATGTGAGGTTTATGCATCCACAGTTGAGCGAATTTTGCGTTAGGTAGACTCGATCCACCACACTGGCCTTCACCTGGTGACTGGTGCCTTCCGCACTTCCCCCATTGAGAGCCTACTTGTTGATGCTGGAGAGATGCCACTCGCTCTATGCTGTGCACAGTGCATTATTCGCCTGTACGTGTGAGCCTGGGCCTCTCTCAGTCAACAACAGCTCTCACTGCATCTGCAGCTGATTTTGACAGTGCCTTTGCCACTGAGAGATGTCAGTCATACCCTAAGCCCTTTGGGTTTAGGGGTAGGAAACTCTGAAAGCTAGGTATATCTCTCAGGCCAGTGGTGCCCCTAGTTCTGTCCAGGATGCCACCCTGGAGGGTACCACCTTTGGCTATTTGTTGCCACACCTCTGCTCCCAAAGCTTATACAGTGGTGGGAGTATTGCATTCGACATTTTGGGATCACATCTCATGTCACGCTGGAACCGTGCCAGTGTATATGGATAGCTCCAAGTCCCAAGAGGGGTCGGCTTCCATGCTGTGTCCCCTCTGTTTGAAGTCAGCGGAGCTCTGCCAGGTGCTGTGTCTGTCTTCACGGCTGAGCTGGTGGCAATACACCAGTCAGTACAGGAGATTACGCAACGTGCCTGGTTTGGAAACCGGATTATGATTTATAGCGACTCACAAAGTGCCCTGGAATCTCTGTATTACCTGGTTCGTGATATCTGTGATGCCACGGTTTTGGCAAGATGGGCGGATGTCAAGATTATCTTGTCCTGGACATGTTGGGATTGTGAGGAATGAGGGTGCCAAAGAGTCTGCGAGTCTTGGGCGCCCGGACTAGTGTTTCGCTCTTCTTCACACTGACTACATGGCAGGAATACTGGCATTCTTAGGGCTGCTTGGCAAAGAAAATGGGAGATGGTCGAACGGAACTTAAACTTGCGTGTCATTGTGCCCTGACTGTTCCCATGGACCTAGCCCCCAATTCCGTGAGGGCTTCAGGTTGCTTTCTGTCATCTCTGAATTGGACACTGTAGGGGGACAATAATCTATCCTCTAACCCCAATCCATCCAACCCGCTTCCTACACTAATTTATTACTTATTCATAGAGACACAAAAAAAAAAATGAGTGATAAATTTGCAATTACATTATCAAAATAACAGTCCTATAACCAAACAAATTTCTATATATATACACCTCAATGAACAATAAATAAATCCTACTTATGAATACTAGCAAAAGATTTATACAAAAAAAAATGCTCAATTAGACTATTTATACATAAGGAAGATAGGCAAAGTCAAACAACAAAAAATATCTGCTGGGGCAATAACAACAAATGATAAATGAACAAACAAAAAAAGAAAAGGCCTCATGTAGTACCACAAAATCTTTGAATGAGAAAAAAAAAACAACTGGCGCCTCTGAGCTTGGTATTAGATAAGCGACCTTGTCACGCTTTTGTGGCTATTAAAAGCCCTTCTTCATTAAATACAAACTATTTTAAACTTCGCAAAGTCAGCCACTCTTTACAAAAGGAACACTGTCTTGAAACTTTGTCAAATACTAGAGTGGCCTTTGTAAGTTAACAAATGGTAAATAGTTCCTTCTAATACATATATAATACGCCGCTAGGTCAATCTTTTCAGAATATGGTGGCCTAGAAAGAATTCTTTTTTTTAAACAACTCACTGTGCCTGGTACCTTAGCGGTAGAGCTTCTGACCAGCAATCAGCAGACTCGGGTTTGAGTCCCGGCCAGGAATTTCAAACTTTTTTCTCCCTGGCATTATCTCCAGTAAAGGATTGCCTTCATTGTGCCGCCCTCTGCTCTCTTTGATTCTAGTCTTCTTCTAATGTCCCCTTCTCTTACCTCTAAAAACCTCCTGTTTCTTTTCTCGTTGCTCATTCGCGTCCATTTTCTCTTTCTTGTACTATATTGTTATATAGTCTCCAATGCAAGGTTTCTGCACCTCTCTTTCTGTTTTTAAAATTATTTTGAAAGGCAGAAAATAAATAGGGCGAAAGCCCTGTGGTGGTTGTGAATGGCCCTACAATCACTCACATTCTCTCCACCACACCTGTATGGGTGGGATTGCTTTCACCTGTCCCTTGTACTTGGGACAGGCGGCATTCGCCTCTTTATTTAACTGTGCCTGGGGACCTCCCCCCGATGCTGGAGCTTGCTTCCTGCCTCTTTCCTTCTTCCTTTTTAATCTTATTGTTGTTATTGTTGTTTTTTTCACCTGTGTTTTTAAAGTAGCCGAGTACTAGTCAGTGGTGAATACAGTGACTTATGCCCAAGTAGGCAGTCGCCAGATGAGCCCTTAAAATAAACAAAAAAATCTTAAAAAATTGCAATCCTAAAAAGCTATAAATTTCATGAATTGATATGGTTTTAATATTCAACTGCTTTTGAGTAATATATAAGTTAGTTTGAGAAACAATTTTCTTTAAAATTTCATCTAAAAAGGGCCAAAAATCTATGTGCTTGTTGTTTTATTAGCAAAATTTGTTTTGTGTACACCACTTACCTCTGTAAATAATGGGACTTTAGTTGGTACATTATTATTCTTTTTCCATCTTCTTTGAAAAGAAATACTTGTCACCAGATCAATTTCCTCTTGCTGATCATCATCCAGTGTTGGTTCAGTTGTAATTTCTGAATTAGTGGATGGAACACCATCAGGTTTTTCATCAGAACTATCCTCTGTTGGAGTGTCTATATTAGAAGGGAATTCATCCAGAATATCATTCATTTCACTTCTTGTTAATCTTCTCATTGACATGGTTCTGCAATAAAGTAAAAAAATGGATAATTATATTGTATTTCAATCAATGAAAATAAAGTAAAGTTATTATTGAAATATATATGTACCTATACAAATATATTTGATTATGTACATATTTCTATTTACATATATACAAATAGATTTTCTACAAGAAAATATATGGTTCTTAAATATCAAAAAACTATTCACAAATTACATTTATTTTAATTATAAACCATAAAAATATAACACAAAAGGTTTCAAGAATAGTGTTTATCATTTATTCTTAGAATGAAGTACATGTTTACAAATAAGATTTAAAGCAAGCTAAGAAGAGCCTTATTAATCTAGAAGAAAATATAAAAAATTGTTACTTTGAGAATGCTGATATTTGGGAAAAAATATATTTTATACACTGATTTGCACGTATCACTCAGACCAAACAAGTGATATGACTGAAATAAGTTCACTTGGTACTTTAAAGTTCCACTAGGACTATTGCTCATACAAGGTGATAATGCAGAAGTTATTGAACTGGTAGTTGTAAGTACTGGCATGACTTGAATCCTTTGCAATTTTAACACAGTAAAATAAGTTCTGATCCTGCCTAAACTTACATATACTACAGCATGTAGGGCATGTAATATCTTGCAGGATTACACTGTGAGTCATATATTTTTAATGCCTGACAATCGTCATAAAAAACTTCTTGTATTAGTTGGTATTGTAACCTAGCACAGCCACCCCATGCAATTATACCTGACGAACTGAAAACACGAAAAATGGGCATGATAAATTTGATTTCTCATGTCCGAATAGGGACGTGAGATCTCAAAACTGGAAGCGTGACAAGATTGGATTGCGGTCCACACCCAATTAGAGTGACATGTAGTGTGGTTGTTTATCCCTTTTTCTATCCCCCATAAGGGGCATGGTGATTTGCCATCCTGGCTGCCATGCTGACAGGACTCAGCGCCCCGTCCGACCCAAGCTTAGCCTCTTCTCCTTCCTTCAAAACACTTGTGTTTTCCCCTTGTTTCCTTGCTTTTCATACAACCTCTCCCACAACTTTCTCTGGTCAGCCTCTAATTTCACAGGGTAGATGCTGACCTTTTTCTCAGCCAACTATTCCTGATCGGGGCTGAGGGGGATAGGGGACAATGTTTCCTAACCCCTGAGCTTTGGTTTGGGATGGTGGGTTTTAACAACTTGTTTATCCCCACCCATACCTTCCTCACATCCCCTTTTCTTCTCACTTCACTATCTATCTTTGCTTTTACACCGTGTCTAAGGTGGAGCCGCCATGCTGATGGACTGCCAGGCCACCAGGTGGGAGGGGTGGTCCTGAATGGTGGCACCTGGCTCTGCCAGCCCTATACGTACCCCTTGCAAGGCGGGCTACTGCGAGGGGTGATGAGCGATTGCTTCCTGTGGAAAAAATAAGGTCACCATGCCCATGAATGCAAACAAAAAAACAAACAAAGTCTCTCCCCATTTCCCCATGTTCATTGACAGAGCCACCCTTGGGCAGCTCCACAGAAAAAATGGAGGTCCCCCCCCCCTGTGCTTGCGCAGGGGACCCTCCAAACTTCTCTAACCGGAGAGGAGGCTTACTCCTCTCCTACGCCTATGGGTGTAGGGGACTCCCCCTCACCCCCTTCTCTGGTGGTGCTTCCTTGGCACCTTGCTCTTCCCAGCCGCAGTCCTCACTTTTCTTTCCAAGGGGACTGCCAAGAAAGCCAGCAGGCAGCCCATAGCCGACTGCTCCCCATTGAAGAGGCTCGGTAGGGGGAAGAGGGAAGCCAAGCCCCTTCAGTTGCTTCCCTCAAAAGACCTGCTGGCAAGAATATTAGACCTTGCTGGGGTCAAGGCCTGTGCCTCCCCATATATGACTTGTGACAACGCCGCCAACAGGACCTGCAATGTCCTGGGGGGAGGGGGAATAGCCAACTGGAGGCCCCCCCCCTGAGATGGACATGGTCCTTGAGGCAACCCAGCCTCAGATGGTAGGGCCTTTCATGGGAGGGAATCTGGGCTTGGTGCCAAGCTGGCAGCAATACACCACTCGGTACGGGAGATTACGCAACGTGCCCGGTTCGGAGACCGGATTGTGATCTATATCGACTCTGAATCGGGCACTCTTGTGTGACGCATCGCCTGCACCCTATTGTAACAACTATGTCGTCCCCCAGACTGTTCGGCGCATTCTTGTCGAATGTTCCAGTCTGGGTGATCTTCACGTACATTACCTGTCCCAGTACTGGGATGGGCGGGGTCGCTACCGCCTGTCCCTTGTGCTCGGGACGGGTTTATTTATACCGACCTGTAGACTTTTAGACCTTTTGGAGGAGGCTGGCCTTCTCCCCATTATTTAATATTCAAATATGGATCGCGGTCTTCTTCGGCGAGGGAGGGTGGGCCTTTCCCCGTAGATGGAGCTCGCTCTATATTTTTTCAATTTGTTTGTTTTTTCCTTTTTTTTTAAAATTTGGCTTTTAATGTAGCCTAGATACAGGCTAGTTTGTGTACAGCGACTTATGCCCTAGAAGGCAGCGCCAGATGAGATAATAATAAAAAAAAATGGTTATATATATACATAATCAAAAGGCATGACAGGAAAATAATTATATAAAAAAAAAACACCATTGTTTCAAATTTAAATAATTCAATAAAGCAGGGGGAAGTTAAGTCAATGTGGATAGATCAGTAAAAATAGGATGGTACATTTGGGAGTTTTTTTGGCAGACCAACAGAACAGACTGATGAAGTAATGGTAAGGGAAATTAGTAAAAGATGTGAAGATGCAGTTATTCTTGGCTACCTCATACTGTGTCAGAAGAGAGGCTTTGGAACCTCTATAAACAATGCTCTTTAATGACTAAAGGTCGCAAGAGACTAGGACTTGAGTGGTCCTTGGCATTGGGGTACTATTAATAGGAAGATTAGTTTTGCCTCAATAATTCCTTCCCTGCATGTAATGGGTAACCACCTCCCTGCTACCATTCTCAAGTCATATGGCTGTACTACTTTGGCAGGCAGGGTTGTTCTTTTAAATTATACCCACCCTGTAGGCTGAGAGAAAAAGTGTTTTGGGGTGTTCAGTCAATTCCAAGTGGAAATGACATGACCACCCCACAGAAAGTGCAGCCCAACTTAATTGTGGTAACATTGGTAAGTCTTACAGCACCTTCTGTAGGATCAAAGCTTTATCCCTTAATATTCTAAGCGGTCAGAGGAAGCAGACATCATTTTTTCCTTGTGATCTATTAACAACGAAAAATATCTAAAATATTTCTTGCGATCTATCATTATTAGGATTAAAACTGATCAATTTTCTCTACTAAATACTAATTAATACCAAATGCTCACTGAGCATCTCAATCATGTATATGCGGTACTGGCTGTTTTAGGGTGAGGTCCTAGATTTCTTGGAGATGGTCTCTGCAATATATCTTAAGCTAACTTTTGAAATCAAATACTACTTTTTAGATGGTGTTCTGTGTTGCCTAAGATTTTTAAAATTGGAAGGAAAAATATGATAATTCAAAGGCCAGTATTTGTTTTGTTTTTTTCAGTAACTAATCTACCTTTGTAAATTACATAAATCTTTAGCAATGTCCTTAAGAACCTTACGTAAGCTCCAAGAGAGGAAAAAGCTGGAGACTACCAATTTAAATTTAGATGAAAATGATCCAAGGAAGACGAGTGATGAAGAAAAAAATGGCACAGATAAAGAAAGTAATTTTTCAATGAAAGCTTGTAATAGATTTGACTTGGTGAGTAAATTTTTTGGTATGGTTATCATTTTCTTCATCTAAAGGATTTCAAGTTACTTTCTTTGCCCATGTTGTAGGCATGAATACTTTTTGAGACAATTTATTTTTCCCTTCAGTCTAAGAATGTAATGTAGGGTAAATGTTTGCACTTTTCTACTTCTTTTTAGTTTTTGTCTTGAATTTTCTTTTGTCAGTTTATGCCCTGATTCTTTCTCTTACTGTGCAAACTGGCATCCATTAGGTTACATTACCATGCAAGAGGATCTGGCTTAATTGTGATAGGTACAGAAGAGTTGTGTACTAGTCCATAGCATCTCAAGTATTCTCTCCTTTTGACTATTTGGGCTAAAGACTTTAGACAAAATTTTCACTTTTCTCAACTTTTTCGCTTGATCTGAACTTTATTACTTTCAAACTTCTTTTAAATTGATTTCTGGTTTGGAAGTCTATTAATTTCCATATTTTCTTTAATAATAAAATGGGTGACCTTCCACACATTTTTACTTATACATGGAATCATACTCTACCTTTCTAAATTTTTTAAAATCACTGATTGATATCCCTTGTTGGCTTCTACCATTTTTTTAATCTCAGCATGTTTTATTACACTAATCTCTACCATCACTTTTTTACCCAATATAGTCTAATACTATGTGTATCCCGAGTTTTATAAAATTATAAGCTTGTTTATATATATATATATATATATATATATATATATATATATATATATATATATATATATATATATATATGCAGACCCAAGTGCTGGACTTGTCATAAGGGGAAGTTTCATGGGGAGGCCCTTGGTTAGCAATTTTCCACTCAATCCCACACTACACACACAACAAAGTCAGAATGTTGCATCTTCAGAAACACAAAGCACTCTCTCAAGAATCAGATGAGGCCAAAACCCCAAACTCCAATAATATAAACACCTCATAACCCAAACTCTCCTTGCTGTGACCACCCCTCAAATAAAATATTACATATCCAGACATGACCCTCTGATCACCTTACCTACACACCAGAACTACATGGAACACTATAGCCAACCTCTCCTCAGACCACCTACCTATTATTTATCCTTCCAAACCATGTACCCACAACCAACCTGCTTCAAAACCACATAAACTGAAAAAGCAGACTGGCAAAGTTACACCCAATACATAGAAGATAAACTTTGCACTTTCACCTTAAACAACTATCCCTTACTAGACAAAGCACTACACTACATTAAGAATACCATCACGCACACAAGCAGTAAATTCACTCAACACACCCACGGAAGACATACAACCCTAATTTCACAAAGGAAATAGCAGATCATAAAACAGCAAAAATTCTAAAACAAGATGAAGCAGGCAGGACACATCCAACACCCACATCACCAACCCAATCGCTAAACAGCAAGCAGAAAACTATAACTAATATGTCAACACAAAGAATATTCATATATCACATACCACCCCAGCCCCCACACATGTTATTAGTTACCAGAAACAAACAAATTGCAACACCTTGACAACACTAACATTCTCATAAACAATACTTGAACATTAGCTTCCTCCCAACGCGCAGACATAATAGTCAAATCCACAAAAAAATCAAGACAGCATACATATCCAATGACCAAGCACACCTCCTTAAAACATAAACATCCAGCAAACCACCATATCGCTCAAAACCTCTAAAGCCACTGATCCAGACAACATACCTAACATCCATCTCAAGCACTTAGGCAACAACAACCTCAGCCATCACAGAAATATTTAACCACTCATGGCTCATCAACATGATTCCCCTCAATCTGGAAACTATCCTATTCTGGGGAAGGAGAGAATAGGATGCATTCATTCCTCGCCTTTTGGCAAAAAAGAATAGAAAAAACTCTCCTGTAGAGTTTCAGGGGATGGATGTGCCTCCTGCTGACCTGGCAGGTCAAGGCCCCTCATTGAGAGGTGCCCACCAGTTTCAAACATTTCTTGAATGTTCACTACAGATGGGATCATGTTGTCTAAAGAACACATCTCCATCAGTGTCATGCATTTAGTTAGGGTGCTAAGTTTAGAAACCAAGGTTGCTTGTTTCTCAGTTGGAATTCTTCTGGTGAATGCAGTAGACTTCCCAGGTAGCCATGGTGAGTCCTCTTCAGACACTCAAGGCCTTGCCTATGCAGATGACACTAGCCTCTATGAATTTCTTGAAAGGACTATTCTATTCAAAGGAACTCATTGACTACTCATTAGATTTCACTGAAGAGCTGGCTGACCAAGTAGCAGTCAAAGGCGAATATGTGATGAAAAAACTGGAACCCTCAAGGCCTACACCTACACTCTTCATCATGTTCTGGGTGGTATCACTATTGCATCAAGGCATTTATGCCATTGCCACTGGTTCAGGCATACAAATATAACCTTCAGATCTGCCAAGTCAAGTCAACCCAAAATCTGTTCAAAATGCTTAAAGACCTTAGATAACTCTGTATTGTGTAAGGCCAAATGTGTGAATTTCCCTGAGCCACACCATACTTCCTCAAAGCAATTTGATGTATTTTTTTAAGGAAGTTCAAGCTGTGGAATGAATCTTTCAGAGAGACCAAAGAATTGGTCCTGTCACTTCCTCTGTGATTTGGAACTTATTATGCCTCTCAAATTAGAAAGCACCCTCTGCTCTTGGCACCTCCAGGCCTGCAAGTTCAGTAGTCACCATGCCCATTCAGAACTCTGCAGATTCTACTTCTGGGCACCACCTGCTAGAGCTGGCAGCAACACAAGACCACACATCACCCTGGTCAAAATAGGCTCCCCTCCCCCGACTGTATGACCCCTTCATTAAAAGTGAAGTGGCTGCATGCCTCCACTGAGTTGTTAGACTCACAGGAGGCTTAAGTGTGCCCCTTGTGAGGAGGATAGCAACAAGGGAGCTTGGCCACCCTTGCCCAAGGCTAGACAGGGCCATTCTAGAACTCAGGAGCCTCTAAAGTATGAGGGACACCTGACCCTAAAGCTGTTTGTCTGCCAAAGGTTTTAAAGCAGGAAAAGAGCAAAGCTCATGCAACAACCCAAACTCTGGTAAGCCCTCAAAGGCAACACCAGGAAGGTTAGGGCCATTCCTGTGAGGGACTTCACCTTGAAGCGGGACCCTTCATCTCTTTCAAACTGGGGGGCGATGGGGAATATTGCGCAACTCATAGCCTATGTTCCCTAAATGTTGGCACACCACCTTCACATGGTGCCCCTGTTTTTTAACTGAACATGTGCCCAACGTCCGAACACCAGGTGGGATATCCTGGTTTGGGTATCTGACTAAGGGTACCCACCAACCTTTTGGGGCAGTTGTGTGTATGGACACCAGCACACTTCTGGCCCATGTGTTTGTCTTTGCTGTGGCCCTGCAGTTAGTGAATGGCATCACAAGGGCTAGGTGACCTCACACCAACATAAAAGGTGGGTGAGGGGAACCCCATGAGGCGGTTTGATGACCAAACACTGGCATCACTCCGGCATCCCCAAATAACCTTGTGGGGCAACTGTGTGTCTGAACCCCAGCGCACTTTCGGCCCACTTGGTCCTAGTCAGTATGTGTACTCTTTACGAGTCGATGGATGTACCCACTGGGGGGCATCGTCCGCAGGACCGTGCCACGGAGGTAGGTTTGGTTGCCTGGGTCGTTGTTTTGCTTTCGGGAGGTCTTTTCACCGCAGTCCAGTAAAACTCTGTTATGCGGCTCCGCTGTTTTTGAAACAACAGTGGGAGTCGGGGGGGCGGGCTACCCTGTCTGAACTGTATGGGCGCTCTCCGGACTCACGATGGCGATTTGGTACATGCCCTCGGCTCCAGAGACACCACTTATAAAAATAAAAATCATATGGGTAAACTTTCAAAAAACTCATCCCAGAGACCGCCGGCCTCTGATCACCGTGAAAACAGCAGAGATCTTCGTCGCTTGGATCCTTTTGGATCGGAAGTAGACGAAGAACTGGATTATGACCGCTTTATAGTACTCAAATCCAGCAACGAACGTTGTCCTCTTAGCAAAGCTGACATCTTTGATGTCTTTGACGACTTCGTAAACAAGTGTGGCGAACCTGCTCAAATGTGGCCGCGCAATGATGGCGCATTGATTGTCGAGGCCAAGTCTAATGAGCAGCAAAAGAGAATTCAATCTCTCGAAAAGTTAGCATCAGTGAATGTATCATCCCCGTCTCACCCGACATTTAATACCTCCAAAGGTGTTATTCGATCTGGTGAACTCATTGAGTATGATATCGACAGGTTGGTGACAAAACTTGCCAATCAGAAAGTAACAAGTGCACATCGCATTTCTAGGTTTGTGAATGGCGCTAGGGTCCCTACCGACACCATAATCCTAACTTTCAACAGATTGGAACCACCCAAGTACATCAAGGCTGGCTACCTTAACATCCCAGTCAAGCCTTACGTCGAAAACCCCCGGCGGTGCTTCCATTGCCAACGCTTTGGCCATGTAAGCAAGTTTTGTAAAAGCGAAAGGATTTGTGTAAACTGCTCAGCAGAATTTCACGGAACACCCTGTTCCAAACAGCCGTGCTGCCCCAATTGTGGCGGAGACCACTCTGCCACATCACAGCAATGCACCTTCTTCCTCTACGAGAGAGAGGTCATTGCTGTTCGAAATAAAAACAGGGTGAGCTATAAAGAGGCTAGACGAAGAGTTAGGGAGACTTACGTTCAGCCTGGCGTGAGCTTCGCGGATGCTCTGCGCACCGCCACGCCAAAGAAGGGGAGAAGCCAGAGACCATCTACAGGCTCTCCTGAACAAACCAGAAGTCCTCCACAACCGAAACCCAGGTCTCCGCGCAGAGATGTGCCTCAACAGGTAGAGGGTTCTCCACACCGTAAACCCGCATCTCCACGCGCACCTGAAAAGGTTAAGAGCCCCCCTCGACCGAAACCACGATCAATTGGTAGAGAAAACTCTTCACCAAAATCTAGCCTAGCTTCTGATGGCACAAAGAAGAGGAACCTTCCATCCTCTCCCGATTCACCAAGAGTGGCAAAACACTTTGCCACCGCTCCACAAGACGTGGATGTGAATCAGATTGGGCCGCAGGTGGTGTCTATTCCAGCTCTGGACATCCATCCTGCCCCAAAAGAACAGAGAACTACAGCCCCAAAGCGAGTAGTCAGCAACCCACCCCTTGCTGATACTGCTTTGGAACTCCTTCGAGCCCTAAGTGAGAAGGAATCAACCTGTACCCCATCACAGGAAACAGCTGTAGTAGAGGCTGCCCCCTTATCCAAGGAGGAGCCGAACCAACTATCAGATTCCAAGAATCCTTCGCCAGCCGAACAATCGCTGCCACCATCACCAGCCAAGTCGATGTCATCGGCTCACGAAATGACTGATGGAGATGCTCCCACATCTGCTTCTCCAGTCAAGACAGTCATTTCGTATAGCCAGCTAACAAAATTGCCACGTTTAAAAGAAAAGCCGAGAGCTAAATTAACGCTCCCGATGCCTCCAGAGTCATACCCAAAACCGGTAATTGGTGTGACCAAAACTACCCCTACGGGTAGTATAAAACCAAAACCTCCTACCCCTAAGGGTAGGATGATTGTCTTAAAGAGGTAAGGATGTATCCAATAATTCATTGGAACATCCAAGGTCTCTTCCCCAAGTGGGAAGAACTCAAGCTCCTGTTTAAGGACTACAATCCTGATTGTATAGCTTTACAGGAAACTTGCTTGGGTACTTGTAGTGTACCCAATATTCCTGGTTTTGTGGGATACTATAAGAACCCTATAGAACCAATCCATGGTTCTGCTGTGCTCATCAACAGCAGGGTTCCCCACAACCAGATCGACCTTGCAACAGACCTGCAGGCAGTCGCTGTCCGCCTGTTCTCCCATCGCCACTATACGGTCTGCTCGTTTTACCTCCCTCTTAGTGAGGAAAAAGACACAGCCTCTCTAGCTAGAAAACTAGTAGAGGTAATTAAACAGCTCCCTCCCCCCTTTCTATTGATTGGGGATTTTAATGCTCGACACCCCCTTTGGGGGGACCATGATAAGAACCCTAGGGGAAACATGATTGAGAAATTTCTGGGCGAAAATGATGTCTGCCTTCTAAACGATGGCAGCCATACATCATTTCACATCCAGACGAGCAGCTCTACATGCGTGGACTTGTCCCTCTGTTCACCAAGCTGCAGAGCTGATTTTGACTGGGCAGTGGATCCTGACTTGCGAGGCAGCGATCACTTCCCCATTATTATAGCGCCATGTACAGGTGGCCCCCCTCCACCACCTAGTAAAAAATGGAATGCAAAAAAAGCAAACTGGCCTAAATTCAGGCACCTCTCGAGCCATGACGGGTCCTTCCCTCATGAAGATATTGAAGTGGCTATCGATGACCTCCTAGTCCACGTCAATAAAGCGGCTAACTCCTCCATCCCGCTCTCCGGCTCAACCGCTCGCGGACCACAAGTTCCCTGGTGGTCGGCTGAATGCTCGAGAGCCGTGACTGAATGTAAAATGGCTTGCCGACGTTACCATCGCTCCCCTACGATGGTAAATAAAATTGCTCGTAACAGAGCAAGGGCAGCACGGCGACGCATCCTTCGACAGGCTCGAAAGACCTCGTTGGAAGGTTACATCGCGTCCATAAGTTGGCAAACGCCTATAGACAAAGTGTGGAAAAGGGTAAAAAAGCTATTGGGCAAATCCAATGGCTTTACAGCTCCCAACATTGTCCAAGCTGGAGAATTGTTGCGGGACTTGTCCCATATTTCCAATGTCTTAGCCAGATCATTTGCTAGCATCTCAAGCCCAGATAATTATGAGATGCAATTCCAGTGCTTTAGGCTCCAACAGGAGCAGCAACCGCTCAACTTTATGGAGCCTAACATGGATAACGAGTCTTACAACCGACTCTTCTCTATCCATGAGCTCCATAATGCACTGAAGCACTGTAGATCCACTGCCCCCGGATCGGATGGCATTTCCTATGATATGATTAGGAATATGCATCCATCCCTTCTCTCTCATTTACTGGACATTTACAACTGGATTTGGATCAAGGGCCGCTTCCCTTCCATGTGGAGAGAGGCCATAGTCCTTCCATTCCGCAAACCAGGAAAGGACGGGACGGAGCCCACCCATTACCGCCCCATTGCTCTTACCAGTTGTCCATGTAAAGTGTTTGAGAGAATGGTCAATTTCAGACTCGTCTGGTTTTTGGAGACTCAAAATCTCATATCTCCTTTTCAATCAGGGTTCAGGAAAAAGCAGAGTACGACAAACCTGCTTGTCCGAATGGAGTCACTCGTAAGAGATGCTTTTTCAAAGAAGCAGCCCGCCATCGCTGTCTTCTTTGATATTGAGAAAGCATACGATACCACCTGGAGGCGTGGTATCCTTTAACAACTCCATGATTGGGGCCTGCGGGGTTACCTCCCCAGGCTTGTCAAGCAATTTCTGATGCGACGCACACTACGCGTAAGGGTTGGAGGCACCTTATCGGAGCCCGTGGACCAAGTTGAGGGTGTGCCACAGGGAAGTGTCCTCAGTGTCACCTGCTTCTCTGTGGCCATTAATAGCATTGTTAGAAATCTCCCTCCTGAGATTTCGTCGACGTTATATGTGGATGATCTGGCGCTCATTTGTTCTTCGCCCAGACTCCCATTTATCGTCCGTAAGTTACAGCGAGCTATAAGCACTGTAGCTGAAAATGCTTCCTCCTAGGGTTTCCGCTTTTCCGCAGTAAAGACCAAGGCTGTTCACTTTTATGGGCATAAGCTAGTGACATGGGACCCCCCCCATTTGTCGCTATATGGTGTGCCTATAGATTTTGAGCCCCATTTCAAATATCTGGGGGTCATATTTGATTCAAGGCTTTCCTTCCGGCACCATGTGGACGCCTTGAAAAGGTCTTGTTTAAAGAGAATGGACATAATGAAACTGTTGTCTCACACTTCTTGGGGAAGTGATCGACGTACCCTGTGGCTCCTGTATCTAGCATTGGTCCAATCAAAGCTAGACTATGGATCACAGGTGTACTCCTCTGCCTCGCCATCCATTCTCGAAAAACTAAATACTGTGCGTAACCAGGGTGTGCGCCTGGCTTCTGGAGCCTTTAAGTCCTCCCCAGTGTGGAGCCTCTACGCAGAGAATGGGGTTCTCCCCCTTCCCTATCACAGGCTCAATTCTAATTTAAACTACCTCCTTAGACTTGAGCAACTACCGCAGACGCCAGTGTATGAGTGCATGTTCAATACACGGACAGTGGCCTCATACGATAGATCTCCATCTCTGGCTCGCCCCTTTGCTCTGCGTATGGCTGAGCACACTGCGCAACTGAGGGAGTTCTCAGTGATTCCCTTTACCATGCCAAAGACCCCCCCGTGGCTCATACCACCTTAATGGTATGTAGGGAACTAGCTGATAGGCCCAAGGATCACCACCTGCCTGTAGTATTGAGAGCCATGTATGGCGACCACTCCTCTCAACATCGGCATAGCACTTTTGTGTTCACCGATGGGTCCAAGTCACCGGACAGAGTTGGAGCAGCTGCTGTCTTTCCATCTGAGACAGCATTGGTCCGCCTGCCAAACGCAGCTTCCACATTCACAGCGGAACTCGTTGCTATGATGGCAGCACTGACTATCATAGCTGGCAGGCCATCTGGTTCTCATACTGTCTTTACAGACTCCCTTAGTTCGCTTCAAATGTTGGGTGATGTTGGTTCGAACCATCCGTTGGTTTCCAAGATCCAGCGGTGGCTCCTACGACTATCGCCCATCCACGAGATATCCTTTTGCTGGGTGCCTAGTCACATGGGCATCCCAGGCAATGAGAGGGCAGATGCTGCAGCCAAAGAAGCAACATCACTGGGGACAGCTCCAGTGGCCCCAGTCCCACTCTGCGATACCTATCCTCTGATCAATGAATACGTGGTCGGCCTATGGCAGAAGAGGTGGAGTGAGCTCCCTCCCACCAAGCTCCACTCCATAAAACCCTCCGTTCACCCATGGCCACGTACAACTAGACATCGTAAAATGGAGGTTGCGCTTGTCCGTCTGAGGATAGGCCATTGCCGGCTCACCCATGAGCATTTAATGAGTGGGCTGCCCCCACCTATGTGCATTCTGTGTGGGGTACAAATATCTGTCCTCCATATATTTGTAGAATGCCCATTGCTAAGGAATCTCAGAAGGACGACTTTTCCCTTCATTACCAGAGAGATGGCCCCCCCAGCAGGCTCTGCGGGGCATCTTTTCTGAGACCCATTGCTTCTTTGACATGACTAGGATACTAAACTTCCTAAAAGAAAGCAATCTTTTAAACAAAATTTAAAACAGTTTTATATATTTATTGTTGATCTATTCATAGTTTATGTTTTTACATTTTTAAAAAAATGAATAAATTTTTAACAAAAATATAATTGCTTAATAACTTTTAAAGTTATATTGTTGATATATTCATAGTTTATTTACTTGTTATTTATTATTTTTACTTTTTTTTTTTTACCTTTTGTTGAATCTTTTAATAGTCTATTTTTTTGGTAAAAAACTCAACTGACTTAATATTGCCTATTAAACTAATTTTGGTCCCAAGGACATTTTTGCTTTTTTATGTATTTTAATATGGCAATATTTTAAAAATAATAATTTTAAATTCACCGCCCATAAGTGAATTTGGCTGCGAGATAGTCCATCTGGGCTACGCAGCTTTTAAATCTTTTATGCACTATTCATTCATTCTTTCAAACTGGGCATAGAGGTCATTTTCCTTAAATGGAATTGCTGTTTACTCCATGCTAACTGAGGATCTGTAGAGGTTTGACTCTTCCCACTTTCCTATAGCTATTTACCTTAAGTAAACCATGTTGGGTGCTTGTCCCCTGCCCACCATCTTGGAATATAATTATTTTGAAACTGCACCACCACAAAATGGGGCCATGTGGATGGATGCAATATTTACCTCTACATGTCTTCATTCTCTCTCTTGCTTTAAATAGCTCCTTTCAGGTAGTGGCAGTATGGCTACTTACACCTGGAAAAGAGGTATACATTTATTTCACCATATATTCCAATGTCAGGTGACATGAGTGCGGCAGACTTTCACCATGTCATGGCACAGTTGCCAAGGCCTTATTTCCTTGAGAAACTGAAGAGTTAGGTACCTCATCTGGAGGGCCTCCATGGCCTATACAGGATAAGGTCCATGTCAACCTGATTGAAGAGATAGAAAGCAGTGTCTTAAATGTGGATGAATTTATGACTCACTGTCTGAGAACTGTTTTATTTTCTTGCCTTGATGTATCCCTGTGATCTCCAGATGTACACCTTGATTTTGATTGGAAGGTGGTCGATGACCTTCATGGTGGTGATCACTTTCACATTCAAATATTTTATTCTGGGCTGTTGCTGCCTGAGAAATCTTGGTGGTGCTTGGAGCAAGTGAGGTGGTCAGCATTCAGGAAATGACTGATTTCTCTATCTCAGTCAAGGTAAGGTCAGTTGATGAGGTTGTTGAGTTCTCCGGCACCCTCATTGCCATGGGCCTGGCTACCATTCCTAGAACATCTGGCCATTTTGCATGCCACCTGATTCCTTGGTGGTTGGCCAATTGTGAGATGGCCCTTAGAGCAGGCCTGCCGCTCTTCTTGGCATGCATGTCTTCACAATGGGAAAGACCCCTCTTGCAGAGGTGTGAAAGTGTGCCAAGAGGATTCAGTGCAAGTTCTCACAGCACCCTGGAGGATGAGACTCTGCATCTGTGGTTGAATCCTTCACAACTGCATTCTCTAGCCAAGATGCTGCTCCCCTAGAATTTATCGCATGTCATGAGCTCACTTGAAGACTGACAACAGGACTTTACCGCCAGAGGTGGAGAAGCCTTCAATGACTCATTTATACTGAGTTGTGCTCCATTCTCACTCTGTGCATGGATGCTACCCTTTTCCCGATGATGTCCCATATATCATGTTTCAACACCTAGGTAAGCGAGGCACAGTCTGTCTGTTAGACTTGTTCAACAGTATTTAAACTGAGTATATCCTCCTATATTCCTGGGGAATGGTTACTGTACTTGCTTTTCGCAAACTGGGGAGAGATCATTCTACCCTGGCTGGTTTGTGCCTAATTTCTCTAACTTCATGTATGCATGAGTTCAGAGAAATTTGTTAATATTAGGTTGTTATATTTTATTACAGTGGAGGCCACCCGTTTTTCCCTCAGTGGCTTTTGCAAGTCACTTTATAATCTATATTGATGCAGTACCCCCCTGAACCTTTCTGTCAAGGCTGCTTGGTCCCACAGATTGTAAAATACTTTATGGTTGAATGTCCTAATCAGGGGTTAGCTTCGTGAGCTGTACCTGTCCCAGTAGTGCAATAGTTTGGTTTGCTACCGCCTGTCTGTCCTCAGTCCTTGGTATGGTCTGTTGCTCATTAGATTATGGTGTGATTGAGTTCTTGGAGGAGGTGGGCCTTCACCTCATGCATTTTATTTGTCACTCAATTTGGTGATGGTTTTCTTGGGTCCTTTCTCTTAAGGCACACTGGCATGTTTTTTTGTTTTGTTTTTTAGTTATTGTATTATTGTTTTGTTTTAAAATTTATTTTGTATTTCTTTTCCATGTTTTCAGAGGCCTTGCCCGCATTGGTTGCTGTTTAATGACAGCTTAAAAGTGATTAGGTGTGAGTCTTGGTGCATGGGTTTGTGGGGTGAGGGAGGAGGCTCCAAATTGATTATACGATATTGTTAGGCGGTTTGCATTGAGGGCTATATTTCTGGGCTTTCCCAAAGATGAACCCTAATTGGATGAGGTGATATAACACATAGAAAAAATATAAATGGTTTTGTGGTTAGTAAGATATAGAGGGGTGGGTATTGGTAGTAGTAGTGGTTCACCAACATTCTCTTTTTCAGGCGGATCTCTGACCGGATAATGTAATGGACATAAAGGTCAGTATGACAATCGCATGTGAGCCCGAGGACACCAGGGGCTGGTTCCCTTTTGAGAGAGGTGGCAGGAAGTATTATGTTTTGACAGGTGGGACCTTAGTCGCCTCGGGTAGAGGGACCTGTTCCGCATCAGAGGTATATGGATATAGATACCCATCGGCAGGATTCCATGGAACAGAGTGTGTGTGTTGTATTGCCAAGATGGGAGAGGCAAGAAAGCATTGTTGTAATTGGTTATGTGTGGGATGAAAAGTGTAAGATCTACCCACATCAGTACAACGCTGAACACAGCGTGTCCACCAATCGGTAGGCTGATCTCTACGTGCGCTGACGTTAGTGTCTGCTCTTGCTGGGATCGAACCCAGTACCATCACAGTGGCTAGCAAGAGCTCTAGAGGGGTGGGTAGTTTTTAATATTGTTGAGGTTTACTAACTTGGCTCTTTGGGAAGCATTTACAGGTGGTATATAAATGGATATTTTCAGTATTTATTTTGATTGCTTCATGTCACTCGCTGTATGGTAGTTCACTTTTCCTTGTAGAAGTGAATACTTTATTTTTAGCTTGATTAATTGAAATTATAGGTGGTTGCGCAAATTGGCTTGAGGAAGTAAGAATGCTACCACTGTCATATCACCCATTCATTTTAGAAAGTGACTCCAGCCTTTGGTGGATATGCTGGATTGGCAACCCGCTTTTTGTGCATGTGTTTCATGATTATGTCCTTACTTGATTCAAGATGGCATTTCTACCTATTTCCATCCTATGGTACTAGTATAATGGTATATGCCAGTGCCTATTTGGTAAGCATCAAGTTAATGATAAGCACCTTGACAGCTTGTTGGTGGTTCCCATTCTGAGTCCGAAGCCAAAGAAGATGACGATCTTACTGAAGTTGCTCAAGACTATGTAAACAGAAGAAATTCGATTGGGTGTTCCACATCGATCAGCAACGCTGTTTTATTGAATGTCTCTGGGGCACGAAAGAAACGTAAAAAAAGAAAGAAGAGGAACTATGGAGGAAAGTGTCCAGCAAGTAGTGAAGATCAAATGGATGTGAGTATCGGATACTGGGATACAATTGACCTGCATGTATTTATTTGCTTATATATACCATAGCAAAAATACCTATAATGTCCTGGTATGTGTCATAAAAGGTAATTATGTTTGGATATGGGCTCCTGACCTGGGAAACCATACACCCAAAAGTTTTTTTCCTGCAAGTGTATTAGGGCATTGATAGTGGAGCTGTCATAGACCACATCTAAAATTTATGCCAGTAGTGTGATTTATTTACACTCCTAATCACCTTGTTGGAAAGTGTTTGGTGTTGATGGTCTTCCATGAATTAGTTTGGTTCACAATCTTTTAATTTCTCTTCACACTTTCATTGCCAAGTATTGATAAGTTAATTGCCACCTTCTCTTATATTTAGTTTGATATGGATGAGATAGAGAAAAGTATCAAAGAAGTTGATGAAATCTTGGGTAAAGCAAAGAATGTTGAATTGGAAACCAATGATACAGGTCTGTATAAATCTTCTTTTTGACTGTGTTACTGGTGAGCTTTAAGCCAGTTTTTTTGCCACTTGTTCAAAATTTTTCTTTGGAAGTAGAGGGCCCTTTCAAAGGGGATTTGTTTCAGTTTGTGCTTCCTAGTGCCTCTATGTACAAACTTGTTCCTGGTATTTTATAATCTACCTTTTCTTGAATATTTATAATATGTAAAATATATTGCAACAGTCCTTTTCATCATTACTTTTCTACAACCTCCTTTCCTTTTCCTGTCAAGTGTCTTTCTGGTGGCTACTGTCAAATGTCTTTCCAACCTTTTGATTCAAATATACAGGGGAGTGCAGGAGCAAGTATAGTTATTAATGAGAAATATTAACAACTCTATTGATAAAAATAATATGAAAAAGATAATTTATTTTCATAATTTAATAAAATAAGTAAATTTTTATTTATTCTATATTCTGTACATGTAAAGTGAAAAATTTTATGCCTTTTGTTATTTTGTTGATAAGTATGACTTATAACCATCATCATTGCCACTAAAATATAAAAAAAGCTTGAAATTTTACTTCCCTTTACATGTAATAAATATAAAATATATGAATGTTTACTTTTTTAATTAAATTTTGAGCATAATGAACTTTTTCATCACAATATTCTATTTTTTTTTAATTGCATATATATATATATATATATATATATATACATATATATACGCACACACACACACACACACAGCCTGGCCTAAAAAAGGTCATTCACTGAGTTTTGATACCTGTATGTTTTTTGTCACTAATTTGTTTCAGAATCCTTTAGTTTATAATAAACCTATATGGCAACATTCAGTAGTATCTCTGACATAGCAAGCACTTGGTATAGATGTTATAACTGTCCTAATTTTTACAGGAGTTGCAAGAATGAAGATGCGTGGAAAAGACATTACACCATTTGATAAAGGATGCATTGTTGCCTTCCATGAATGTGGCAAATTAACATGTGATATCTCTACAACAACAGGTATAGGCATGAGGACTATACAGAGAATAATTGCACACTGGAAACAAGATGGCAAAGTTGGTTGATCTCATAGCAAATGTGGTAGGCATCACATTCTTGATGAAAGAGACAGGCGTTCCTTGAAGAGTTTGGTCTAGAAAAATTAGCATTGCTTGATGCAGCAGTTATCCAGCATTTTCTTTGAAGGTCCCAACACGATTTCAATGAAAACCATGCATCGTGAACTAAAAAAAAGGCATGTACACAGCTGCGCCTCAATCAGGAAGCCACTTGTGACTGCAACAAATTGAAAAAAAAAAAGCTTCAGTTTGCCAAAGAACATAAAAAGTGGAGTTTAGAGGATTGGAAACATGTCATGTGATCCATAGTTACCCTCTTTCAGACTGATGTGTGCATTATAGTATGGCAAGAACATCATGAAGCATTGGATCCATCATGCATCGTTTCCTCCATGCAGGCATCTGAAGGTAGTGTAATGGTCTGGGGCTGTTTTTTTTCCTTGGTTGGACATGGATCTGCAACCCTCTGCAGCAACAAGAGGAAGTTCACCTAGTATTTGAGATCCTGGACAATCACCCTGTAAGGGGCTCGGCAATTTGCCTTCCTGGCCGACGTGCTGACGGGATTCTGTGCCATGTCCGACCCCAGCTTAGCCTCTTCTTTCAGACAGCCTGTGCTTCTTCCCCACTTCCTCACTTTCCCTACAACCTCTCCCACAACTTTCTCTGGTCGGCCTCTATTTTCACAGGGTAGATGCTGACCCTCTTCTCAGCCAACTATGCCAGATTGGGGCTGTGGGGGGTGGGGGCAATGTTCCCAAACCCATGAGCTCTGATTTGGGATGGTGGGTTTTTAACAACATGCTTCATCCCCACCCATACCTTCCTCACATCCCCTTTCCTTCTCTCTTCACTATCTATCTTTTTATACTGTGCCCAAGCTGGAGCCACCATGACGAAGTGCTGCCAGGTCACCAGGCGGGGGGAGTGGCTTAAAATGGCGGCACCCGGCTCTGCCAGCCCCGTACACACCCCTTGAAGAGCGGGCCACTGCGGGGGGTGATTAGCGTTTGCTTCCCGCAGAAAGAATAAGGTCCCCATGCCCGATGGTGAAAATTCAACAAAAAAAACATTTTCCCGTTTTCCCCTCACGATCAACAGAGACGCCTTCGGGCAGCTCCACCGAAAAAATGGAGCTTTCCCTTTCCCTGTGCTCTCGCAGGGGACCCTCCAAATGAGGAGGTTTACTCCTCTCCTTCGCCTACGGGTGTAGGGGACTCCTGCTCACCCCCTTTTCTGGAGGTGCCTTCAGGTACCTCCCTCTTTCCAGCAGCTGTCCCCTCTTTACTTTCCAAGAGAACTGCCAAGAAAACCAGTAGGCAGCCCATAGCCGACCACTCACCATTGAAGCGGCTCGGTAGGGCAAACCCCCTTAGGGGGGAGAGGGAAGCCAGGCCCCATCGGTCGCTTCCCTCAAAAGACATGCTGGCTAGAATATTAAACCTAGCGGTGGTCAAGGTCTGTGACTCACCAGACTCAACTCATGACACCGCTGCCAATGGGACCTGTGATGTCCTAGGGGGGGGGGGGGAAAGGCCAACTGGAGGCCCCCCTGAGATAGACATGGTCCTTGAGGCAACCCAGCCTCAGACGGTAGGGCCTTTCATGGGGGCGAATCTGGGCTCGGTGCCAAGCACCAAACTCGAGTCTGCCCCTATGCAAAGTCCTCTTCAGACGGCTGGGGTCTCTAAGGCAGTACAAGGAGGGGGAGGGACCTCCTCCTATGGCTGGTGCCCCTGCGACCGCCATGACCTGCTCCATCTTGGAGAAGGACCTTGCTAAGGCCAGTCCATCCGGCCTAGGTGCTCATGCTGGCCCAGGGGAGAAACAGGTTCATTCCCCACCCGCCTCTCCGAAATAGAAAAGAAAAAAAAACTCAAACAAAACAAAGACGGGGGGGTGGCCTCTCCTTCTGCGGGGGCTGCAGGGATGGATGGGTCTGCTACTTAGGTAAGTGACCAAGCCAAGATCGGCACGTTTTTCCCTGCTGCCCTCCCGGGTGTGGAGTCCCTGACAAAGACCAAAAGTACAGGTAGAAGTGCGCAGAGTGGACCCTCGATTACGTCGGGGCCCCTCATTCAGAGACTACCTGGCGTTTTTGAGCCCGCTGGCTTCAAACGGTTCCTCGTTATTCGCTCCACTGATGGCAGTATGTTGGCTAAGGGAAACATGATCCATCAGAGGAGAGCATTAGATAGTTTCATTGGTAGAGAGCCAAAGGTGACCCGTTTCTCGGACGAGAGCCTTCTGGCGAATGCATCGAATCCCTCTGAGCGGCCTTCGGACACTTGCTGGCACGCCTGTGAGTGTGACGCCGCACCCTACCATGAACTTTGTGAAAGGAGTAGTTTATGCGAGGGAACTCGTGGGCTACTCCATAGATGACATCACCTTAGAGCTGGCTGACCATGGGGCGGTCAAGGTCGAAAGTGTGATAAGAAAACATGGATTTGCCTCGAGACCCACCCCTACAGTCTTCGTCACATTCGACTGTGACAAGCTCCCTCAGTCGGTGCGTGCCGGTTGGTATCGTTACCGCGTTAAGGCATTCGTGCCACTACCACGGAGGTGCTATTACTGCCACCACTTCGGCCATACTAATCGCTCTCTCTTGTCGACGTGCAAAGTCGGGCTTACTCCAGATCTGTGTAAGGTGCTCCAAGGCCGCACATGATAAGTCCAAATCGTGTTTGGCCAAGTGTGTCAATTGCGGAGAGCCGCGCCCCGCTTCTTGGAAGCAATGTGGTACGAGTACGGTCATTTCGGGTCCATTCGGAACTCTTATGTGTGTTATACCACCCACGGGCGCCTCCCCGATAAAGCTGGCTGCACAAAGGGTCCTCACCCAGCCCTGGCTAAAACCAGGGCTCCCCCCCTACCTTTCCCCAGCGTGACCGTTTCCCGCAAGGCGAAACGGCCACGTGCCTCCACTAATTCGTTAGACTCACAGGAGGCATCTTCTGGGGCTCCTAAAGCTGCTCCCCGAAAAGAGGACAGAACTAAAGGAGCTTCGGCTCCTTCGCCCACGCCCAGTGATGGGCAGGGTGGTTAGGAGACGGTGGATCCTCGAAAAGAGGGCCCCCTGCCTCCGAAGCTGCCTCGCACGGATAAGGTTTAGAGGCGGAGGGAGGAAAAGACTCGCATGGAGAGCCCAACATCCCCCAATAAGTCCTCTAAGGCGACAGCGCCTTCAGCGCATTGTCCGGCTAACAGCGCCCGGAGCTCTGCCTCTGGGAAGCATACGGCCATTCCCGTCAGTCTTCTCTTCGAAGAGGGCCTCCGCATCTTCACCGAGCTAGGCCTGGATGTCATATTCCTTCAATGGAATTGCCGCGGCCTCCGGGGCAACTGGGAGGAGTTGCGGAGGCTCGTCTCCTCCCGTCCCCGTTTGCTATCTTTTTGCAGAAGACCATTCTGGGCACATGTCCCATGCCCACCCACTCGGGGTGTAAGGGTTTTGCGACCCCACCGCCACGGGATGGGGGGTGGGCGGGAGGATGTGCGATTTACACCCGACATGGTCTCTGTTCATCTCTTCTCTTCGCACTAGATACCTCCTTTTAGGCAGTAGCTGTGCAGCTACACCTTGATAGGAGGTATACTGTTACTTCCACGTATATTCCACCATCGGCCGACTTCGACCCGAGGGACTTCCGCCGCTTCGTGGCACGGTTGCCGAGGCCCTTTCTCTTGCTCGGGGATCTAAACGGTAGACACCCCCTCTTGGGAGACTACTTTATTAATCCCCGGGGTCAAGTCCTTGCCGACCTGATCGAAGAGCTTGATATGGGTGTCCTAAATGTGGATGAGTTTATGCATCACTGCCCGAGAACCGCTTCATTTTCCTGCCTCGATCTATCTGTATGCTCTCCGGATGCACAACCTGATTTTGATTGGGGGGGGTGTTCTATGACCTCCATGGTTGTGATCACTTTCACATTCAAATATAATTTTTTGGGCCGCGGCCGCCGTAGAGCCCGCCCCAGTGGTGCTTGGCTCGGGTGCGGTGGTCTGCATTTACGAAATGACTGAATTCTCTATCTCAGTCAAGGAGTTTAGGTCGGTAGATGAGGCCGTTGAGTTCTTCTCCGGCAACCTCATCGCCGCGGGCCTAACTACTATTCCTAGAAGGTCTGGCCGTTTTGCACGCCAACCACTCCCGTGGTAGTCAGCCGAGTGTGAGACGGCCTTCAAGCAGAATCGTTATGCCTACATGCGTTATAAGCGCCGCCCGAACGATTTCACTGTCGGTGAATTTCGTCTGGCTAGGGTTAGATTACGGTATATTTCGAAGCCTGCCCGCCGCTCTTGTTGGCAGGCATACGTTCTAGCAGAGGTCTGGAAGCGAGTTAAAATGATTCGGGGGAAAGTTCTCGCAGGACCCCCCTTCCGTTCTCCATGCGAATGTGACCACAATCTCGAACCCCGCGTCCGTGGTGGAATCCTTCACCATCGCTTTCTCCGCATTCTCTAGCCGGGATGCTGTTCTGCCAGCATTCAATGCACGTCGTATTGCCGCGGAATGCCGCCGGCTGAACTTTACCTCCAGAGGCGGCGAACCCTTCAACGACTGGTTTACTCTGTGTGAGTTGTGTTCCGATCTTGCTTCGTGCGCGGACACCGCCCATGGTCCGGACGATGTCCCATATGCCATGCTTCGACACCTGGGTGAGCGAGGCATGTCTTTCTGTTAGATTTGTTAAACAAGATCTGGGTGGAGGGTCTCCTCCTGGATTCCTGGCGAATCGCTGCTGTGCTCGCCTTTCCCAAACTGGGGAGAGATCACTCTACTCCGGTCGTTTTCCGCCCAATCTCTCTAACTTCTTGCGTGTGCAAGTTGATGGAGAAATTGGTAAATGTTAGATTAGCCTTTTTTCTAGATAGCGGAGGCCATCTGTCTTCCGCACAGTGCGGCTTCCGCAAATTCCACTCCACATTGGATGCTCTGCTCCGACTGGAAAATGCCGTCGGTGAGGCCTTCCTTCGTAGACACGGTGTTTTCCAGTGTATATGGATGGCTCCA
Source organism: Ceratothoa steindachneri (assembly GCA_963969495.1). Taxonomy (NCBI): domain Eukaryota; kingdom Metazoa; phylum Arthropoda; class Malacostraca; order Isopoda; family Cymothoidae; genus Ceratothoa; species Ceratothoa steindachneri. The sequence goes on along the minus strand of CAXAKS010000181.1, from coordinate 58,914 downwards.
ATTCCCAAGAGGGGGTCGGCTTCCACGCCGTATCCCCTCTGTTTGAATTCAGCGGGGCTCTACCAGGCGCTGTCTGTGTCCTCACGACCGAGCTGGTGGCAATACACCACTCGGTACTGGAGATTACGTGGCGTGCCTGGTTCCGAAACCTGAGTGATTTATAGCGACTCACAATGCGCCCTGAGTGCTCTAAGGGCATTGAAATCTCGGCATTCCCTGGTTCGCCATATCCGTGACGCCACATTTTTGGCAAGCCGGGCAGATGTCGAAATTATCTTCTGCTGGGTCCTGGACTTGTAGGAATTGCGGGGAGTGAGCGTTTCGCTCTTGCTCACACCGACTACATGGCAGGAATACAGGCTGCTTGGCAAAGAAGATGGGAGATGGTCGAAGGTAACTTAAAATTGTGTGCAAAGAAGATGGGAGATGGTCGAAGGTAACTTAAAATTGTGTGCCGTTGCGCCGCGACTCTTCCCATGGACGTACCCCCCAATGCCGTGAAGGCTTAAGTTTGCATTTTGACGTCTCCGAATTGGACACCTCCTGCGCAACCCACCGCCATTTGATGGAGCGCTCGCCCGCGCCCTACTGTGAAGACTGCGTTGTCTTCTAGACTGTTTGACACATTGTTGAATGTCCCAGTCTCGGCAATCTTCGCGCACGTTACCTGTCCTGGTACCTGGCTGGGTGGGGTTGCTACCCTCTGTCCCTTGTACTTTGGACAAGTTCGTGCACATTGACTGGTGGACTTATAGACCTTTGGGGGTAGGCTGGCCTTCTCCCCTTTATTTAACTGGTTGTTTTTTTGTCATTTTTGTAGGTTCCAATGCCTTAGCTTGCTTCCTGATTGTTGACTTTTTCCTTTTTTATTTTTATTGTTTTTTTTTTTACATGTTATTTAAAAAAAAAATCATGGACAATCAAGTTTATCCTTCAATGGACTTACTTTTTCCTAATAGCGATAGAATGTTTCAGGACGATAATGCGTGCATCCACCAGTCTAACATCATAAAAAATTGGTTCACCCAGCATTAGGATTCATTTTGGCATATTAAGTCGCAACCACAGTCCCTAGATTTAAATCCCATTGAGAATTTATGGAATGAGCTTGAGAGGGACCTGCATGCCTCATCGCCTCTTCCATCATCATTGAACGGTTTGGGCCTATGGCTTCTGAAATTGAAGCTACAGAAGATGCAAAAGTTGCAGAATCAATGCCAGATAGGATGTAATTCTATCGAGAGGAGATCCAAAAGCTTATTAAATAATTATTACACTGAATGACCTTTATTTTTGCCAGGCAGTGTATATATATTAAGAAAAATTATTGCAGTAATGCAATTAATTATGCAGTTACAAATTTAAGGCTATTTTTGGCAAACAGTCTTCCTCAAAGCCCTCGAAAGGAGCTCTTCTCACATACATAAGAAGGTAACACTTAAAATATGTGTTCTCTCAGATAGCCAAAAAACTCTCTTTCAATTGGCTTTTTCAAATGTCACCGCTGCTTATCAAAGAGAATGGAAAATTTATTATTTCCATTCTCTTTGATAAGCAGGGGTGACATTTGAAAAAGCCATTCGAAAGATAGTTTTTTTGGCTATCTGAGAAAACGCTTATTTTAAGTGTTACCTTCTCGTGTATGTGAGAAGAGCTCCTTCCGAGGGCTTTGAGGAAGACTGTTTGCCAAAAATAGCCTTTTAACTGCATATATATATATATATATATATATATATATATATATATATATATATATATATATATATATATATATATATATATATATATATATATATATATATATATATATATATATATATATAAATGCAATAAACCACATTGAAAAAGAAAATGGAATAAATTTTTCTTACAGTAATATTTATTACCTTTTTTCAAAAAAAATCCATGCAGGGAAGCGATTCGAACCATGGACACTAAGGCAGTGAGCACTGCTTTGATCACAGTTAAAAGTATGCCGTTAGTACACTCTGCATAGCATAGTAATATATATATATATATATATATATATATATATATATATATATATATATATATATATATATATATATATATATATATGTGTGTGTGTGTGTGTGTGTGTTTGTTTATGTGGAGGGTAGTTCTAGTTTTTGTTTGGATCTTTATTAAGTGAAGCTAGTGAAATTTAAAAAAGTGAAAACCAATGAGCGAATCACCAGCAAAAAGATTGTGATGAGAGATCTGTAAAAGTATTGCATAAATGTATTGTATAAATGTTGGTTAGGTATATATTACTCTGATGTAATGTTGGGTTGTAACATGTTATGTGGCATTGTAGTAAGGTGTGTTTTTCTTGCTAATTATGGTTTGAGCAAATTGTTTGAGGGCTGTATCTAGAGTTTGAATGTCAGATATATTAGCTTTGTTTTTCTTTTATTTCCTGAGTGAAGTCAGGCGAGTTCTCTTTCCCGTATCTTGTGTGTGTATGTTTGAATGTATGTGGTATTATGAGTTTGTAGGTGAGGAGGATAGGGTTGTGATGGTGGTGTAGTCTACTTCCATGAGGAGGTTTGTGATGTTTGCAAAGGCTTTAGATGGGCTATGTAATTGCTGGGTCATCATTTTGAGGTAGCTGGTGGGATATGTTTATAATGTACTTAGGCATTTATGTGAGTTGTTTGTTAGTGTGTTGTAGTTTGCTATGCATGGTCGGGCAGGGGTGGTGGGGAAGTGTTGTTTCTTGTATTAAGACATATGTATGTTATGGTTACTTTTTTGTTTATAGTTTTTCCCACAGTGGCTTGCATTCACTGCTTAACTCTAATTGCTTTTTTCCATACCCCCAGAGGAAAAAGAAAGCAAATTTCTTCTGCGGGTTGAGCACAAACACCTGAATCCACAAAATGAGATGAAGAGGATCTTTGGAGCTAAAGTTGTGCAAGCACATGAAGTCAAGTATGTATATCAGATACCATTTGTAACTTTTTGATCTTTCATTTTTCTTGTTTGGGAATACAAGCTTTTTGTGCAATCATATTCCTGGGGTTTGAAATTTGTCACCTTCAATCTTTACTCTCATTCCTCCTATACACTAAGTCATCTTGACCTCCATTGAATTATAGCAGTTTCTTGTAGTTTCTTCTCTCCTTACTCAGTAAGCGAAGGAACCAGAAGAGAGGTCCCGGAGGTGGAAGGTCTGGTCGTGGGACTTGGATCGTACAGGGGCAACCCGCCTGGGCTCAGCAACCAAAGCCCGGCTTGTCCATGGTCTTAGTCGAATCGACGCCAAAATACAACCTCTTTAAGTTTCAGTACAGCCAGGCCTACCAACAAGCCCAATTCCGGTTCTTGGAGGCTGTCGACAGCATGAATCCGGATAATATTCTGGTATGTGGAAACCTCGCCGCGAGGGGAGGGGGGCGGCAGGCCTCATTGAGTGTTGTCTCCTTTATGTCCACATGCCATTAAGTGTATTGATATGGGGTGATTTTTTTTTAGTTGACTGGATTTCTTTCGTTTCAGAGTTTGCTCCACATGGAGCCATTTCACGTGGACACGTTGCTCCAGGTGGCGGAGATCCTTCGCCTCGCCGATGATTTCGCGATGTCGGCGCAGCTGATCGAAAGGGTGATCTTCGTGATGGAATCCTCCACGCATCCTCTCTTCAGTGTCACATCAGGCAACTCGAGGCTCAATTTCAGGCAGCAAGAAAATAGGTGACTACTATGTTACATTACATCACTAAACCTCACTACTCGAATTTACCCTACAAAGAAACTCTTTCTCATTCAGGAGAATTGCGCGATCTGAACTTCACCTTATGAGTTTCAGAAATGTGTCTGTTACAGACTTCCACTCGTTGGTTTTCGCTGGCTCTACGGGTAATATTCAAAGACTGGGCTTTGGCGTTTGTCACTGCCATAAGCAAAATAGAAGTAGAAGATAGAATAGTTCAACTTAAGGCAGTTTTTGGCCGGTTAGTTTCCCATCCCCAACCATGGTGATTCAAGAGTAAGACCGGGGTCAAGATCAGTAGAGTGGCCGCCTTCCTTACCACAAGTAGTCTCCTCTCGTCACTTTTCTAGTTATGCGTTTTAGACACATGTTACTAGAACAAACCTAGTCGAGTGAGGACCCTGCTCTCAATTTGAACAAAGTTAAGCCACATTGGATGGGATAAGTCGCCGGATGGGGTTCAATTCGGGTCAACTTTATGGCTGTTAGTATCCCGTGGTTCGGATCCCTCGTTAATCACTAGGTCCTCAGTGAAAAATAAAAGGCCGCAAAATGAGTGGAGATCGTGGTATAACCTACTTTTTTTTTACTCTCCCTAACTTTACCACTTTGAATCTTGTTTTCTGTCCCCCAAATGGTGAAAATGCCCTCGCTGTTTCCCTCAAATAAGAACCATCATCACCAAACACTCCTATCCGACAAGTTTGGGATGATGCGCATCAATGCCACTCGTTAATATTGTGTTTCAGGAACAAAAGTGTCAGAAGTGCTGCTTCGCAAGACACCAGCCCTTATTAGGGCTAAGTTGCCTTTTGTGACTAGCGCCAAGGACCTTGTGGTGAGGGGTCCTCCCCTATATAAATAAATATTTCTAGAACACCCCACTAAGAGGGGTGGGGGCGTCAATTTCGTATTTTTGAGTTGTGCTCTTTTTTGTTGCACAAACTTGTTCCCACGGGTTTCAAAATGTGCCCTCCGAACCTCGAGGCTTCCAGCTGTTGTCCCCATCCTCCATGACCTCATTAGAATAGCGCCCCTCTGACCCCCAGGGCCGTTTCCTTGCAGGGCGTTCTTCATCGCCATTTTTCGTCACATCCTGAACTTGGGAATGAAGGGATGCTACCGAACGGCGCTTGAGCTGTGTAAGCTGCTCCTCAACCTCTCCCCGGAGGACGACCCTATGGCAGTCTCTCTCACCCTTGACTTCTATGCCATCCGGTCTCAGGAGTATGCGTGGCTGGTCGCCCTCTACGACTTGTATGAACCTTCCAAGAACCTCTCCATGGTAAGTTTTGGTTCTCTCGCTGCAGTTGGTTGCGAGAAGGTGACACATAATATGTTATGATTCCATTCGTGGGGGGCTGGATGAGTGGGAGGGGCTGTTACTACTTAGCCCACACGGTTATGTCCTTGGTTACATGTGGCAGAAAGGATTGTAAAATTCAGAAAACAAACAAAAAAAAAAACCTTACTACCTAACCAGTGGAATGTTCCATATTCGATATGGTCACCCCCTAAGGAACTTGCAATGTGTTTACCTGTCCGCCGTGCTAACGGGACCCAGCGCCTTGCGCCATCGAGCATCCGCAGTGGTTCCTGGAAACCAGACTCCTGCTGCCTTTCTTCCCCCCACATGCTACCCGAAGGAGTTGCAAATCTAGGCCTGAGTGGGATCTGCCGGCGCGATCACCGTGCAGTATTCGCCAAGGCACCTCTTAACCAACCTCCCCCTCTAAGGGGCACGGCTATTTGCTTTCCTGGCCGCCCTGCTGACTGGACTCTGCGCCCGGTCCAGCCCCAGCTGATCCCCTTCTCTTCATTCTGACACTCTTTTCCCATCTACCTCGCTTCCTTACATTCCATACAACCTCTCCCACAACTTTCTCTATTCGGCCTCTAATTTCACAGGGTAGATACCGACCAGCTTCTTCTCAGATAACCATCCTGGATCGGAGCTGAAGGAGGAGGGGACAACGCACCCTCGAGGACCTTCCTCACATCCCCTTTATCTCTCCTTTTCAGAGTCTATCGACTTTACGCCGTGGAGCCGCCATGCCGATGGGCTGCCAGGTCACGAGGCGGGAGGAGTGTCCTCAAATGGCGGTGATGGGCGTTTGTTTCCCGTGATAATTATAGGGTCACCCCATCCCCAATGATGAGATGAATAAAAAATAAATAATACCCCCCCCCCCTATCGAACATCACCGGAGCCGCCTTTAGGCAGCTCCACTGAAAAAATGGAGGTACCCTCTCTTCCCTCTGCTTTCGCAGGGGACCCTCCAAAACTATTCTACCGGAGAGGAGGCTTACTCCTCTCCTTTGCCTACAAGTGCAGGGGACTCTCCCCCTCACCCCCTTCTGTCACTTTCTCCAGTGGCAGTCCCCCCTTTACTTTCCAAGGGGATTACCAATAAAGCAGGCAGGCGGCCCATAATTGGCCGCTCACCGGGAAACACTCGAGGGACACACCACCATTTGGTGGACCGCTCGCTTGCGCATTATTGTGGAAACTACGTTGTCCCCCAGACTGTTCGGCACATTCTTGTTGAATGTCCCATTCTGGGTAATCTTCGTGCACATTACCTACCGGGACGAGCGGGGTCGCTACCCCTTGTCCTTTGTGCTTGGATCAGGTTCGTTCACAAAAACGTGTGAACTATACGACGATTAGAGGAGGCTGGCCTCCTCCACTTTATTTCACTTTATTTTGTAGGTCGCATGTTCCTGCGTTTGGAGTAGGGAAGGCGGGCCTCCTACCCCTGACGCTGGAGCACGCTTCCTGCTTGTTGCCCCCGCCGTAAGGGGCGCGGCGATTTGCCATCCTGGCCGCCGTGCTGACGGGATCCAGCGCTCCGTCCGGCCTCAGCTTAGCCTCTCTTTCTTCCTTCAAAACACTTGTTTCCTCTCTTTTCACACAACCTCTCCCACAACTTTCTCTGGTCAGCCTCTAATTTCACAGGGTAGATGCTGACCTTCCTTTCAGCCAACCGTCCCGCATCGGGGCTGAGGGGGTGGGGGACAAAGTTCCCTAACCCCTGAGCTCCGGTCTGGGGTGGCTGGTTTTTAACAACCTGCTTCATCCCCCCCCACCCATACCTTCCACACATCCCTTTTCCTCTCCTCTTCACAATCTATATTTTTTACGCCGTGTCTAAGGTGGAGCCGCCATGCCGATGGACTGCCAGGCCACCAGGCGGGAGGGGTGGTCCCAAATGGCGGCGCCTGGCTCTGCCGGGCTTGTAAGCACCTCTCGCAGTGCGGGCTACTGCGAGAGGTGTGCGCGATTGCATCCCGTGTTTAAAAAAGGGTCACCGTGCCCAATGATGAAGATAAAAAAAAACAAACCCAACCCTCAACTTCCCCTGTTCCATCGACGGAGCCGCCCTCGGGTAGCTCCAGCAAAAAAATGGAGGTTCCCCCCCCCCCTGTGCTTGCACAGGGGACCCTCCATATTTCTCTAACCGGAGAGGTGGCTTACTCCTCTCCTTCGCCTACGGGTGCAGGGGACTCCCCCTCACCCCCTTCTCTGGAGGTGCTTTCGGGCACCTCCCTTTTCCCAGCGGCAGTCCCCTCTTTTCTTTCCAAGGGGACTGCCAAGAAAGCCAGCAGGCAGCCCTTAGCCAGCCGCTCCGCATCAAAGCGGCTCGGTAGGGAAAAGCCCCTTAGGGGGGAGAGGGAAGCCAGGCCCCTTCGGTCGCTTCCCTCAAAAGACCTGCTGGCAAGAATTTTAAACCTTGCTGGGGTCAAGGCCTGTGCCTCCCCACACAAGACTGGCGACACTGCCAAGGGGACCTGTGATGTCCTGGGAGGGGATGGCCAACTGGAGGCCCCTCCTGTGATAAACATGGTCCTTGAGGAGACCCAGCCTCAGACGGTAGGGCCTTTCATGGGGGGGAATTCGGGCTCGGCGCCAAGCACCGAACCCGAATCCGCCCCTATGCAAGGTCCTCCTCAAATGGCTGAGGGCTCCGAGGCAGTAAAAGGAGGGGAGGGATCTCCTCCGACAGGTGCCCCTACGACAACGGGGACCTTTTCCATTTCGGAGAGGGACCTGGCTGAGGCCGGTCCATCTGGCCTGGGGGCTTCTGCCGGCGGAGGTGAAAAGCGGGTTCATTCCCCGCCCTCCTCTCTAAAAAAGAAAAAGACAAAGAAGACTAAAAAGACGAAAAAGACTCGGGGCTCCTCTCCATCCGCGGGGGCTGCGGGGACGGATGGGTCTGCTACCACTTTGGTAGGCGACCAAGCCAAGATCGGCACATCCGGCCCCTCTACCCCCTCGTGTGCGGAGCCCCTGACCAAGACTAACACGAGAGTGCACAGGGCGGAGCCTCGATGACATCGGGGCCCCTCATTCAGAGGTTACCTGGCGTTTTCGAGCCCGCTGGCTTCAAACGCTTCCTCGTTATTCGCTCCACTGATGGCACCATGTTGTCCAAGGGCAACATGATCCATCAGAGGAGAGGATTAGCTAGTGCAATTGGTAGAGAGCCGAAGGTGACCCGTTTCTCGGACGGGAGCCTTCTGGCGAATGCGGCGAATCCCGCCGAGGCGGCCAAAATAAGTGCTCTTCGGACACTTCATGGCACCCCGGTGAGTGTGACGCCGCACTCTACCATGAACTTTGTGAAAGGAGTAGTTTATGCGAGGGAACTCGTTGACTACTCCATTGAGGACATCACCCTAGAGCTGGCCGACCATGGGGCGGTGAAGGTCGAACGTGTGATGAGAAAACAGGGAGGGGCTTCGAGACCCACCCCTACACTCTTCGTCACGTTCGACAGTGACAAGCTCCCTGAGTCGGTGCGTGCCGGTTGGTACCGCTACCGCGTGAAGGCATTCGTGCCACTGCCGCGGCGGTGCTATTACTGTCACCGCTTCGGCCATACGAATCGCTCATGTAGACGTGCAAAGTCGGGGTCACCCGAAGTCTGTGTAAATTGCTCCAAGGTCGCACACGATAAGTCCAAATCGTGTGTGGCCAAGTGTGTCAATTGCGGAGAGCCGCACCCTGCTTCTTCGAAGCAATGTGGTGCATATCTCCTGGAGAAAGAAATCCTGGCCATTCAGGCCCAGGATAGACTCTCATTCCGCGAGGCTAAGGACTTGGTCCTGGCGCGCCCAGCTCTGCCTGGGACGTCATATGCCTCAGTAGTTCGAAAGGCACCCTCTGCTCCTGGCCCATCCAGGCCAACGAGCACGGTTGTTTCCGCGCCCATTCGGAGCCCTTCTGCGGGCTCTACCCAACCCGGGCGCTCCCCTGGTAAAGCTGGCGGCAAAAAGGGTTCATACCCAGCCCCGGCTAAAACCAGGGCTCCCCCCTCTTCCCCCAGCGTGACCGTTTCCCGCAAGGCGAAACGGCCACGCGCCTCCACCGAGTCGTTAGACTCACACGAGGCAACACCCCTGAAGATGGTCGCTAGGCCATCTTCAGGGGTTCCTAAAGCTGTCCCCCGAAAGGAGGACAGCAACAAAGGAGCTTCGGCTCCTTCGCCCACGCCCCGAGGTGGAGCGAGTGGCTCGGAGACGGTGGTTCCTCGAAAAGAGGCCCCCCCCGCCTCCGAAGCCGCAGCGCCCGCCTAAGGTTTCGAGGCGGAGGGAGGAAAAGACTCGCATGGCGAGCCCAACCTCCCCCAATAAGTCCTCGAAGGCGACAGCGCCTCCAGCGCTTTGTCCGGCCAACAGTGCCCGGGGTTCTGCCCCCGGGAAGCGTACGGCCATTCCCGTGAGGGTCTTCAATTCGAGGAGGGCCCCCGCGTCTCCTCCGAGCTAGGCCTGGAGGGCATATTCCTTCAATGGAATTGCCGTGGACTCCGGGCCAACTGGGAGGAGCTGCGGAGGCTCGCCTCGTCCCGTTCCCCGTTAGCTATTTTTTTGCAGGAGACCATGCTAGGCGCGTGCCCCCTGCCTGCCCTCCCGGGGTATAAGGGTCTTGCGACCCCACCACCGCGGGATGGCCGGGCTGGGGGATGCGCGGTTTACACCCGGCATGATGTCTCCGTTCTTCCTTTCTCTTTAGATACCTCCTTTCAGGCAGTGGCTGTGCAGCTGCACCTGGATAGTAGGTATACTATCATTTCTGCGTACATTCCACCGTCAGCTGACTTCGACGCGGGGGACTTCCGCCGCGTCGTGGCACGGTTGCCGAGGCCCTATCTCTTGCTTGGAGATCTGAACGGCAGGCATCCTCTCTGGGGAGATTACTCCATAAATCCCAGGGGACAAGTCCTTGCCGATCTGATCGAAGAGCTTGAGATGGGTGTCCTAAACGTGGATGAGTTTACGCATCACTGTCCGAGAACCGCTTCATTTTCTTGCCTTGACCTATCTTTGTGCTCTTCAGATGCACAGCCTGATTTTGATTGGGGGGTGGTCGATGACCTCCATGGTAGTGATCACTTTGCCATTCAAATATCATTTTCAGGGCAACTGCCGCCTGAGAGACCACCTCGGTGGTGCTTGGCGCGGGCGCGGTGGCCTGCAGTTCAGGAAATGACTGAATTCTCTATCTCAGTCGTGGATTTTAGGTCGGTAGATGAGGCCGTTGAGTTCTTCTCCGGCAACCTCATCGCCGTGGGCCTGACTACTATTCCTAGGACGTCTGGCCGTTTTGCACGCCGACCACTCCCATGGTGGTCGGCCGAGTGTGAGACGGCCCTCAAACAGAAGCGTTATGCCTACATGCGCTATAAGCGCCGCCCGAACGATTTCACTGTCGCTGAATTTCGTCGGTCTAGGGCTAGGTTCCGGTATATTTCGAAGCACGCCCGCCGCTCTTCTTGGCGGGCATACGTGTCTTCACTTAACGGGAAGACCCCTTTAGCTGAGGTGTGGAAGCGAGTTAAAAGGATTCGGGGCAAGTTCTCGCAGGACCCCCCTCCCGTTCTCCAGGAGAATGGGACCGCAATCTCGGACCCTGCGTCCGTGGCGGAATCCTTAGCGACCGCTTTTTCCGCATTCTCTAGCCGTGATGTTGCTCCGCCAGCATTCAATGCACGTCGTGATGTCGCGGAAGGCCGCCGGCTGGACTTTACCTCCAGAGGCGGAGAACCCTTCAACGACAAGTTTACTGTGAGTGAGTTGCGTTCCGCTCTCGCTTCGTGCGCGGACACCGCCCATGGTCCGGACGATGTCCCGTACGCCATGCTTCGACACCTGGGTGAGCGAGGCATGGCCTTTCTGTTAGATTTGTTCAACAGGATCTGGGTGGAAGGTCTTCTCCCAGACTCCTTGCGAATCGCTACTGTGCTCGCCTTTCGCAAGCCGGGGAGAGATCACTCTACTCCGACCGGTTTCCGCCCAATCTCTCTAACCTCTTGCGTGTGCAAGTTGATGGAGAAATTGGTAAATGTTAGATTAGCCTATTTCCTGGACAGCGGAGGCCATCTGTCTTCTGCACAGTGCGGCTTCCGTAAGTTCCACTCCACGTCGGATGCTCTGCTCCGACTGGAAAGTGCCGTCTGCGAGGCTTTCCTTCGTAGACAGCACTACGCCACGGTGTTTTTTGATCTGGAGAAGGCCTATGATACCGCATGGCGATACGGTATCATGGAGACTCTCCACACGATGGGGGCGAGGGGACGCCTCCCAATGTTTATATCTGAATTTTTGCGAGATCGTCGATTCCGCGTACGGGTGGGGGGAGCCCTCTCCGGCCCAAAGGAGCAGGAAGAGGGTGTCCCGCAGGGAAGTGTCCTCAGTGTCACACTCTTTGCCCTGAGCATCAACGGCATCACCTCGGTGCTGCCGGAAGATGTTCTCGCTACGCTCTACGTGGACGACCTTTGGATCTCTTTTGGCGCGGCCCAGATGCCAACTCTGGAGCGTCGACTCCAACAGGCATTGAACCGCGTCTCTCGCTATGCCGAAGCGCACAGGTTTCGGTTTTCTTTGGCCAAGACTAAGGTGGTGCACTTCTGCCGCCATCCACGGCTTCACCCCGACCCAGATTTGTTTCTTAATGGGGTGCGCCTGGATGTGGTTGAGTCGCACCGTTTCCTTGGTCTTGTATTCGACCGACGCCTCACCTGGGAGGCTCATATTCGCAGCCTTAGGGTCTCTTGTACCCTCGCCATGGACATTCTCCGTTCCGTGATTTTCAGCGCTTGGGGCGCTGATAGGGCTACCGCCTTACTTTTTTATCGATCCTTTGTTCGCTCGAAGCTCGACTACGGATGCGAGTTTTATGCATCCGCAGCCGAGCGTTTATTGCGGAAGGTGGATTCGATCCACCACACCGGCCTTCGCCTTGCGACCGGTGCCTTCCGCACTTCCCCCATTGAGAGCCTGTTGGTCGATGCTGGGGAGATGCCACTCGCTCTGCGCCGCGTGCAGTGCATCACTCGCCTGTACGCGCGAGCCCGGCGCCTCCCTCAGTCGCCAACAGCTCTCACTGCATCCGCAGCTGATCTCGATGGTGCCTATGCCGCCGAGAGACGCCAGTCATACCCTAAGCCCTTTGGGTTTAGGGCCAGGAAACTCCTTCGAGCAGTAGATATAGCTCTCGGGCCGGTGGCGCCCCTGGTTCTGCCCAGGACGCCACCCTGGAGGGTACCACATTTGGCTATTTGTCGCCACGCCTCTGCTCCCAAAGCTTGTACTGCGCCGGGAGTATTGCGTTCGACCTTTTTGGAGCACACCGTGTCACGCTGGTACCGTGCCAGTGTATACGGATGGCTCCAAGTCCCAAGAGGGGGTCGGCTTCCACGCCGTATCCCCTCTGTTTGAAGTCAGCGGGGCTCTACCAGGCGCTGCGTCTGTCTTCACGGCCGAGCTGGTTGCAATACACCACTCGGTACGGGAGATTACGCGACGTGCCCGGTTCGGGGACCGGATTGTGATCTATAGCGACTCACAAAGCGCCCTGAGTGCTCTCGGGGCATTGGAATCTCCGCATCCCTTGGTTCGCGATATCCGTGACGCCACGGTTTTGGCGAGCCGGGCAGATGTCGAGATTATCTTCTGCTGGGTTCCTGGACATGTAGGAATTGCGGGGAATGAGCGCGCCGATGAGGGCGCCAAAGAGTCCGCGAGGACTCTGCGACCGGACCAGCGTTTCGCTCTTCCTCACACCGACTACATGGCAGGAATACGGGCAGCTCTTCGGACTGCTTGGCAAAGAAGATGGGAGACGGTCGAAGGGAACTTAAAGCTGCGTGCCATTGCGCCAAGACTGTTCCCATGGACCTATCCCCCAATGCCGCGGCGACTTCAGGTTGCTTTCTGTCGTCTCCGAATCGGACGCATCGCTATCTGATGGAGCGCTCGCCTGCGCCCTATTGCAACGACTGCATCGTCCCCCAGACTGTTCGGCACATTCTTGTCGAATGTCCCAGTCTGGGTGATCTTCGCGCACGATACCTGTCCCAGTACCGGGATGGGTGGGGTCGCTACCGCCTGTCCCTTGTGCTCGGGACAGATTCGTGCACATTGACTTGTGGACTTGTTGACTACTTGGGGGAGGCCGGCCTTCTCCCTATTATTTAAGCAAGGTTTGTTTTGTTTTGTTGTTTGTTTTTTTGTTGTTTTTTTGTTTGTTTTTTCCTTTAGTTGCACGCTCCTGCGCCGGGGGGACCTCTCCCCGACGCACCAGCTTGCTTCCTTTCCCCCTTTTGGGGTGTTGTTTTTTTTTTCTCTCTTTAATTTTATTTTAAAGTAGCCTAGAACTAGGCCAGTTTTAATACGGCGACTAATGCCCAAGTAGGCAGTCGCCAGATGAGCTCTTAAAAAAAAAAAAAAAAAAAATGCTTGTTGCCCCTTTTTTGTTATTGTTTTTTTTTTTTGCATATTATTTGCTTTTTAATGTAGCCTAGTACTAGGCTGTGGTGAGTACGGCGACTTATGCCCAAGTAGGCAGTCGCCAGATGGGCTCCTAAAAAAAAATAAATAAATGACCAATCTCCAGGCCTGAGTGCAAATTTGGGAAGCCATTTCGTCACTACATTGATGTGAATAGTCTGATGGCGCCTGGGAAAGTTGTTGGTGCGCTTTCCCCTCTCTCCCTCTCAACGTCACTTCATCTTTATTTATTATTATTAGTATGATTATCATTATTTTTTATTATTATTATTACCACTATCCCCTCAACTCCCCTCAACCTTTTGTCTACCTGCACTTTGCACCAGAAGGACTGTTCTCATCTGGTCAGAGTTTGCTTTGCTAAACAAAGTTCCTGGGTGGACTGCACGCTATTCCTGGATCATCTAGCGCCAGGGTATGGTATTAATAGGTAAAAACAACCCTACTCTTTAGTGGACCCGCCTATCTCTACTTCTCTTTATTACATACTCGCCTACCCCTTTCCAAACAGGTACCCCCCCCCCCCCCCCGCCTTCTTATGAGCCCTTCCAACATTTTTCTAGTGGAGAGGAGGTTTACTCCTGTCCTAAGTCTATGGTTCCCGCTTCTTTGGAGTCGCTCAAAGGGTGACTCCCTCATTACGCCAACACCGGTCCCCCTTCTGCTATCGCAAGGGACGGCCAAAAGAACCTGTGTGCAGCCCAGAATCGACTGCTCGATAGAACCAACCCCCTTACAGGAATAAGGGATAACGAGGCCCGCCGGGCCGTGCCCCATACTATCATGTGACAAATTTCGTTACATTCAACCGTGATAGGCTCCCTGAGTCGGTGCGTGCCGTTTGGTATCGCTATCGCGTGAAAGCATTCGCGTCACGGCCGCGGAGGTGCTACTACTGCCACCACTTCGGCCATACGAATTACTCGTGTAGACGTGCAAAGTCTCGCTTACCCCAAATCTTTGTAAACTGTTCCAAGGCCGTACACGATAAGTCTCTATCGTTTATGGACAAGTGTGTCAAAGCGGAGAGCTGCACCCCACTTCTTGGAAGAAATGTGGCGCGTATCTCCTGAAGAAGGAAATCCTGGCGGTTCAGGCTGCGGATCGTCTCTCATTTGCGAAGTTAACAACTTGGTCCTGGTGCGCCTGACGCTGCCTTGGGCTTCTTAAGCCGCAGTTTTAAAAAGGGCATCTGCTCCTGGAACCCTTCTGCTGGTTCTACTCACCCCGACAAGGTCCTGTATTATCACCACCCCCTTCAATCTCTTCCACCAAAACAGCCCATTATGCAACCCTCAAATTACACTTTATATTAAAGCAAATATCACAATACTTGCCCTACCCTTAAAATACATCCTTGCCACCCCCTTTACTAAGATACATTAGATTCAAACTTTGGCTGCAACAGAATCTGATGAAGCTCTCTTCCTTTAAAATCGTCTCTCACTTTTTTCACATTTTCCATCAAAGAACACGATCGTCAACCCCACATTGCTTTATCAATCACCCCACTTCGAAAAAAATAGTACCAATAAAATATCACCTCGACAATTATTGAACGCTGTTTCTAGACACCATAAAACTCCTGCTCCCCTTTGTGAGAGGGGAGCAGAGATTTAACCAGAGATGAACGAGAAGAGATATTCCTCCCACGTCACACGGGTCACCCTGGCAAGGCTCCGATGCAGTCAGCGTCCAAAACCACACAAATACTCGTTGACATCGGCAACCAGACACAACTCAATGCATTTACAACATACGTCACACTTGAACATCTCGAGCACCTAGCACTAGATCTCTAGAGAGAATCCCGTCTTATCCACTGAGTTAATTGAGACGGCTCGACGAGGAGCAGGACCCTAACCAAATGGGAACACCGCTCCCTACCATGGGCGATGTTACTGCACATTGGGTATAGTTAGTCATCGGATGGGAGCAGGCTTTCAGTCTAGTCGAGATTGTGGTGGCTGCCATTTGTGTAGCGACCGGCGCCTTCGGATCCCACATTTAAGCCTAGATCTTCAATGAGTCATTAGACCCTGCAAATCATCGTTGTTATTTGTTATTTAAATATTATTTGTTTTTTTAATTTAACCTGGTAGTAGGCTGTGTTGTGTACGGCGACTTATACTTATGCCCAAGTAGGCGGTTGCCAGATAGGCTACCACAATGGGGACAAAAAAGATCCTGCGAATTGGTGGTGGAATCCCCCCCCCCCCTCCGAAATAACCCATAGCCATGTCTTGACTCTTTCTCATTCGTCTGCAGTTGCCCAATTTCTCCTTCTCCGTCCCGTTGGCGCTCTACCACCTGAGTCAACCTGAGGAGTTTAAGTCGAGGAAAGACCGGGGTGAGAAGTGGAAGAACTATCAGGTCAGTGGGGGATTCACTGGAAATGTCGTGTTGGGGGGGGGGGGGAGGCTAAGGAACCTAGTGGAATATTTTTGTCTGATTTTAAAAGAACTGGTTCTATCTCCCATTCCGTCGGTGAGTTTGCGTTGACTAGAATAAGAATGGGAGGGAAGTGGAGTCGGGGGAAGGGGAACACCCGTGCCCTTCTTTACGTGTTAGGGGTTCATTCCTGATCCAAGAGTTCCATGCTTACCACACATATTTAACTTCCCTCTTTATCACTTTTATACAAGCTGTAGGTATACATCAATCCCTCAGGGTGGTTAGTGTTTTTTTTTCTTAAACGAACCACCCTGTAGGGCAAGAGAGAGTTGGAGAGGGGTCACTCATTCCCAAGTGGGTATGGCATGACCTGGATGCAATCCTGACGTGGGACCACTCCACTTGAGGTTAAGTTGCAATAGAACTCTCACTTCCTTCCTGTTGCATGGACTCCTAGCACGTGCATTGCAATGAAATTCCCCCAGCATGCAACAGCCTCCCTGTACTCTAACCTGGTCCCTCAGGGTTGTCTCACAGGAGGCGCGTCCCCACTTAATCGTGGTACCATTGTCATGGACCACAGTACAGGCTGTAGGGTCAAAGGCCTTCTTTACTCTCCAAGCAGTCGGAGGGAGCAGAGATTCCATCTGCTCCTAGGACCTAATAACAACAATAATAATCCTATTAAGCCTCCCCCCTCCCACTTTTTATGTTCCTGATACAGACCCCAAAATATTAATAAAGATCGCATTATCAAAGGAAACACCATCTAACGGTGGTGTGCCCAGAAAACAAATGCGGGAGAGTTTAACCCCCCCTCCCCCCGGTTACTGTTTTTCTCACTTTTAAAGGTTGATTTAGGAACGAGCGAGGAGATCAGGGAACGTGCTGATGACATGTTGCAGCGTGCCATTATCATGTTTCCCGCCGTTATCAAACCTCTGTTGGATAAGTGCAACGTTCAGCCCGACTTTGACCTTGATTCGCATCCTTATTTTGGAGACAATGCTCAAACAAGGTATGTGCTATTTTTTGTTTTGTGTCACGGTCCTCCCTGTAGTCGAACCCCGTAGGGTATTATATATAGTAGTAATCCCATGAATACAGTCCATGACTTCAGGTCTAGTTAGGGGATCTGCCTCCCCCTAAACATCTAAGGCTGCGTATTTAAAAAAAAAACTAACAAGGCAGTTTGTTAGGCTAGAGTAAGTAAAAATGTGTTGGAGATATAACCACAGATCCACCTGCAAACAGTAGGACTGGGAGGGCACACAAACCTCCAGATGACGACTGCGGCATGGGTGTCCATGCTACACCTGACAACCTCTTGAGGGGGCCTTCGGACAGTGAGGTTACCACAAACCGATGGAGATCCTTAACTCCTGGATATCAGTGGAAACCATACTTCCGCTTCCAAAACCAGTAAGGGGCCGGCGATTTGCCTTCCTCGCCGCCGTGCTGAGGGGACTCAGCGCCCCGTCTGGTCCCAGCTTAGCCTCTTCTCTTTTCAGACAGCCTGTGTTTCTCCCCTACAACCTCTCCCACAACTTTCTTTGGTCGGCCTCTATTTTCACAGGTTAGATGCTGATCTTCTCAGCCAACTATCCCGGATCGGGGCTGAGAGGGAAGGGGACAATGTTCCCTAACCCCTGAGCTCCGGTTTGGGATGATGGGTTTTTAACAACCTGCTTCATCTCCATCCACACCTTCCTCACTTCTCTTTTCTTTCTCTTTTCAATTTCTATCCATTTTACACCATGCCCAAGGTTGAACCACCATGCTGAAGGGCTGCCAGGTCACCAGGCGGGAGGGGTGGCCTAAAATGACGACAGCTGGCTCTGCCAGCTCCGTACTCACCCCTTGCAGAGTGGACTACTGCGAGGGGTGAGCGTATGCATCCCGCAGAGTGAATCGTGTCACCATGCCCAATGATGAAAAAACAAACAATTTCCTCTCACCCACCTTCGGAGCCGCTATCGGGCAGCTCCACTGAAAAAATGGAGCGCCCCCTTCCCCTGTGCTTTCGCAGGGGAACCTCCAAACTCTATGACTGGAGAGGAGGCTTACTCCTATCCATTGCCTACGGAGCAGGGGGCTCCCCCTCACCCCCTTCTTTGGCGCGGTAGGGCAGACTCTCTTAGGGGGGAAGAGGGAAGACGGGGCCCATCGGCCCCTTACCTCGAAAGACCCGCTGGCTCGATTATTGAACCTAGCCAGGGGTCAAGGCACATGACCCTCCCCTCCCCCCCCCCCGCCCATCTAACCCGACTAAAGACACCGCTCCCAATGGGACCTGTGAGGTCCGGAGGGGGGGGGAGCATGGCCACATCGAGGCCCTCCCCGAGATAGTCATGGTCCTTAAGGCAAACCAGCCCCAGACGGTAGGGCTTTCCATGGGGGTGAATCCGGGCTTGGCACCAAGCACCGAACCCTTGTCCGCCCCTTTGCAAGGTCCTCCTCAGGCAGCTCGGGTCTCCAAGACTTGACAAGGAGGGGAGGGATCTCCACCTCCGGGTGGTGCCCCTGCGACCGCGGGGACCGCCCTCCTCTCCGAAAAAGAAAAAAAAAATAGGAAGAAGACTAAAAAGACTCGGGGCTCCTCTCCATCATCGGCGCCTGCGTGGACGGATGCGTCTGCTCCCACTTCGATAAGCGACCAAGCCAAGATCGGCACCTCTGGCCCTGCTGCCCCCCCGGCCCTGGAGTCCCTGACAAAGACCAAAAGTGCAAGTGGAGAGCGGAGCCTCGATTACGTCGGGGCCCTTCATTCAGAGACTACCCAGCGTTTTTGAGCCCGGTGGCTTCAAACGCTTTCTTGTTATTCGCTCGACTGATGGCAGGATGTTGGTTAAGGGCAACATGATCCATCAGACGAGAGCTTTGCTAAGCTAGTGTGATTGGTAGGGAGCCGAAGGTGACCCGTTTCTCGGCCGGGAGCCTTCTGGCGAATGCATCGGATCCCTCCGAAGCGGCTAAAATTAGTGCTCTTCGGACATTTGATGGCACCCCCGTGAGTGTGACGCCGTACTCTACCATGAACTTCGTGAAAGGAGTAATTTATGCGAGGGAACTCTTGGACTACTCCACCCCGTAAGGGGCGCGGCGATTTGCCATCCTGGCCGCCGTGCTGACGGGATCCAGCGCTCCGTCCGGCCCCAGCTTAGCCTCTCTTCCTTCCTTCAAAATACTTGTTTCCTCTCTTTTCACACAACCTCTCCCACAACTTTCTCTGGTCAGCCTCTAATTTCACAGGGTAGATGCTGACCTTCCTTTCAGCCAACCGTCCCGCATCGGGGCTGAGGGGGTGGGGGACAAAGTTTCCTAACCCCTGAGCTCCGGTCTGGGGTGGCTGGTTTTTAACAACCTGCTTCATCCCCACTCATACCTTCCACACATCCCTTTTCCTCTCCTCTTCACAATCTATATTTTTTACGCCGTGTCTAAGGTGGAGCCGCCATGCCGATGGACTGCCAGGCCACCAGGCGGGAGGGGTGATC
The DNA here is from genome assembly GCA_963969495.1 of Ceratothoa steindachneri. NCBI lineage: Eukaryota > Metazoa > Arthropoda > Malacostraca > Isopoda > Cymothoidae > Ceratothoa > Ceratothoa steindachneri. Next base: position 39,514 of record CAXAKS010000181.1, on the reverse strand, counting down.
CCAAATGGCGGCGCCTGGCTCTGCCGGGCTTGTAAGCACCTCTCGCAGTGCGGGCTACTGCGAGAGGTGTGCGCGATTGCATCCCGTGTTTAAAAAAGGGTCACCATGCCCAATGATGAAGATAAAAAAAACAAACCCAACCCTCAACACTCCCTGTTCCATCGACGGAGCCACCCTCGGGCAGCTCCAGCAAAAAAATGGAGGCCCCCCCCCCTGTGCTTGCACAGGGGACCCTCCATATTTCTCTAACCGGAGAGGAGGCTTACTCCTCTCCTTCGCCTACGGGTGCAGGGGACTCCCCCTCACCCCCTTCTCTGGAGGTGCTTTCGGGCACCTCCCTTTTCCCAGCGGCAGTCCCCTCTTTTCTTTCCAAGGGGACTGCCAAGAAAGCCAGCAGGCAGCCCTTAGCCAGCCGCTCCCCATCAAAGCGGCTCGGTAGGGCAAACCCCCTTAGGGGGGAGAGGGAAGCCAGGCACCTTCGGTCGCTTCCCTCAAAAGACCTGCTGGCAAGAATTTTAAACCTTGCTGGGGTCAAGGCCTGTGCCTCCCCACACAAGACTGGCGACAATGCCAAGGGGACCTGCGATGTCCTGGGAGGGGATGGCCAACTGGAGGCCCCTCCTGTGATAGACATGGTCCTTGAGGAGACCCAGCCTCAGACGGTAGGGCCTTCCATGGGGGGGGAATTCGGGCTCGGCGCCAAGCACCGAACCCGAATCCGCCCCTATGCAAGGTCCTCCTCAAATGGCTGAGGGCTCCGAGGCAGTAAAAGGAGGGGAGGGATCTCCTCCGACAGGTGCCCCTACGACAACCAGGACCTTCTCCATTTCGGAGAGGGACCTGGCTGAGGCCGGTCCATCGGGCCTGGGGGCTTCTGCCGGCGGAGGTGAAAAGCGGGTTCATTCCCCGCCCTCCTCTCCAAAAAAGAAAAAGACGAAAAAGACTCGGGGCTCCTCTCCATCCGCGGGGGCTGCGGGGACGGATGGGTCTGCTACCACTTTGGTAGGCGACCAAGCCAAGATCGGCACATCCGGCCCCTCTACCCCCTCGTGTGCAGAGCCCCTGACTAAGACTAACACCAAAAGTGCACAGGGCGGAGCCTCGATGACATCGGGGCCCCTCATTCAGAGGTTACCTGGCGTTTTCGAGCCCGCTGGCTTCAAACGCTTCCTCGTTATTCGCTCCACTGATGGCACCATGTTGTCCAAGGGCAACATGATCCATCAGAGGAGAGGATTAGCTAGTGCAATTGGTAGAGAGCCGAAGGTGACCCGTTTCTCGGACGGGAGCCTTCTGGCGAATGCGGCGAATCCCGCCGAGGCGGCCAAGATAAGTGCTCTTCGGACACTTCATGGCACCCCGGTGAGTGTGACGCCGCACTCTACCATGAACTTTGTGAAAGGAGTAGTTTATGCGAGGGAACTCGTTGACTACTCCATTGAGGACATCACCCTAGAGCTGGCCGACCATGGGGCGGTGAAGGTCGAACGTGTGATGAGAAAACAGGGAGGGGCTTCGAGACCCACCCCTACACTCTTCGTCACGTTCGACTGTGACAAGCTCCCTGAGTCGGTGCGTGCTGGTTGGTACCGCTACCGCGTGAAGGCATTCGTGCCACTGCCGCGGCGGTGCTATTACTGTCACCGCTTCGGCCATACGAATCGCTCATGTAGACGTGCAAAGTCGGGGTCACCCGAAGTCTGTGTAAATTGCTCCAAGGTCGCACACGATAAGTCCAAATCGTGTGTGGCCAAGTGTGTCAATTGCGGAGAGCCGCACCCTGCTTCTTCGAAGCAATGTGGTGCATATCTCCTGGAGAAAGAAATCCTTGCCGTTCAGGCCCAGGATAGACTCTCATTCCGCGAGGCTAAGGACTTGGTCCTGGCGCGCCCAGCTCTGCCTGGGACGTCATATGCCTCAGTAGTTCGAAAGGCACCCTCTGCTCCTGGCCCATCCAGGCCAACGAGCACGGTTGTTTCCGCGCCCATTCGGAGCCCTTCTGCGGGCTCTACCCAACCCGGGCGCTCCCCTGGTAAAGCTGGCGGCAAAAAGGGTTCATACCCAGCCCCGGCTAAAACCAGGGCTCCCCCCTCTTCCCCCAGCGTGACCGTTTCCCGCAAGGCGAAACAGCCACGCGCCTCCACCGAGTTGTTAGACTCACAGGAGGCAACACCCCTGAAGATGGTCGCTAGGCTGCGGATGCATAAAACTCGCATCCGTAGTCGAGCGTCCTGGTTCTGCCCAGGACGCCACCCTGGAGGGTACCACATTTGGCTATTTGTCGCCACGCCTCTGCTCCCAAAGCTTGTACTGCGCCGGAAGTATTGCGTTCGACCTTTTTGGAGCACACATCGTGTCACGCTGGTACCGTGCCAGTGTATACGGATGGCTCCAAGTCCCAAGAGGGGGGCGGCTTCCACGCCGTATCCCCTCTGTTTGAAGTCAGCGGGGCTCTACCAGGCGCTGCGTCTGTCTTCACGGCCGAGCTGGTGGCAATACACCACTCGGTACGGGAGATTACGCGACGTGCCCGGTTCGGAGACCGGATTGTGATCTATAGCGACTCACAAAGCGCCCTGAGTGCTCTCGGGGCATTGGAATCTCCGCATCCCCTGGTTCGCGATATCCGTGACGCCACGGTTTTGGCGAGCCGGGCAGATGTCGAGATTATCTTCTGCTGGGTTCCTGGACAGGTAGGAATTGCGGGGAATGAGGGCGCTAAAGAGTCCGCGAGGACTCTGCGACCGGACCAGCGTTTCGCTCTTCCTCACACCGACTACATGGCAGGAATACGGGCAGCTCTTCGGACTGCTTGGCAAAGAAGATGGGAGACGGTCGAAGGGAACTTAAATTTGCGTGCCATTGCGCCGCGACTGTTCCCATGGACCTATCCCCCAATGCCGCGGCGGCTTCAGGTTGCTTTCTGTCGTCTCCGAATCGGACACACTCGTGTGACGCATCGCTATCTGATGGAGCGCTCGCCTGCGCCCTATTGCAACGACTGCGTCGTCCCCCAGACTGTTCGGCACATTCTTGTCGAATGTCCCAGTCTGGGTGATCTTCGCGCACGATACCTGCCCCAGTACCGGGATGGGCGGGGTCGCTCCCGCGTGTCCCTTGTGCTCGGGACAGATTCGTGCACATTGACTTGTGGACTTGTTGACTTCTTGGGGGAGGCCGGCCTTCTCCCTATTATTTAAGCAAGGTTTGTTTGTTTTGTTTTGTGTTTTTTTTTTGTTTTTTTCCTTTAGTTGCACGCTCCTGCGCCGGGGGGGACCTCTCCCCGACGCACCAGCTTGCTTCCTTTCCCCCTTTTGGGGTGTTGTTTTTTTTTCTCTCTTTAATTTTATTTTAAAGTAGCCTAGAACTAGGCCAGTTTTAATACGGCGACTAATGCCCAAGTAGGCAGTTGCCAGATGAGCTCTAAAAAAAAAAAAAAAAAAAAATTGGACTACTCCATAGAGGACATCTTCCTAAGAGCTGGCCGACCACCGTGTGTTCAAGGTCGAATGCATGATGAGAAAACAGGGAGAGGCCCGAGACCCACCGCTACACTCTTCGTCACTTTCGATTGTGACAGGCTCCATGAGTCGGTGCATAACGGTTGGTAACGCTACCGCGTGAAGGCATTCGTGCCACTGCCGTGGAGGTGCTATTACTATCACTGCTTCGGCCATAATAATCGCTTATGTGTGCGTGCAAAGTCGGGGTTACCCGAAGTCTGTGTGAATTGCTCCTTCCTCGCACGCCGGGCGCTGCCTGGAACATCCTATGCCTCAATAGTAAGAGGCTCGTCTCCTCCCGTTCCCCGTTAGCTATCGTTTTGCAAGAGACCATGCTGGGCGCATGGCCCCTGACTACCCTTCCGGAGTATAAGAGTTTTGCGACCCTACTACCATGGGATGGGGGCCGAGCGGGAGGATGTGCGATTTACACCCGGCATGATGTCTCCGTTCTTATCTTCATTTTAGATTTCTCCTTTCAGTCAGTAGTTGTGTGCACCTGCATAGGACGTATACTATTATTTCCGCGTACATTCCACCGTCAGCCGACTTCCACGCGAGGGACTTCCGCCGCGTCGTGGCACGGTTGCCGAGGCCCTTTCTCTTTTCTCGGAAATCTGAACGGTAGACACCCCCTCTGGGGAGAGTACTCAATTAGTCCCAGGGGTCAAGTCTTTGCCGACCTGATCGACGAGCTTGAGAAGAGTTTCCTAAATGTGGATGAGTTTACGCATCACTGCCCGAGAACCTCTTCATTTTCCTGCCTCGATCTTTGTGCTCTCGGGATGCACAGCCTGATTTTGATTGGGGCGTGTTCTATGACCTCCATGGTAGTGATCACTTTCCCATTCAAATATCATTTTCTGGGCCTCTGCGGCCCGAGTTTCACCCCTCCCCCAGTGGTGCTTGGTGCGGGCGCGGTGGTCTGCATTTCAGGAAATGACTGAATTCTCTATCTCAGTCGAGGACTTTAGGTCGGTAGATGAGGCCGTTGAGTTCTTCTCCTGCAACCTCATTGCCGCGGGCTTAGCTACTATTGCTAGAAGGTCTGGCCGTTTTGCACCCAGACCACTCTTGTGGTGGTCAGCAGAGTGTGAGACGGTCCTCAAGCAGAAGTGTTATACTTACATGTGCTATAAGCGCCACACGAACGAGTTCAATGCCGGTGAATTTCGTCTGGCTAGGGCTAGGTTGCGGTATATCTCCAAGTACGTCAGCCACTTTTCTTGGCGGGCATACGTATCTTCAATTATCGGGAAGACCCCTCTAGTAGAGGTGTGGAAGCGAGTCAAAAGGATTCTGGGCAATTTCTCGCAGGACCGCCTTGCCGTTCTGCAGGAGAATGGGACCGCAATCTTGGAACCCGCGTTCGTGGCGTAATCCTTCGCGACCGCTTTCTCAGCATTCTCTAGCCTGGATGCTGCTCCGCTAGCATTCAATGTGTGTCGTGCTGTCGCGGAAGGCCGTTGGCTGGACTTTACCTCTTCGTGCGGGGACACAGACATCGCCCATAGTCCGGATGATGTCTCGTATGCCATGCTTCGACACCTGGGTGAGCGAGGCATGCTTTTCTGTTAGATTTGTGTTCAACAGGATCTGGCTGGAGGGTCTCCTCCCGGATTCCTGGCGAATCGCTACTGTGCTCGCCTTTCCCAAACCGGGGAGAGATCACTCTACCCCGTCCGGTTTCCGCCCAATCTCTCTAACCTCTTGCCTGTGCAAGGCGATGGAGAAATTGGTAAATGTTAGATTAGCCTTTTCCCCTGGACAGCGGAGGCCATCTGTCTTTTGCACATTGCGGCTTCCGCAAGTTCCACTCCACATCAAATGTTCTGCTCCGACTGGGAAATGCCATCTACGATGCCTTCCTTCGTAGACAGCACTACGCCACGGTGTTTTTTGATCGCCATGATGCCTCATGGTGATACCGTATCATGCAGACTCTCCACACGATGGGGGCGAGGGGACCAGGGTTGGCAAAACACCCCAAATTTTGAAAAGGCCCAATAAAACGGGTTTTATTCTGTTTTTTTTTTCAAAAAACAAATGCTACAAGCATTAGAATAACATAAAAAAAGAATAAATATCTCTATTTTTATATAATATAAATAATTACTTTGTTTAATATTTATATTATAGTAAGAACAGATCACTGATCGAGAATTGTGGGTACCCATGATAGCCCTAACCTGTAGAAAGGGGAGATGAATTATTATGAGTCAGTTTCAGAGAAATAACCCTAATTTGATACATATTTTTTGAAATTATAAACACAAATATGAATTTTGAATAAAATAATGATAAGTAGCATTCATTTCTTGAATAAAAACTCCCAAACCCGAGTTTTTTCAAATTTCATTTGAAAAACTCTCCAAAAATACTATAATAAACCCGGTTTTTTTTAGGGCTGGATTTTTTGATTTGCCAACCTTGGAGGGGACGCCTCCCAATCTTTATATCTGAATTTTTGTGAGATCATTGATTCCGCGTATGGGTGGGGAGCCCTCTCCGGCCCAATGGAGCAGGAAGAGGGTGTCCCGCAGGGAAGTGTCCTCAGTGTCGCACTCTTTGCCCTGAGCATCAACGGCATCACTTCGGTGCTGCCGGAAGATGTTCTCGCTACGCTCTACGTGGACGACCTTTCGATCTCTTTTGGCGCGGCCCAGATGCCAACTCTGGAGCGTCGACTCCAACAGGCATTGAACCGCGTCTCTCGCCATGCGGAAGCGCACAGGTTTCGGTTTTCCTTGGTTAAGACTAAGGTGGTGCACTTCTGCCGCCATCCACAGCTCCACCTTGACCCATACTTGTTTCTCAATGGGGGTATGCCTGGAAGTGGTGGACCCGCACCGTTTCCTTGGTCTTGTATTTGACCGACTCCTCACCTGGGAGGATCATATTCGCAGCCTTAGTATCTCTTGTACCTGCGCCATGGATATTCTTCGTTCCGTGACGTTCAGCGCTTGGGGCGCTAATAGGGCTACTGCCTTACTTTTTTATCGATCCTTTATTCGTTCGAAGCTCGACTAAGGATGTTATTTTTATGCATCTGCAGCTGAGCGTGTATTGCGGAAGGTGGACTCAATCCACCACACCGGCCTTGGCCTAGCGACTAGTGCTTTTCGCACTTCTCCCATTGAGAGCCTACTAGTCGATGCTGTGGAGATGCCACTCGCTGTACGCCGTGCACAGTGCATTATTCGCCTGTACGCGCGAGCCCGGCGCCTCCCTCAGTCGCCAACAGCTCTCACTGCATCTGCAGCTGATTTCGACGGTGCCTATGCTGCCGAGAGACGCCAGTCATACCCTAAGCCTTTTGGGTTTAGGGCTAGGAAACTCCTTCGAGAGATAGGTATAGCTCTCGGGCCATTGGCGCCCCTGGTTCTGCCCAAGACGCCACCCTGGCTATTTGTCGCCACGCCTCTGCAGGCACTGCGTCTGTCTTCACGGGTGAGCTGGTAGCAATACACCACTCGGTACGGGAGATTTTTCGACGTGCCTGGTTCGGAGACCGGATTGTGATTTATAGCGACTCACAAAGCGTCCTGAGTCCTCTCAGGGCATTTGATTCTCCGTATTTCCTGGTTTGCGATATCCGTGACTCCACGGTTTTGGCAAGCCGGGCGGATGTTGAGATTATCTTCTGCCGATGATGGTGCCAAAGAGTCCGCAAGGCTTGGGTGACTAGACCAACGTTTCGCTCTTCCTCAAACCGACTACATGGCAGGAATATGGGCAATTCTCCGCCTGCTTGTCAAAGAAGATGGGAGATGGTCGAAGGGAACTTAAAGTTGCGTGCCATTGCGCCGAGACTGTTCCCATGGACCTACCCTGCAATGCTGCGGAGGCTTCAGGTTGTTTGCTGTCGTCCCCGACTTGGATCCACTCGCGGGACGCACCGCCATTTGATGGAGCGCTCGCCTGCGCATAATAATAATGATTATTACTATACTATTATTATTGTTAATGGTGGTGTATTATTTTTGTTGGTGTTGGTTATTATTATTAGTAGTAGTATTACTATTATTATTATTAATTTTTTATTATTATTCAGCCTAACTATAATGGCCCAGGCGTTGATATATAACCCCGCTGAAGGATGGGTAAAATGAATGGTATGGTGGGGTTGACCAAGACCCACAGAACAAATTCAATGCAAATTAAATATCGGATTATTATATAAAAAAAAGGAGCGATCCCAACCCATTTTGTCCATGGCTTGTATGTGGGGCAGGAAGTATATTCATACCTTCTTCTAGCACGCGCTGTAAAAAGCGACTAAACCCTGAAACTTCTATCTCTGGACAGGGTTCCACGGCCCCCCTATCCCTCATGTTAGTAGCGGCATTGATACGCACCAACTTTCTCTTATTGGAAACCGCTTGATGATGTTAATAATAATCTTTTCACAGTATGCCGAAGGGCTTGAGTCAGATTGTGAATCTATACATCGGGAGGAATTTCCACGTGTGGAAGGAGGCAGAAGTGATCAGTTGGCTTGAAGGTAAGTTCTTTGTCTGGTTGCGTGTCTGGTTTCGAGTGGTGAAGATGTAAGGAGAGATAGTGTGTTGTAACACCCTCTCCTCCAGTATATATGTATGTATATATGTATGTATGTATATATATATATATATATATATATATATATATATATATATATATATATATATATATATATATATATATATATATATATATATATATATATATATATATTTTTATGATGAAAATTAATGCAATATCGCAAGAAAAGATGAGGAATTAAACCACATTCTCCGAAGACAATTTAATTCAGAACAGTTTTGGTGTATCTCACACCCTTTTTCAACTGACACTGGGTAGAAAATATAAGAGAAGTGCATATAAGCATAACACAAGATCCCCTCTTTTTTCCCCTAATCCCCTACGGATGGTTCCAAGTCCAAGGAGAGGGTCGGTTTCCACGCCGTATCCTCTTTGAAGTCAGCGGGACTCTACCAGGCATTGCGTCTATCTTCACGGCCGAGATGGTCGCCTAAACCCCTCGGTACGAGAGAGAATCCATCGTGCCCTGTTCGGAGACCGGATTTTGATCTATAGCGACTCACAAAGCGCTCTGAGTGCTTTCCTAGTATTGGAATCTCCACACACCTTGGTTCGCAGTATTCGTGACGCCACTGTTACCGCGAGACTGGCAGATGTCGAGATTTTCTTCTGCTGGGTTCCTGAACATCTGAGAATTGCGGGGAATGAGGACCCGAAAGAGTTCGCAGGACCAGGCGACCAGGCCAGCGTTTTGCTCTTCCTCACACCGACTATATGGCAAGAAACAGGGCAGCCCTACGGTCGAGGGGAAAAAGTTACGTGCTATTGCGCCGCGACTGTTCCCATGGACCTACCTTTCAATGGCTCAACGGCTGCAGGTTGTCTTCAGTCGTCTCCGAATCGAGCGCACTCGCGGTACTCACCGCCATTTGATGGAGCCCTCGCTTGCGCCATACTGTGAAGACTGCGTTTTCCCCCACACTGTTCGCCACATTCATGTTGAATGACCCAGTCTGGGTGATCTTCGCGCATGTTACCTGTCCCAGTACGAGCGGGGTCACGGTCGCTTGACCCTTGTACTCGGGGACGGGTTCGTTTACACAAACTTGAGGACTATCTGAGTTTTTAGAGGAGGTTGGCTTCCTACATTTTATTTGACTCTGGTGTTTGTTGCATGCTACCGCGCCGTCGGGAGGCTGGCCTACCCCTGACGCCGGAGCATGATTCTTTTTCTCTCTTTGCTTCTTATTTTGTTTCTGTTTGTGGGGGATTTTTTGCTTTTTGGGGGTCTTTTCCCCTAGAAGGCAGTGGTCAGATTGGCACTGAAAAAAGTTGTTTACTGTTTATGGCCGCATCCTCTCTTCAAATAGACATTACTTTTCTTATTCTGCGTGATTTTCTTCTATTCCTGTTCTATTTATTCTTAATCTGCTTATACTTTTCTCGGCAGTCGCCAGATGAGCTCTTAAAAAAAAATATATACTTTTCTCTATTAAGTTATAATTCCCCCGTTGGCCTCAGCAATTTTGCAGGGAAAAACCATGAATCAATTAGAAGTACTCTATATGCACACAAAGTACCCTGATTCCCAACCCTTCACTAATAATTTAAGGGGTGTTTCTGTTTTCCGGCAGTTAATTTCAAGGTGTGCCTGGATCGCATCGAAAAGCAGGATCCGCTGGCGGCTGAGAGTGAGGAGAAGAGGCGGGTTCGGTACCAGGGCACACCGACCGCCATCTACCGACACATCCTAATATCCGAGGTTAAAGATGCTACTGTCTCCCTCCCGCCCGTAAGTACATCGAAAGAGCTCCCCTTATTTTGCACCGTCGCGATAATTGAGGGGCGGTTTGTTCGTACTCGTATCTTCCCACCATCGCCTTCCCTCAACACTTGAGAATTTGTGACCCCAAATCTTCTTAGAAACTATTCATAAGTAATTGACACCACTATCACCCAGGACTTAGGGCTACAAATGCACCTATCAGAAAATGATTCTCACATGTTCAGATGAGACAACTTTTTCGGACACATTTTCTCCCCAAATCATTTAATTTATTTCGGTCTACACACCCTTTATCAGTACAAACTATAGAGCCTTTTCACTAAGCTTTCTATCCACAGAACTGATATACATCACATATTTTCCCCCACAGGGGGGGTATCCTGAGTAGTCTGTTACACTTGATATCCCGAGGAGTTGCCCATCCTGCTGGCCTGAGTACAAATAAGTGAAGCCCCGTCACTGGGTTGAGTTTAACTCTGATGGGGCTTGGCAAAGTTGTTGGTGCGTTTACCCTCTCAGCGGGCCGGGTTGGCAGAGCTCATCAACGCTAGACCCGTGAACCGAGCATATTTAACTGTCACATTATAGAATTTCTTCTAATCCTTTGGGGATTTTTCTCTTAACCTGCCAAGTCATTGGGGGTTCATAGTATCTACTTTCCATGTTGTTTTTTTTCCAAATTATGGTGTCAATACATGGCAAAAGTGGGGATCCGCTTACGTGCGCTGCCTAACCTTTCGTAGGTCTCGGGGAGGATAAGGTAACGCCACCATCACCTTCGACCGGTGGAGGAGCTTCCCTCTCACCATCTGTATGCGGCAAATGGCTTCGCCTTTGCCATCGAGCCGGGCGAATGTCGAGATTATCTTCTGCTGGGTTCCTGGACATGTAGGAATTGCGGGGAATGAGCCCGCCGAAGAGGGCGCCAAAGAGTCCGTGAGGACTCTGCGACCGGACCAGCGTTTCGCTCTTCCTCACACTGACTACATGGCAGAAATACGGGCAGCTCTTCGGACTGCTTGGCAAAGAAGATGGGAGACGTTCGAAGGGAACTTAAAGTTGCTTGCCATTGCGCCAAGACTGTTCCCATGGACCTGTTCCCCAATGCTGCGACGGCTTCAGGTCGCTTTCTGTCGTCTCAGAATCGGACACACTCGTGTGACGCATCGCTATTTGATGGAGCGCTCGCCTACGCCCTATTGCGACGACTGCGTCGTCCCCCAGACTGTTCGCCACATTCTTGTCGAATGTCCCAGTCTGGGTGATCTTCGTGCACGATACCTGTCCCGGTACCGGATGGGCGGGGTCGCTACCGCCTGTCCCTTGTGCTCGGGACGAGTTCGTGCACATTAACTTGTGGACTTGTTAACTTTTGGGGGGAGGCCGGGCTTCTCCTCTTTATTTAAAAAGATTCCTTTTTTGTATTTTTTTTGTTTGTTATTGTTTTTTTTGTAGGTTGCACGCTCCTGCACCGGGGTGAGGGAGACCTCTCCCCGCTGCAGGAGATTGCTTCCTAATTGTTAAGTTTTTCTCATTTTTATCATTATGTTTTCATATTTTTATTTTAAAGTAGCCTAGTTCTAGGCTGTGTCGTGTTTCCGGCGACTTATGCCCAAGTGGACAGTTGCCAGATGGGCTCTATAATTGAAAAAAAAAAAATGCCATCTTTGGAGCCGGATCTGGGCACCTCCACCTCCGAAAAGGAGCTCCCTTTTCCCCCGTGTGCTTTCTCAGTGGCCCTCTCCAACCCTGTTCTACCTGAGAGGAGGCCTACGGGTGCGATGGATTCCCTCCTCATGCCCTTTCTGGAGGGGCCCTCGGGCGACTCCATCTCCCTACCAGCCGCAGTCCTCCTTTGCTATCACGGGGGATTGCCAAGATAGCAGTCAGGCGGCTCAACCCACTTAGGTTGGGGCAAGGGATAGCAGATCTCGCCGGTCCGTGCCCCCTATAGAGTTTGCAGTGGTCCGCTGGGTTCACCAGCCAAAGATGACACGACAAAAAATAGCTCAATGTGATCTGTGATGCCTAAGGATGGGATGGCCACATGGGGCGCGCCCCTTCCCCGAGATGGACATGGTCTTGGAAGTGACCCAACCCCAGATAGCAGACTCTCCCATGGGATCGAACCCGGACTTGTTGCCTGCCAAACGCCGAACCTGAGTCCACTACTATGTAAGAATCTCCGCAGACGGCTCGGACTCCGAGGACTCATAAAAAGAGGAAGGACCTTCTTTCCCGGCTGGTACCCCTTTGATTGCCAAAATGTAGTCCATTTCGGACAAGGATCTTGCTGAGGCCGGTCCATCTAGCTCAGGAGCTCCTTCCAGCGGTGTAGAGAAACGGGTTCCTTCCCCACCCTCTGCTAAAATGAAAAGAAAGTAAAGGAAGACAAAGAGGACTAAAGCTTTCTGTCCCTCTGTGTGAGTTCCGGGGATGGACGGGTCGACACATCCAGCACCGAGGTGCCCTCGGGTCGGGGGGCCCAGACAAAGACCAAAGTCGCAAGTGCACTAGGCGGAGCAGCGATTTCGTCGGGGGGCAATAATTGAGAGACTAACAGGGTTTTTCGAGCCCACTGACTTCATCTGTCTGATCCCTCTGAGGCGGCCATGATTAATGCCCTTCGGACACTTAATAGCTCACCGGTGAGTGTGACGCCGCACTCTCCCATGTACTTCGTGAAAGAATTGGTTTACGGAGAGGGCTTGTGGACTAATCCATAGATGACATCACCTTAGAACTGGCTGATCATGGAGCAGTCAAAGTCGAACGTGTCATGAGAAAAGAGGGAGGGGCCTCGAAGCTCACCCCTACATCTTCGTCTCGTTCGACCGTGACAGGCTCGACGAGTCGGTGCGTGCCGGTTGGTATCGCTACCGTGTGAAGCCATTCGTGCCACCTTTGCAGAGGTGCTGAAATCTGCCACCGCTTCGGCCATATGAATTGCTCCTGTAGTCCTGCAAACTAGGGTTTACCCCTAAGTCTGTAAGTTGTTCCAAGGCCTATCGTGTATGGCAAGTTTGTCAATTGCGGATAGCCCCACTCCCTTCTTGGAAGCAATGTGGTGCATATCTCTTAGACAAGGAAATCCTGGCCGTTCAGGCTACGGGTTGTCTCGCTTTTCGCGAGGCTAAGGACTTTGTTTGCGCACCCGGCTCTTTCTGAGGCCTGTTAAACCTCATTTTTAAAAGGCACCTCTGCTTCGGCCCCTTCTAGACTTACGAGCAAGCTCGTTTCCCCGTCCTTTCTGAACCCTTCTGTTGGTTCTAATCACCACGGACACTCTCCTGGTAGAGCTGGCGGCACAAAGGTTTCACACTCCTCATAGGCTAAATCCAGTGCTCTTCCCTTTCCCCAGCGTGACTGTTTCCCCTAAGGCAAAACGGCCGCGCTCCTCCACCGAGTCATTAGACACACAGGAGGCAAAACCCCTGAATGTGGTCGTAAGGGATTCCAAAAGCTGCAACGAAAGAAGGCCAGCATCAAAGCAGCTTAAGCTCCTACGGCTTCACCCAAGTGTGGGCTGGGAGGCTCGGAGACGGTGGATCCTCCAAAGGAAGGATCCCCACCTCCGAAGGTTTCAAGGCGGATGGAGTAAAAGACTCGTATAGCGATCAACCTCACCAATAAATCCTTAAAGGTGACCGCGCCTTGTTCGGTCTACTGTGCTTCTAATTCTGCCTCCAGAAAACGTACGTACATTCCTGTGAGGGTCTTCTCTTCGAAGACGGCCACTTGCATCTCGTCTGACCTAGGCCTGGAGGGCATATTCCTTTAATAGAACTCCCGCGGACTCGAGCTGAGGCTCGTCTCCTCCTTGAGTGCTCTTGGGGCATTGGAATCTCTGCATCCTCTGGTTTGCGATATCCGTTACTCCACAGTTTTGGCGAACCGGGTGGATGTCGAGATTAATCTTCTGCTGGGTTCTTGGACATGTAGGAATTGCGGGGAATGTGGGCACCAGTGTGTCCTCGAGGACTCTCTGGCCCTTCCTCATACCGATTACATGGCAGGAGTACGGGCAGCCTCCGGGCGGCTTGGCGAAGAAGATGGGAACTTAAAATTAGGTGACATTGCGCGGCGACTGTTGCATGGACCAACTCCCCAATGCTGCGTCGGCTTCACGTTGCTTTCTGTCGTCTCCGAATTGGACTCACCTCCATTTGATGGAGCGCTCGCCTGCGCCCTATTGTAATGACTGCGTTGTCCCTTGTACTTGGACTGGTTCGTCCACACAGACTTGTGGACTATACTAGTTTTTGGATGAGGCTGGGCTCCTTAACTTTATTTGACTGATTTTTGTAGGTCGTTTGTTCCCTTGCCAGGGGAAGGCGGGCCTTCCCCCAACGCCGGAACGCTCTTCCTTGTTGCTTTTTTGCTTTCTTTTCTTTTTATTTGTTTTTTTTCCTGTTCTTAGCCTTTTTCTTTTTACCTTTGTTATTTGTTTTTAAACTAGACTAGTAGTAGGCTGTAGCATGAGTTCGGCAATTTTCCCCTAGTAGGCAGTCGCGAGAAGTGCCGTCTCTCAAAAAAAATGCTACTGTGCTCACTTTTTGCAAACCTGGGACAGATCACCACTAGTCAGTTTTCCCTCAATCTCTCTAACCTCCTCCGTGTGTAAGTTGAAGGAGAAATTGATGAATGTTAGATTTGACTTTTCACCACCTTAGGCTATTTGTCGCCCCGATTCTGCGCCCAAAGCTTCAACAGCGCCGGAAGTATTGCTCTCTGCCTTTTTGTAGCACACTTCGTGTCACGCTGGATCCATGTCAATGTATACGGATGTCTCCGAGCCTCAGGAAGGTGTCAGTTACCACTCCTTATTCCTTCTGTTTGAAATCAGTGGGACTCTACCAGCCGCTGAGATGGTTGCAGTACACCTCGGTTTTTGGAGATAACGCGTCGTGCTCGGTTCGGAGACAGGATTGTGATCTATAGCGACTCAAAACGTGCCTTGAGCGCTCTCGGGGCATTGGAATCTCCACACCCCCTGGTTTGGGTATTCGTGACGCCACGGTTGCCTCGAGCCAGCTGGGTGTCGAGATTATCTTCTACGGGCTTCTTGAACATGTGGGAATTGCGGGGAATGAGCGCGCTGATAAGGGTGCCAAAGAGTCCACGATGACTGGGTGACCAGACCAGCGTTTGGCTCTTCCTCACACCGATTACATGGCAGGAATCAGGGCAGCTCTCCGGTCTGCTTGGCAAAGAAGATGGGAGACGGCCAAGGAGAACTTAAAAGTTACGTGCCATTGTGCAGCGACTGTTCCCATGGAACAATTGCGAAGGCTTCAGGTTGCTTTTTCTGTTCTTCGAATTGGGCACACTCTCGGGACGCACCGTCATTTGATGGAGCTCTCGCCTGCATTTTATTCCGACGATGCCTTGGCTCCTAGATTGTTCGGCACATTCTTGTTGAATGTCCCACTCTAGAGGAGGCTGGTCTTCTCCATTTATTTGATTCTCTGTTATAGATCCAAGTTCCTGGTCCGGTGGTGGGCAGGCCTCCCCTCGACACCTGAGTTTATTATTTTATTTAATTTTTTTTGCAAATTTTAAAATAGCCCAATACTAAGCTATAATTTTAATTACAATGACGTATGCCCTTTAACGCAGTCGCCAGATGGGCGAAAAAAAAATATATATATATATATATATATATATATTCTCCCGCAGTTACTAGCAAACACCCCTGTCATGAGCTACGACCCTTTACCGCCACATGATTCCGTCTGCGACTACAACATACCCCAGTCCCCGGCGAGACCTTCCAGTTCGTCATCCAACATCTTGGCCTCCTTTTTCAGGGGCCTTCTCCCGAGTTACGACCCGAACGCCCCCGAAGACGACCAAAGGTAAAGTTCGAAGCGGGTAGGACGATCAGCATTAAATGGTGAGGTGATTGTCCCCTAGACACGTCTCCCCTGGCCAGCAATTTCTTCAAGTTAACTTTTGCCTTTCAGCTGGAAGGGGTTGGGCCCACTATTCCAGACCCCGCCGGTCGCTGACTGACCTGCCTGCGCTTAGGTTTGACACTTCTCATCACCTCTCACCTTTCCCTTCCTTTATCTGGGTTTATTCTAGAGCAAAGTCCAAAGTGCGAGTCGCCAGGCCTTCGGGCGCTTTCCTCACTGAGCGAGAAAGATGTAATTTGGCTTTTAGTGGCGATTGAACGATGCCTCCGTTTACCATTGTTAGTCTCTCTCCCTGGCCGATAGGATGTATGCGTCCATCTCCTATAGTAAGTCTCCATATGGCCGTCCCTATGGTCAATAAAAGGTTGCCTCCATGGCCGATACTATGTCTGTCCCCATGGTCGATAGGTCTGTCTCTATGCCCGATAGGTGGTCTGTCGCCATGTCCGACGGAGGTCTCTTCCCATGTACGATAGGATGTCTGTCTCCATAGCCTATAGGAAGTCCGACTCCATGGCCAGTAGGAGTTCTTTGTCTCCATTGCCGATAGAAGGTTTGTCGCCATGGCCGATAGAAGGTTTGTCGCCATGGCCGATAGGAAGTCTGTCCCTCCAACTCTTCCACCAGAGAAGAGGTTTACTCATCTCGCAAATCTTCAGGTATATCTGCTTCCCCCTCAACCCCTTCTTTGGAAGCGCCCAAGGGCGGCTCCTCTCTGACACTGCTCGCCTTCGCAGCGCAGAGGACTGCCAAAAGATCGGGCATAGCTAGCCCAAACTACCACGAAAAGTTCTCGAAGGCGACAGCACCCCGAGTTCTTCCTCCCGTAAGCGAACGGCTATTCCCATGAGGGTCTTCTCTTCGAAGAGGGCCCCTGCATCTCCTCCGAGCTATGCCTGGAGGGCATGTTCTTTCAATAGAATTGAGGCAAGCTCCAGGCCAACTGGCAGGAGCTGCGGACGCTCGTTTCCACGGTTCTTCGGTTCCCCGCTAGCTATCTTTTTGTTGCAACCCATGCTGGGCGCGTGCCCCATGCCTACCCTGGCGTGGTATAAGGGTTTGTGACCACAAGACCACGGGATGGGGGCCGAGCAGGAGGATGTCTCCGTCCTTGCCTTTGCTTTGCATACTTTCTGGCAGTAGCTGTGTAGCTGCACCTGGATAAGAGATGTACCGTTATTTCTGCTTACATTCCACCATCAGCCGACTTCGATTCAGACTTCCTTCGCATCGTGGCGCGGTTGGCGGGGCCCTTTTTACTGCTCGTGGATTTGAACGGTATACACCGCTTCTGGGGAGGACTACTCAATCAATCCTAAGGGTCAGGTCTTCGGCTACCTGATCGATGAGCTGGAGTTAGGTGTCCTAAATGTGGATGAGTTTACGCATCACTGTCCGAGAACCGCTTCATTTTCCTGCCTTGATCTATCCCTGAGCTTTCCGGATGCACAGCCTGATTTTGGGTGGGACGTGGTCGATGACCCCTATGGTGGTCATAACTTTACCATTCGAATAACATTTTCTGGACCACTGCCTCTTGAAAAAGACCTCGCCCCGTCGGTCGTTTTTCGTTTTGGGCGTGAGCGCGGTAGTCCGCATTTCATGAAATTGCTGATTTCACTATGCGAGTCGAGGAGTTTAGGTCAATTGATGAGGCCGTAAGTTCTTTGGCAACCTCATCGCCGTCGGCCTAACTACTATTCCTAGAACGTCTGGAGAACGGGACCGCAATCGCGGATCCTACTTCCGTGGCGGAGTCTTTGGCGACAGCTTTTTTAGCCGGGATGCTGCTCCGCCAGCATTCGATGCGCGTCGTCATGTTCGCAGAAGGCCACCGACTGAACTTTACCTCCAGAGGCGGAGAACCCTTCGACAGGTTTACATTGAGTGATTTACGTTTTGCTTTCGCTCTGTGCGCAGACATCGCCCCTGGTCCGGAAGATGTCCCGTAGGCCATGCCTCGACACATGGGTGAGCGATGCATGCACTTTCTGCTAGATTCGTTCAACAAGATCTGGGTAGAGAGTATCCTTCCAGACTCCTTGCGAATAGCTACTGTGCTCGCTTTTCGCAAACTGGGGAGAGATCACTCTACCCCGGCCGGTTTCCGCCCAATCTATCTAACTGCCTGTGCAAGTTTGAGAAATTGCTAAGTACTAGACTAGCCTTTTTTTTTGCACAATACGGCTTCCACAAGTTCTACTCCAGGTCAGATGTTCTGTTCCCATTGGAAAATGCTATCTGCCAAGCTTTCCTTCGTAGAAAACACTAACCACGGTGTTTTTCGATTGTAGAAGGCCTATGATACGGTATTATGGAAACCACACGATGTGGGCGAGGAGATGCCTCCCAATCTTTATTTCTGCCAGGTGTCGATTCAGCGTACCTGTCTGTTGAGCACTCTCTGCCCCAATGGAGTAGGAATAGAGTGTCCCGCATGGAAGTGTCCAGTGTCACAGTCTGCCCTGAGCATTGATTATCACTTCGGTGTGCTACCTATCAATGGCGCGACGGCTTCAGTTCACTTTCTGTCTTCGAATTAGGCACATTCCCGGGACGCACCGCCATTTGTTGGAGCACTCCTCTGCACCTTGATGCGATGACTGTTGTCCCCTAGAATGTACGGCATATTCAGTCGCGCTTGGGGGCTGGTAGGCCCCCCTCGACTCCTGTGCTTGCTTCCTTCTTGTGAGTTTTTTTTTATTTTACTTGAAATTGAGTACGGCAGCTCCATCTTTTCTTACAAATCTTCTCTGGTGATCCTAAGTTGGTTTTCGCTGTATTCTAATTTTCTCAATCGGGGGTCCAACTCCTCTACCGTTAAAAGCAAAACAAAACAAAACAAACAAATAAATAAATAAATAAACCCACGGCTGGGGATCTATTATGTCCAACCAACCAATCAATGTTGACTTTGTGGGTCCACCCCCAGAGGTTGAATTTCGGATTTCCTGGATGTTTATATAATACATACGCCTTTCCGGACTCATCGTTACCTGTGTCCCTGCCCACCCCTTTTCTCATTTAAAAGTTCCTTTGTTGGTTACATTAATGCTGTAAATAGAAAAAAAAGAAGAGAACAAATAGTAGAAAATGTGCGGAAAGTAGATTTTCCACCAATATATTTTGGCCTTGAGGCGATGATGTTAACTACTGCCAATGGAGTAGCATCGACAATCTTAAATTCCACTGCTGTGAAATTTACTTCCATCTTTTTTTCCATTTTCGACTCGTGTGTAGGAGGGCGGACGATGGTGGCCGCAGAGAGGCTGCGCGCGGCGAGGACGATCTTGAGGGTGCCGGCGCGGAACTTCGCGCCAGCGTTAACACCCTCCTGGAGGCGATGAGAAACCTATTCTCCAACATTCAC
Organism: Ceratothoa steindachneri; assembly: GCA_963969495.1. Lineage (NCBI taxonomy): Eukaryota > Metazoa > Arthropoda > Malacostraca > Isopoda > Cymothoidae > Ceratothoa > Ceratothoa steindachneri. The sequence continues at coordinate 20,413 of CAXAKS010000181.1, read as the reverse complement.
TTGGCCGAGGATACCCCGGCAGGAAACGAGGACGCGGATCGCTCTGAAGAGGACGACGACGGAGCGCACAGCGAAGATGGGCACGGGTCTCGTCGGTGGGATTAAAACACCAATATTTTTTCCTTTTGTTGGACAGGTTTCTATGGCAATACTCCCGGTCAGGTCTTAATAGTAACCCTCACGAAAATTCTTCTATAGGTTGGCTCGACGTGAGAATCACCTCGGGGAGGGGGGGCATTTTTGTAATGTTTACAATGATCAGGGTGGTGTGACAAGTGCCAGGAATGTCTGAGTTATTTTTTCTTAGACACACACACACACAGTCCTTCTGCCAATTTTCCTCCTACCGCCGCATCCGTGTTGAACAATGCGTGCATGGGATAAAAATTTCCGAGGGGTATAAAGTACTTTGTGAGGTGAGAGAAGTAAACGAAATCCGTTAAATGACCGTGGACGGCGCCCAACCTTCTTCACACACCCCTCCCGTGTCGCGAGCCCATGCTAACTAAACCCGTTATTGGAAAATGTGGCTTAGTTATAAAAAAAATATATATATTTCTTCTTTTATCAGTCTTTACGTTCAATAGATCTTGTCGTCCCTAGCATTTATTAAAAAAATATATATATATGTACTTAGGAATTATGTAAATATTTACTATAAAGGCGCCGGAAACGTCCTGTGTATATTGCACATTTTGTGCGGTGTCAATACTTTTCCTACATTAATCATTTCTATATATTGCCCTACCTGTCCAATCAGGAAGGCTAAAAAAAATTTTAGTGGGTTTTACTGAAGATGTCTGAAATTCAAGATGCCTTTTATTTCTCAGTGGATCCCTAACGCCAAGACGTCCATAATTATGTCTCCATTTGACGCCTTATAACACCCGATGTGGCTTCATTTCGCTGTAATCAGACACGGTGTTCAGACTGTTAAGCCTTAGCACCATGAATGGTTTGGCCATCATTCAGGCTAAGTGAAACGAGTGTAAAATAACCAAACTTCCTAAGGCAACATTCTCGGCAAGTTATTAAAGAATGTGAATTTTATTTACATGGGGTTCAAAAATACTTAAATTCCATTGGCGGTAATGGCTATAGAAAACCCCGCTCAGTCATGCGTGTGAGCCATCTTTGTGGCAATTTCAGTGTGGAAGAATAATTAAACTATTAAAAATAAATCTTTTTATTTGTCCTGTTAGAATCATAAGGAAAACTTTAAAGGCGGGCAACAGTCATAAATTTCTTAGAAAGCTTTAAAGAGTTTATAAAAGTAAAAAAACAACTTCCCTATAAAGGTTTAAAATGTCTATAAAAAGTAAACAAGAAAGTTCGTGGAACTAAATTAACCTTTTTCACATTTAGTGAAACATGTACCTTTCTACATGGGCTTAAATTAACCAAAGGTGGTTGGTTCCTCTAACTACCTTTTATACCTCTACAATAATGTTCCGTATAATGAATTTTCCTTTTCTTTCTTTTCCTGTTATAAAGTTTGAGAGGGCATCTCCAGATGCGCGAGCGCTAGTTTGGCAGCGGATTCTTTGGCTGTTCTACGATTTTTGCCGACACCTGTGAGTTCCGGGTAACCCTCCATCTGGAAAGAAGGTTGGGAGAAGATTTTTGTCACTCGGGTCTCTTATTTAAGTTACTACGGTAATCATTTGGGGTGAGCTGCATGTCGTAGGTGACTAAATAAAACCACTAATGAGAGGGATGTATGCGGGTCGGAGGGGGGAGGGGGACACTGTGGGGGAGTTTTAAATTGCAGTTGCTTTGGATGTCAAGGCAGAGGGCCGAGAACGAATGCCCAATTATATCACGGGGAGAAAAAGCAACAACCTAACACCCGAAACTGTAGAATGTAGGAGACCAGCCTCCTACAGAAAGTATATAATTACGCAATCAGGTATGCGCGAACTAGTCTCGAATACAAGGGATAAGGTGATAGCGAGACAATTCCTTGGCCTCTCTTTCAGAGAGGCCAACAAGTGAAATACAGAAGTTGCTTAACGTACAAACACACAAATCAGTGGCGCGAAGGTGGAAGATGCGAGAATGTGTTGGCATTTTTGAGAAACTGAAGTACGAATTTCTTGCTTATTATGGTATTAGTATTGAATTGGCCATCAGAAGTATTAAAATTGGGAATTTCTTTTATAAGTGCTGATTCAATTAAGCCTCGATGTATATAATTGAGAGACGAACTATTTTAGAATTATCAATATTAATTTGAGGATTTTCATTGGACATCTGTAGAAATAAACTCGAGGAGCGGGCTCCACGTCGCATATCGCATTTGTGTTCATTCATTCCTTTGGAAAATCTGTTGCTTTCACAGATATATACTTCATTATATGATTTGCATGGAATAAAATAAACTCCCTGTTCTTTATCGATCGATCTATTTTTGGATAGGCTATGTCTGATCGTATTCTCGTACTGAAAGGCAACATTGTTGTTGTTGGTCTGTGTCAACTTTTTGAAGTTGATTAACTGGGGGGGGGGGTATGGAAAGGTAACAGAATATTTGCCACATCTGTTTTCCTTATCATTAGATGGGTCTGCCTTTATAGTGACACTTTTCTATGAAACAAAGGGGATATTGCAGTTCAATGAATGTTTGGATGATTATATTAATTTCGTCTTGCAAGAAACAAAGATCACAAATGCGATATGCTCTCAGGAACATGGAAGAAACTACAGACCTTTTAACGGATACATCGTGACACGAGAAATAATGAATATAGGCATTATAATTAGTTGAGTTTCCGGTAGACGCAATAGTATGCTTTGTCGTTTATTTTAGATATTTTTTACATCCAGAAACGGCATTGAGTTGTTCAGTTCCCATTCTACTTTTAAATGTAATAGTTGGGTGGATCTTATTCAATTTTTCAAAGAAAGAATCAAATTTGATAGGCCATGTGGCACATATATCATCTACATAGCGGAACCACGTATGGGATTGGGTAAAATGAGGTGCTTTTCAAAATCCTCCATAAACAGATTGCATAATATCGGGGAAAGGGAATTGCCCATACTCATGCCGTATTTCTGCCTGTAAAAACAATCTTCAGCTCTGAACACATTGTCCGTCACACGCAAACGAACTAACTTTACAATTTTATTACATGGTAGGGGTAATGTTAGGTTGACAGGCAAGTTTTTCATAATAACATCCAGAGCTTCCTCAACGGGACCTTTTGTGAAGAGGCTATTGACATCAAGACTTAACAACTGCTTAACTGGATAATGTAAGCATCAGAAATGCTACCAACTCATCGGACCTCATTTCCAAAATTAAAAATCTTGACCTGTGTAAAAAAAACTTAAGCTTTGACATAAATAGTCTGTTTACAAAAGTCCCGGTCGATGAAGCGCTTGACGTTTTATCGAAATTTCTTCCCAATTTAGATATTAACCTACCTTTACCGATCCCTAAAATTATTAAATTAGTGCGCTTATGTGTAACGAATAATGTATTTTTAACTGGATAAGTTTTTTTCGCCAGAAATATGGCCTAAGTATGAATACCCACCTTTCCCCCATCCTATGCAATCTATTAATGGAAAACTATGAAATGACCCTCCTTCCTAGGATCCATTCCCAACCTCTTATCTGGTTCCGATATTTAGACGGCATCCTGTCGGCATGGCCCATAGACAACAACAATTTCAATGAATTTTTCAACAACCTGAATTCGTTACACCTATCGATAAAATTCAAAGTAGAATGGGAACATAATAATTCTCTACCGTTTCTAGACGTAAATATCCACTGTTTAAATAATTATATTCAGTGCTCAGTCTATCGAAAGCCTTCAAATTCAAATGCTTACATACATTTTTTTCTCTCTACATGATAAATCTGTTAAGAGATCTGTTATTTCTTCCCTCTTTCTCCGAGCCTATAGAACGTGCGACTCAATCTTCCTTCAGGATGAAATTAACCACCTTATCTGCAATTTCATTGAACTAAAATATCCAATTCACCTCATAAATAGATGCCATTCCAAAGGACAAAAAAACTTCTATGCCACCTCCACACCACGAAGGGATGATTTTAAAAAATGTATTAGTTTCCCATATGCTCCTCCAGCCTTGGCTCCTCTAAGATAATATACGAACGGAAATAACATAAATATTACATTTAAATATTACAATACCATTCGAAAATCTCTGACTAGACTGCGCCCCATCAATCTCGATGCTGGAGTTTACAGTATACTATGGTATAATTGCAAATTAACATACATCGGAAAGTCAGGCCACTTTAATAAGAGGAGGAAAGAATATTTAGCTGATATCAGAAGGTGTATGAATAATTCAAGTCTTTACGCAAATGCAAACGCACGACCATAGAATTGATATTAACCATGCAAAAATCATTTATAAATCAAACAATTATATTGAAAGGAGAATTGTGGAATCCATCATCATTAACAAAGTTGATAATTTCAATTTATCTGAAGGGCAATACAAATTTAACAAATATATAATGAATAGAGTCACCAATTGTATCTATAAGGCCCCGGGTGTAATGAGTCTTGGGGATTAGCAACTCGCCAGTTTGTTTTCGGCCCATTTCATTTTGTTTAGCTTCTCATTCACGCCAGATTTACTAGAGTATATATATTTATATAGTTTTTCTTTCCAGATTGTTTCCTGCTGTTTCATTTTGTTTAGGATGTGTGTTACCTTATATATACTGTGCTCCTTATCTAGCGTCTTCATATTAGTTGAAAATGGCATGTTGTCGAAACTAGTCCGATAGTTATAAATAAAATCTTGATTCAAATATTGTGGTTTACCATTATCTTCCATATATATATATATATATATATATATATATATATATATATATATATATATATATATATATATATATATATATATATATATATATATATATATATATATATATATATATATATATATATATATATATATATATATATAAATAAATATGTAGAGTTTATGAATGGTAACCTACTCCAAACCCAACTCACCTAACAAGAAAAAGGAAAAATCTCCTACCTCGACAATGCACTTAGCGGGGCCATCGTCAGTAGCGCCATGAACGGTCATCTTAACACCAGGAACTCGCTCGTACAATTCGCGGACGCAGTTTATTGGAATAACCTTCTTCGTTGTGTTGAACTCATCGTGCATCAAGTATTTTATGATCTTCCACGTCGTCTGAAATAATCATTATTGATGCAATGAATTTCTTCTTCACCAATTTACATAGATTTACTAATGTCTAACCATAAACGTCCACCGATAGGTCAATTTTTGATGCCTAGATAAGACGAAGTTATGACATGATGAATGGCGCTCTCAAAGCTGCCAGTCAATAAGATGGAGTTTCTCTCTCATTTCAGCAGGAATATTCGTCCTTTTCCCTCTGAGGCAGAGATGAGCTAAGAAAGTCCCGAGTCGAGTGAAGTCGTGGCTACTGTAATAAGTCAAACTAATTACAAGGTATAACCAAGTTATATGGTAAGGACGAAATATTAATCACGTATCGGTCACCTGACGACTGCCGACTTGGGCATAAGTCGCCGTAATCATTTTAAAGGATACTGTTAGGCTAGATATAACAAAGGTGTAAATGGCACGCAAAAGAAAGAAAAACAAACAAATATACAAACAAGAGCTAAAAAGATGCAAGAGAAACAAGCACGCCTCAGCGTCGGGGGGAAACCCGCTCAGGAACATGCGACCTACTGAGTAAAATAAAGTGAAGGAGGCCAGCCTCCTCCAAAAAGTGAGATAATACATAAATTTGCGGACATGAAACCATCCCGAGCACGCCTAGAAAAAAAAAAAATTAAAGGGTGATAATTCCCCTCCCTCCCTGCGCGAACGGTTTTAATAGTAACGTTAGCAACATATGTAGCGAATATATCTACGTTTAATGACGCCCCGCTGTCGATATAAATAGCGCCTATCACAGCTTCAACAGTATCTCCTAAAGCCTTTGGAACTTCAACTTCCTGAAAAAAAAGAAGAAATGGCTGTTAGAATTGGTTTTTTCAAATCTGATTCAATCTTTGAACTTAATAATTGTGAAACTATCCTAGCCAAAAAACTTCACTTACAAAATAAGTAATCATGGTCTTGCTGGTCCTTATAAAGGTAAAATTTTTCAAAACATCCAGATGAGAAACAAAACACAATCATACTCTCCCTGCAAGTCGCAAAAATCAGGAATCTACGAATACAACCACAAAGCTAAAGCCACACACATTAAAAACAATAATGAAGAACTGATCCAACATCGAGAGAAAGGACACAGGCAAACAAGCAAGAAATTCTTGAAAACTATGAGAGATTCGCCAAAGGAGAACCAGAATCACGGAGCTATATTCTCAAACGTTAAATGAATCAACTTCGGAGAAGATGTTACCTTTCAAAGAGCGACACTCATTTGCAGTAGACCGAAACATGACCACATAATTCAATACAGAAATGGTATCAAACCAGACCTTATGGTAGGCAAAATCCTTCCAAACTCTGATGCCATCATGCACATAATCAACCACTATTGCAAATGTCTGGTAAAATGACCACATAATAACCAGCTTCAAACCAAATAGAACAATTACTGGCTCCAGGTCATACCGCCCTGCCTCCTTACTCTGCATGCAGCCCGCCCAAAATTATGAAAGGTCAATTACTACTACATAACATAAACTCACATCCCACTACCGGATTTTGCATAAGTTCTGTTATAGTTTTTTTTTTTAATCTTTCAGAGAGATTTAGGTGTGTGATAGAAAAAGTTCCGTCAAATAAACTTAAAGTTCTACTTTTCCAGCACGTTTCATTAAAACTTCTTTTCATTGTGTGCAGCTATGTTGCGATGGAAGTGAAAATAATCGAGATCTATGCTCATATGCGCGCGGGCCATAACAAGTCCGACATCGCAAAGCGGCTCAACGTGAGCCGGATGATGCTCACAGTCGCTGAGAGGCTCAAGAACAAGGAATACCTCAAAGATCGACCTCAAGTTGTCAACTGTTTGGCTGTGGGAAAGGCCTTCGAAAATGCACCCTCCGAGGTTCAAAATTACTGCACTCGCAAAGATCATCATCTCGGTGGCAACGACGGTGTCCAGGGCAGTCAAGGAGGAGGGCGGACAGAGCTTGAGGTGCGTAGAGAGGCCTCTGGTCAGTAACTATGCGAGAACAAGGTCGGGAGCGCAAGATTGAATAATATTACAATTTAAACACATATTTAATGATGTTAAAACGTGTCTAACTGAATCAAAACGATCATTATGTCCTTTGTTAATTTCAGCCTAGTGTTAGGCTACTTTAAAATCCCCAAACCAAACCAAGAAACCTAAGAAAAAACTAAAAAAAACAACAACAAAAAAAACAAGTGGCAAAAAAATCAAGGAATACAAGACAAAGACCAGTCAACTAAAATGGAAGAGGCAAGCCTCCTCCAAAAAGTCAGATAGTATGTGTGCAGGAAACCTCCCGTATACAAAGGACAAGCGGTAGAGAACCTGCTCGTCACAGTAGCGTGAGAAGATAACGTGCGCGAAGATCACCCACACTGGGACATTCAGCAAGAATGTGCAGAACAGTCTGGGAAACACGGCATTCATCGCAATAAGGTTCCGGCGAGTGCTCCATCATTTTTTTTTTTTAAGAGGCTATCTGGCGACTGCCAACTTGGGCATAAGTCGCCGTAAACAAACAGCCTAGTTCTAGGCTACTTTAAAAAATTTGAACAGAAAACAACAATAAAAAGAAATAACAGGAAGCAATAACAATAACAAAAACAACAAAACTTAGTTAAATGAAAGGGAGAAGGCCGGTATCCCACCAAAAGTCAACAAGTCCACCAGTCAATGTGCACGCACTCGTCCCGAGTACAAATGACAGGCGGTAGCGACCCCGCCCATCCCGGTACCGGGACAGGTAACGTGCGCAAAGATCACCCAGACTGGGACATTCGACAAGAATGTGGCGAACAGTCTGGGGGACGACGCAGTCGTCACAATAGGGCCCAGGCGAGCGCTCCATCAAATAGCGATGCGTCACACGAGTGTGTCCGATTCGGAGACGACAGAAAACGACCTGAAGCCGTCGCGGCATTGGGGGATAGGTCCATGGGAACAGTCGCGGTGCAATGGCACGCAACTTTAAGTTTCCTTCGAACATCTCCCATCTTCTTTGCCAAGCAGTCCGAAGAGCTGCCCGTATCCCTGCCATGTAGTCGGTGTGAAGAAGAGCGAAACGCTGGTTCGGTCGTAGAGTCCTCGAGGACTCTTTGGCGCCCTCATTCCCTGCAATTCCTACATGTCCAGGAACGCAGCAGAAGATAATCTCAACATCCGCCCAGCTCGCCAAAACCGTCGCGTAACGGATATCGCGAACCAGGAGATGCGGAGATTCCAATGCCCCGAGAGCACTCAGGGCGCTTTGTGAGTCGTTATAGATCTTCGTTATTTTTACAGACTCCCTTAATTCTCTTCAAAGTATTAGCGACAAATATACATAACATATTTCACGCAGACTACAGCATCAGATTCATACAGTATTACAAAGTAAAACGTAGAATTTTGCTGGATACCTGGGCAAATACAAAGAGAAATATGCAAAAAATCTTAGAGTTTACACACCTTTCTTTTGCTTCGCCGTGCAACTCGGAGATCGCCTCTGCCAGGTAGGTCCCCGTCTGGCTCACGGTGATCTCCTTGATCCTGAGGAAGGCGGAATGCCTCTTGAAGGTGACCTTGTCCAGCCATGTCACCGTCATCCCCAGGAAGGCCCTGTTGCTTGCCGACCAGCTGTCGGACGTGGTGGCGACGAACTCCTATTGGCGAGGAGGTCTGTCAGGTCGGCCTTGACCTGGTCCTCCATCGCCCTGATGTCGCAGATGAGCTTCCACCTGAAGGGGATCTTGAACTGTGGGCAGGCGTACGCCCATAGGGACTTATTGTGTTCATTGTCTGTCTCTGAGGAAGGCTTCATGCAGCCAATGAAGGACCTGAAGCAAAATTAGAAGTTTTAGAATAAATTTAAAATTACAAGATTTCTTATTCATCATATCATCTTTTATATGAGTGTATGAGACATATAAAATGTTAAAACATGTTTAAGAAGTAAAACAGAAAACTATTAACAGTTTAAACCATCTGCATATATTAAATTTAATGAATATATTAATATTATTCAATCATTCAGTGTCTAAATTGAGTTTCACAGTTTTAAAATTAAAACACTAAAAATAAAAAAATATATTGATACTTTAACTTGAAAAATTAAAATTACTCACCTATAGTACAGTTCGAGGCACTTCTGGGAGAACTACTCCTTGAAGCTCTCCTCGATGCTGGCCTGCCCCTTGGTCGCGGCCGCGTTTGCTGGCGCTCTCGAGAGCTGCCTTGAGGTCGTGGACTTGACCAGGGTGGTACCTCTGGCAGTCTATCTAAAAAGTAGAAACAAAAATGAATTAAAATTCATATAGTAAAAACTAAAAATAAATGACTAACTTTTAGCCTGTTTAGTCTTTGTCAAATAATTATGAATCCTGGTAACATAATTAAATTTAAGGTCACCTTCAGGTTTGAAGTTGTTCCATGCTGAATTTTGAGTCTCTTTGAGCATTTGGTGCAGGTAGCCTTGTTGTTGTCCACGACCTTGTAAACAGGGCGATGTGCCTCCAATTGTTCTTCTGGCTGAGGCTGGAGCTGTCTGTCTCCATTGTGGCTTTGCTCTCAGCCGACTCGTTCGAGTCCAGCGGCATCCTGCTCTCGCTGCCCAGGAGCGGAAGGGTCAGGGTGTCCTCTACGCCCATCATGATGTTGTCGTTGACCGCCGCCGCCTGGTCGCTGTGCTGGGAGCCCAGGAACTGCTGGTTTGCACCGCTGGCGTTCCTGTTCCTGGGCTGGGGAGTCAGAAATCTCTCCATACTGGATGTAACGGACGCGTCTTCGTCCGTTATCAAAGGTGTGAATAAAACTCCGTCTTCGACAAGGCTACTTCTTTTGCATGCGTTAAATTCTGTACAAAAATTCAGTATTTAGAAACAAAATTACGAAACACACAAATAAATGCTAAGTTGAATGTACAAATAAATGCTAAATAGCAACAAGCAGGTGCGCACAAGTAAGAAGCCGGCGCGCACGAATACATGATGAAACTTGCATGAAATAGCTAATTCACGAACTTTAAGCTTGATTTATCGTTACTTTATGAAACTAATAGTCTAGATATGATCATATTAATACCATTAAAACGAAATAGAAATACTAAATGCAAATATTAATGGTGAAACTTACTGCCATTGGGGTCCGCAATAGTAGGAAAATGAAAACAGAAGGATTACTTCGAAGGGTTCACAAGTGGTGGCAAGGAAGCAGCGCAGCAGCAGCCTGCTCTCACGACGACTGGCTCTAAACTGGTGCGGCGCGTCACTTAACCGATATGAGACGCGTACGAAAAACCAAATCTAAACACGTATTATACTTACTTTATACTTTTAAAATATAAGCTTGTCATTATATATGATTTAATAATTAATCATGATATTTTACGCATTTTATTATAGAGAAAATACGAAAGTGTGAATAGAATAAAATAAAACGGAAAAATATTTACTTGAGAAAAATCTAGAAAAATTTATTAAGAAACTGCTATTGCAAAAAAACAAAGACGAGGTCAACCTGGATTAATCGCAAATCGCTTTAAATTTTCGGCAGTCCGATTGCGATTATCCGATTTGTTTGGCAGGGGTTAGTCCTATTCGATTATCCGATTCGAAAATGTGAGTCCGATCAAGTTTAGCTCTAATCTCAATTGAGAAAGAGGGTTTATACAAAGAAGTCATCGATTTATTTAATGGACAAGATAGAAGAATAGATTTAACATTAAAATGAAGTGAGTAGCTTACAATTTTATAGTTAATTTTAATGAACATCATATTTACTTCAATTGACATATATTTTTGTAAAACTTGAATTGCTTTCTCATCTTCAAAAGTCCCCGCACGTCACTGGATGGGGGATATTACTAAGTATTTTAAAGTTGTAAAGGCTAATTTCAGACTTACATATTTTTATGTGATCTCGTATGGGGAGGGGTCTGGTTTGTTTAGAACCCACCCCGTGTAAGTCGATTTTCCCCGATGTTACTCGATGCGACAATGGATTGACCTAATGGTCGAACCAATTTAAGATGAATTGCAAGATTGACAACTATATTTATAAATTACAGATGTGCGGCAGGGAAATGGAAAAATATTTTCTTACATCTAACCTACATACCTGTTTTCTAAGTTTGAAATGGTAATCCCAGGTTGATATCATGTCTAAAATGTGGGCCATGCCTGTATATAGTACTCAAAATGTGGCCTAACCTCCTTCCTTTTTTAACTAACATTTCTTCTTTATTTATTTGCCTCAAAACACTGCTTAGAAAACCTCAGTGCCCTATCTACTACTATTCCTGTCTTTTTTTCATCCTCTACTGAGTTTGCCCAATGCCCATCTATTTCATAACTAAATTCTCTATCACCTCTTCCCATGTATATAACTTTGCATTTTGAAGACATCTACGACTTCTGTGCCTAAGCAAATAACTTATTTAAGTCACTCTGCATTTAGAGTTACCCTCAACTTCTTTTACAGAAACTACTAATTTGATGTCATCTGCAAAAATTAGCACTGCTATTAACTCCTTCCCAAAGGTCATTTATATAGATTACAAATAATAATGGACCCAAAATTGATCCCTGAGGCACCCAGCCAATTACATAGCTTCAATTGATTGCAGTTTGGGTATTTATGATAAAAAGATGCTTTCTTTCCTGCACCACATGTTTTCTATCGACGGTTAGAAGGGAATTCGAATGTTAGAGAAATTTTTTGTCACAGAGGAAAATTTTGTTTACATAATTATTTTGCTCAAGCTTCAAAATCACTGAGGGAGAGAAAGATTAGTTGGTTTGTTTATGGCGAAAGGAAACAAAATAATGAAGCAACTGCAGTAATTGTGGGGTTCAACCAAAGCCAAATAACACCATTTTATTGATTGGAATAAACAAAGGTAAAGAGAATAATTTACTATAAAATATAACTTTAAGAAAAGAATATAGTCACGGATCTTCCCGTAGCCTTTAGGACACACATTTGCGGGTACAAACAAGAGATGGCGTGATTAATGGAGACAAATGAATTATGGATCAGCCGTTACAACATACTTGCGGAGTAGCAATCTTTTCTTTCTACAGATGCTACCTGCAAATAAAAAATGCTTTTTTAGCACATCTGAGGAAATAAAAACGATTGACAGAAAATATAAATAAAAGTTTAATCTTCTACCACATTTTTGAACACCAGCTGCATACTCACTGATTACACGCGCTGTGTTGCTAAATCAACGCAGTTAGTCCGATTATTTTTTTTTATTTAAAGGCAAATAATACTGTACAAAAAAACATAAAAAAGCCAAACAAATTTAAAACACATTTTTCATACTTACATCACACAAAAAACTCCAGATCCATTTCATCAGTGTCATCCACACTAGAAACGAGTGGAACCTACAGGATAAATCTTGTCAGATGTAAAGTCCTTTAACATTTTTGAAGATGGAATGAAATCTTTACAACATTTGTTTGAAAACAATAGTTCTACCCTGATTCTGACAATAGCATCAAGAAGATTCAGCCGCATTCTGTTTCTTGCTCTTGTTTTAACTGAAGATACAAGATAGAATACCCTCTCAACTACGGCATTATTAAACAAGTAAGGGCAAAGTTAGCAAGATTTGTAAATGTGGGATGTTGAAGTACACCTTTTTACATTAAGTTGTGTCTGTTTTTTGACGGAGTTTTCATCCTGTGTTTCTCGTTTTTTTTTCGAGTTGAGAGGTTGCTAATTCTTGGTATGAGAGTGCAGTGGCAAAGTTTACAAAATGCTGCCTCTGACCCATCTTCAGCCATTTTGTGCCATACATATGTTTTCTCCCAATTATAATTCTATTTACGATTGTTATCATAAGAAACTATAAAAGCACGCAGTGTCACCGTGAAGAAACTTAGAATAGAAAATATACTTCCAGATTCGTTAGGCGTATATAACTCTATGCTAGGAGTTATTATAGCCTATGATTATAAATCATATGAGCAGATCCACATCCTTTTGAAGTTCACGCCAAACTGGATTAGGCATGACTCAGCCTGGCAACACTGCCTTTTTGGTCAGAAAAATATTTCCACGTCCGATGTAACTGATATATATATTTTTTAGGATAATATATAATTTTTCTCTACATAATTTTAACACTTAAAAAAGCCAGGAAAAAACAAAATAAGCCAAATTAATTCTCATACCCCAAGCAAACTGAAAACGAAGCCAGATTTAGGGAATTTGGCGTCAAAAAAGCCATTCTGACAACCCTGAATCAACGATGAACACTTTGGCAATCATTTTGGGCCCTCAAATCACTAAAATCGGCTAACAGCTCTAAAAAAAAGCTAGATTTATAGCTAATCTATAGAAATGTAAATAAATACAATAATGAATTTTTTTTTATATAGTATCAATATTTAACTATTAATATTAATGCACTTAATGTATTTACTGCTGTATAAGTGAGATTTCTTTGAGCAAAATATTTGATGGTTCATCTGTTTTACAACCAGATTTGGCAATATATAGTCCCTCCAGCATTTATTGTGCCATTTCAACTTTGTTTTACAGTTAGTAATGGACTTTCTTAACCCCGATTTTATTAAGTTCATGCTGTTAAACACCTTTTCTATGTTAGTATTCTAGTGTTACGATATTAATAAATGGATTTGACTCTGACGAGACCTTATAGCGAATAACTTTCCTCCCAAATTCCTGTCACTTTTGTACAGCAAAATTTTATTAAGTGAATTTTATTATAGTGAATTTGAGCTGTCAATATAAAAGACTATATTACATGAATTCCATTGCTTAGTTATAGGTTCCGTGTTTCGTTGACAAACCTTTTCTACTGACAATAATGGTATATGTGTTAGGATTTTTAAATTATTTGCTTCAACTGACAAAAAATAAAGATAAGAGAAAGTTCTTACATCGTTCTCTTAAACACTTTTCTTCATCTATTGTTATTTTCCTCTCAATCATTTAGTTTTTGAAGTTTATTGTTCAAATCGGTAGCAGAAGTATGGCCGGGAGTTTAAATATTCCTCAAAACACCACCGGCCTCGATTATAGCTATTGGAATTAAGATCTTGTTGGAATTAGATTTGCTAAATAGATAGATATGACATCTAATAATTTTGCTTTGTTGGTTACATTTGACTATCTTAATTCATTTAATTTCTGTATATTTTATAAAATAGGATACAAAAACAAAAGAAATGCCAAAACCAAAGAAATACCAAAACAAAAGTAATGCCGAATTCTTTTCGTCTTTATACAGCTCTGAACGATCTTCTGATGTGTAGCATTTCTCATTTAATCTCGTCTGGCTCAAGGGAAAGCCATCCTGTTTGAAGGTCATCCGGAATTTTCAACTGAGACTTTACCTTATGATAGCTTCATCTATCCTTTTAGATGACAGCTGTCTGGATGATCAATATGAAAACAACCACTTTTATGTTTGAAGAATAAAGAATTGTAGGTTTCTTGGAGGAGACTCAGACAATAGATGAGGAACGTCTAATTGAAGATAGTGACAGACGCATCTAATTAATATAAGTGAGTGAACTGATTTCTTGAATTTCTTGTATATCCATTATTTAATCCAACCATGATACTTGAATTATCGTCACAAGATTACATAGTGTTATCATGTTTATTTACTCTAATTCATTCTTGACAACATTACATGCTTAAAGCTCAAAAAGAGTGAGATGTGTTTATTTTCTTTGGGGTTTAGCTGAAATAAATTATTGTCACACGAATCATTTTGTGTAGCATTATGTCGCTTGATTCGTCTGAGAAGTAGACTGGATTTGCACTCTCCGATGTCATTAATTAAATCAGTTTCAAAATGATGATCCCCATATTCTGGCTAATTTGATAGCATTTAGTTCTGCGCATTTTAGTTGTGCTGTTATTTTACTGTCATCAAATGCGTGTAAAAGCGTTAGATTTTCTCAATTTATTATTGTCGTCCAAAATAATGAAAGTTACTTTTTTTTAAGTGTAACTAAATAAATTTAGTTATGTGTTAGTAGAGTTTGAGTTGCTTTCACGCGTTTGTTTGATTTAATATGAGCCACTAAGTCATAGTAATTAGCGTTACTTTTTTAATTACATACAGTACACTCAGCTTTAGTCCCGTCGCCATCGACTTCCTTTAACCAGGATTCGAATTCCCTGTTCTTTAACCACTCCTCTCTGAACTTTTCTTTGTACTGCTTTACTTTCGGCATAAATCTGAAAAGTCATGAACATTCGCCAAGCTAACAGTGGCACGGGTCGAGACACGGACACAAAATCATTATTATATTCAGCGGCCACTTAATTCTCAAAGTTTAGTAGAGGCAAATCAAAACAAACACTTTCGGCTATAAATCTTTACTCTTCTTCTCACCCCATATCAATGAATCTAATTTATTTATACTTGGCCATTTTTTTTTTTTTACATGGAATAATGAAGGTATATTTAACTTGTTTCATCCTTGGGGCAATACGGAAATCGCAAGTAATTTATTTTCATATAAGATATTAAACGCTTTGAATAACTTGCCTGCCACAATAATATCTAGTATGCCAGTAACCATGTTCAAGAATAGTCTTGACAATTTCTTTGAAAATAATTATGTTACATAAAATAAAATTGGACTTATCCATAGGCGTCTGGCTATGGATAACTTATGGTCTGGCTCCGCGTGGACCCAACGGTCTTTGCCACTTCCTCTTACTGTAATACTCTGATATCACAACTTGACGAATCTTTTTTCGATGCAGATAATTAGGCATGAGGCAGCTTAAAACACTCGTTTCAATCTTGTTTGAAACAATTAAGTATTTTCAAGTTTACCACCAGAAAACGCTTCATTGTTAGCGAAATAAATAACATTCGCATTAAACAGTATTGTTTTCAATTCTGAGTTTAAAACAAAAGAAGCTAAAAATAAGCTAGAAACTCCTCGTAATTGGCTAGTTTTTAAACTATCGGATTATTTTATTGGCTAGATGAAATAAACCTGCTAGATCTAGTCGAAAAAAAGGCTAAATTGGCAATCTGCACGCACTCTGTAGGGCGTGAAAAGGCAGAGGTTCAGAAGTTAGATTAATGTATCATTTTGCACGAAGAGTGCTCTAAACTTGTTTAAAATATCCTTTATAAATAGAGGGATAAGAGAGGTTGTATGAAACACGTCAACATATCATAAAAAAACTACAACTGCAGAAAGCAAAATGTAAAAAATGGTTCAATAGATCCATCATATCACACAAGTTAAATTAAATTAGTTTCCACATATTAACATCCCAAACAAAGCAAAATAAATTACGTCGGAAAAAATGGTAGATGTTCGGAAGGTGACCAGCCTCAATTTTGTAGATGATTTATATTTAATTTTGCTTAAAAACAGGGGGGTTTTTAATTTAGAGACTTTTTTTCTTGGGCAAAATCACCCACAAGTTTTTTTTAAAAATTAAAATAACTTCATTAAAAGTATATGGGCAGCCCATATAAGTTAACAAATCGGTGCCCATTTTGTTAACTGATTTTGTTTCAATCCATATTTAATTTTGTGCGTTAATTGATTTAGTTTCAATTCTTATTTAATTTTGCTTAAAAAAAGTTTGTTTAAAATTTAGAGGCACTTTTTTGAGGGGGAAAATCCATAGAAGTGTTTTTATTTTTAAATAAAATAACTTCATTAAAAGTATAGGATTAACCCGCGCAAGTTTACGAATCGGTAGCCATTTTAACTGATTTAGTTTCAACTAGCAAAGAAACCCGGCGTTGTCCGGGCATAAAAATGTATCTTGAGCAAATTAAATTCCCTGCTTGAGTTAAATTACGCAATTAAAAGTTGGTAGGTATAAAATATAAGGTCTATTTTAATTTTGAGTAATGGAGTAGTGTATCATGAGAGAGTAACAGAGAACGATTTTCACATACCAGTAATGCGGGCGGCTAGGCAAACGTGAGTACGCGAGTTGCAGCCACAGACTTTAAAGCGCGCCTTAAGCAGATGGGCGCGAGTTTTAAATAAATATATAAATTATTCGAGTCTCGGGGCATGCTGATAATAAGTATTATCGCGTTTTTTAAACAAACATTGCACTCGCATAATTGGTCTGGCAAAAATGAATTTTTCCACGGGTAATTCTGATGTTTTAATTGCAACTCATAGCCGCGTCTACTTGTCACCCCAAACCTAGAAATGGTAAAAGTTCGTACCTAACCTAACCTAACAGCCAGATGGCGTCACAGTTGCCAAATCTGAATAACCCATGTTACTCCCTGGGTCAAGTTACCTCCCATGGTCAGCTTTGTTGGCTTTCAAGGTCGCTCTAACTGGCCTCCTATAGCGGTCATATATATATATATATATATATATATATATATATATATATATATATATACAAACAGACTTTCGAAAATATAATAGACTGGGTGGATGTCACTGAGTTTGCATCATCAAGATGTAGGAATGGAACTGCTCAATATCAACATCAAGAAAAGAGTGAAGGAAATTTAGAGGAAAATAGAAGCACTTTCTCTAATATTTGCAGATCACGCACAACCACCAGAGTAGAAAACTCCATTAACACTTGAATTCCCAGCGGAAGACATCAGCTGAGAGTTGAGGAGGCACATTTGTTTACTTAGTAATTAACAATATCACCCCCCCCCCCTGACAATAACATATGACACAACAAAGATAACCAAACAGGAATACCGAAAAAATGGCCGAGATGAACCCGAAATGAACCAAACTATGTGCCTCAATTTGAATAACCGATAAGTGAGAACAGTGAGAAGTGGATTGATACAAAACTAAAGCAAAACAAAAGTAAAGTAATATGACCAAAGCTAAGTGAGAAGTGGAAAATTAAATCATAAATAAATATTAACAAATAAGCACTATATCATAAACAACATGAACTCAAACTCTACTAACACATATAACGAACTTTATTTTGCAAAGATGCATAAGTATACCTCATTTAAAAAAGTAACTTGCATTATTTGGGGCTTGCAAATAATCTAACGCTTTTACATGCATTTGATGACAATAAAATAAAATCACAATTGAAAATGCACAGAACTAAATGCTATCAAAGCAGTCAGAATATGTGGATAATCATTTGAAACTGATTTAATTAATGACATCGGAGAGATGAATCAAGCGACAACATAAGCTCATGCAACTTAAAAAAGATAACGACATGAATGGCGCAATAAACACATGAATGAAAGAGGAACTGCAAAAGCTAAAAGAGATTAGGTGGTTCTCCCTGCATTTGCATGAAGTTGAAAATGTAAAATTGGAATAAAAGAGATAAAGCGATGAAAGAAATTGAGCAATAGATGGATGCGTGATTCGAAATCCACGATCAAATCAGTACATTGAGTCTGTACTTTTTCGGAATAAGCTTCATGCTGTTATTACATGTAATATTTCTATTGAATTAAAAAAAGATGGAGTAATCCCCATTTTTGATTCAATTTAAGATTTTATATACTTCAATTAGTTGACCTCGTATACGTCTTGTTTCTAATTTGTAAAGGTTTAACTTTTCCAGCCGTGTATCATAACTGTATTTTCTTTATGATGGTATCATTTTCGTAGCCGTAGCTTGCACTCTTTCTAATCTTTCTATATCTTTTCTGAGGGAGGGCGACCACACCTGGGCACAATATTCTAGTTGTGGTCTTACTAAGGCATTGTACAAGTTAATTAATACGGTCTTGCTTCTATAGCTAATCTGTCTCTTAATATAACCGAGTATCTTTCGCGCTTTTATTTCTACGGCGACACAGTGTTATGTGAACTTGAGGTTATTTGACACAAAAATACCGAGATCCTTTTCGTTTTTTGTTTCTGCCATTGTTTTATCAAGGAATTTGTATTCTGCCTTCGGATTTTTGTAGGCAACATGCATCACTTTGCATTTTTCAAGGTTCAGTGGAAGTTTCCATTTTTCAGACCATTCGGCTATGTGGTCAATGAATGTCCTTATAAAAATCTATTATATCTTGCTCGGTAATTATACTTTTACCAGTTTACAATCGTCAGCGAATTTAGAGGTTTTAGAGATCAATCCCACGTTAATGTCATTTACATAAATAATAAAGAGCAAGGGCCCGAGGACCGATACCTGAGGAACGCCAATACTCACAGGTATCCATTCAGACTCTTCTCCATTGATCACGACCCTCTGTTTACGATTACTAAGCCAGTCTTCAAGTCTTCAATCCAATTTGCTATTTTACCTCGTATTCCTAGAGCTCTAACTTTAGATATTAATCTCCTGTGTGGCACCTTGTCGAAGGCCTTTTGAAAGTCCAGATACAGAATGTTGACAGATCTCTCACTATCATGAATTGTGTTAATGTAATGGGAGAACTGTAATAAATTTGTAAGACAAGATCTGTGTTTCCTAAATCCGTGTTGCGTGTTTCTTAGCAATTCGTTGGTTTCTAAATGGCTTACTATTTTTTCAGCAATAATACTTTCGAGCATTTTGCCAATTATTGATGTTAGACTTATAGGTCGATAATTGCATGCCAGATCTTCACGTCCTCTTTTAAATATTGAAATTAGCCTTTCGGAAGTCTAATTTTGTAATAGCTCTTACAATACTTTTGTGAGGTAATTTTAATTCAAATTCTATTAGGTTATGATCGCTGATGCAAAGTTGATCGCCTACGCTCACGTTTGAAATAAGTTCATCATCTGAAGTTAAGATTAAGTGCAATATATTCTCTCCTCTTGTTGCTTAGTAACCCATTGAGTTAGTAGATTTTCATCTACGAAATTTAGTAATCTTTCTCCTTTAGAATCTGAATTCTTTGTCCGCCAATTAATTTGGGGGTAGTTAAAATCGCCAATAATGAGAGAGAATCTGTCAAAAATTGATAAAATCGATTGTTTGTTTCATTTGATTAGTGTGGCTTACTATATGACAAATATATATGTAAACATTTGTTTATATTTAGTTTTATTCCTATTAATTCAAGTTCTGTATCTATATTGCAATTAATAGGCTGAAGGTCCTCACTTATATTTAAGAGTACTCCTCCTCCTTCCTTATAAATTCTATCTTTGTGAAATAATTTGTAGCCTTGGAAATGAAATTGACTGATATAGTCCCTCGAATGACTGTGAACCCACGTCTCGGTGATTCCTATTATATCATATTTTTTTAATGCTACTAACGCTTTGAATTCTGATAATTTGCTCCTTAGAGAGAGAGAGAGAGA